>CM049799.1:34201176-34333373 GCA_027422405.1 Ptychobarbus kaznakovi | reverse complement strand
GGTCTGATGTCGCATAGAGCAGTTAAACAGGAGATATATCGCATTCAGGTACATCCAATGGCACTCTTTTCGTCTCATAATCTTATACTTGTTCCAGAGCAAATAGTTTTGACTGAGAGCAGAGTATTTTTATATAACTTCAATGCTGTGTCAGAGAGCCTTTGTTCTCTTCACTGAATTGCTTAGAAACTTTATAATGACATTTTTGTTTATTAAATTATTATAGTTGAATAATAACATTTTATATAAATAATAGTATTGAATTGTATTGGTATTAAGACACAACTGGCACTTTGAGAAGCTTGATAAATACGGGCCCTGATCTGATCATCATGAGTCTGTCTGGAGTGACATGAAGAAACTGAGACAGACTACATCCAGAAGAACGGTGGCAACGTCTCTAAGATGCTTCTAGAAACCTACTTGCAAAGCTACAGAACTGTTAGAAGTTTTAGCTACGTGTGAAAAAAAGCTGTCAAAAGTAATGTCATAAATATATATTTTTTAATCAATTAACTTCTATTAACTAAATTAAATCCACATTGGTGTGAGCATCCTTTGCATTAAAGCAGCTTTTGCTCTAGGTGCACTTGCTCAGAGTGCATGTAGGTCTCTGGAAGCATCTTGGAGATGTCTGTCTCAGTTTGTTCTGTTTCTTCATGTCACTCCAGACAGACTGATGATGATCAGAAATCAGACAAAAATCTCACTGGATTATTACAGTTAATGGCAAAAGGAATGTTTGGGAATGTAAAATGATATTTCCTACCGACACACTACAGCAAAAAATACAAATAACTGACTTAAAAAATTTTTTTTTAGCTGGTAATAAATACTAGTGTTCTAATAATAATGTATAAATCAGCATCAGAAATTAACTTATTTCCGCAGGGGCATTTCTTCATTTTTTACTTCCAACTCATATAACAAATTAAATTCATGCAATGGCAGTTTGTTGTTCATGCTGATGAGACAATTTGCAAATGCATATTCAGACAATGAGAATTCAGTACAACTCTGGAGTTCTTCGAGGTGACGAATCAAAACGCTTTTTATTGGATATAGCATTCATAAGCTCAACAGAAAAGTGTGTAGTTGGTTATAATGCTCTACTACGCTGCAGACCGTGCTCAAAAGGATTTGATGCAATGTAATTAAGCAATCTAGTATAAATGAAATGCCGCGATCTTCACTTTTAATTAATTCCACTCTACACATTTTACTTGACAATCGATCTAGCTTACCACTATTAATAGTTACAATAGGCTTACTTGAATGAAATCAAACAGGGGCGTAGCGTCTGGGTATGCAGGTGCATATGGGCCTGGGCAGATCGGGGGCCCGTCGAGCCGAGGGGGAAATTTTGATTGAAACAAGTGCCCGGCCCTTGTCCGACAGCTTATCAGAATTATCCGCCTGATTCCGACCCAAGCCCGTCTCCCTCCCTCCCCCAATTTTTTTTGCATATGCGCCCGGGGCTGACTTGCTACGCCACTGAAATCAAATGTATACCTGTGGAATCGCCCACAGACAGCACACACGGTGTTCAACCAATAACGATCTTTATGTTTTACGTGTTCTCAAATTACCCGGAATGAATGAGAAACCGCATCAGATGATTAAAAGCGTGCAGGGAACTGAACAAATCATTCAAAGTGATTTGCGAACCAATTCAGACTGTTTTGCAGGCTTGTTTGTTCAAGGCCTTGAACAGAATCGACTTAAATGAGTGATTCATTCATCAATAGGGCATCGTTCATGCCCCAGATAAAAGAGACAGCAGCTTGGAATAAACTACATGTTTCTTAACATGTAGCATACAAATTGCAAAAAAAGAAAAAGTCACGAGATGAACGGTGCCCACTGTAGCGAAGTAAAAGTACTGTTTTTTTCATTACATAATGTACTTGAGTTAAAGTAAAAGTACCCATCTTTAAATCTACTCTCAAAACTAACATTTTTCCAAAAATGTACACAAGTAAATGTAACAGAGTAAATGTACTTCGTTACTACCCACCTTTGGAAAGATGAAGCTGATTGGTTGGTTCTTGTCACATGACCTGCGGGGCGCTTGCAGCATTCTGAAAAGTTGAGATCTTTTTATCTTGTTTGGGGTTCGGACGCTCCTGGAAAATTTAGAGTGTCGCACCGCATGCACGTGGCTTCCATAATAAGAGTGCATACCACGTGTCTACATTTGATCGACTTGAGCGCGCAAATGACGCGAACATGTAAACGGCCCCTAACCCATAACTTTTTCTGCAAGCCTCTGAAAAAACGAGCATGTCTGATTTCGCTCCCCTTGTGTCCATGTGCTTGTCCAAGTCCATGTTGCCCCTACATGGACAAGTACCCTACAAGTTTAAACCAATATTGTTTAAAACACATGATTTAAGCACGATAAACATGATAATCAGAATCAAAACAGATGTTTTTTTACCAGATAACAAGCGTAAGTAATGTCACAGCTATTCTGGAAAAAGGGGGCGGGGAGCGCCAGCTCATTTGCATTTAAAGAGACATGCATTAAAAACAGCCCGTTTCTGCTTTCATTCAAAATAGGCATTTTCAAAATGATATAATAAATGATCTGTTTGATATTTTGAGCTGAAACTTCACAGATACATTCTGGGGGGCACCTGAGACTTAAATTGCATATTGTGAAAAGAGGCATAATATGTCTTCTTTTAACATTTGAAAGGATACTCTGACAAATATATGACTTTCCTCAGCGGACATTCAAACTAATGTTTATTGTAAATATGAGACTGAGCTGAAGAATGAATGCTGTATCTGATGCAGGTAATCGCACCCACTCGGTCCATCTCTCTGTCATAAAACTCTACAATAAGCTTGCAATGAAGCAACTCAGAGTCTTTCGTTACTAGTTCTAAAGATATGTTTTCGATTTAGCAACAGAGGCTTAGGCTGTTAACTTGGGATTTGAGGAAGGTAGTAGTTCTGCATACAAACGGGTTTTTGAAGACACTCAGTGTTGTTTACTTACTATTGTACAAATGTGAAATCACACTTGTAACCATGTGATATCGCTCTGTATTGGCATGGCTGTGATTACCTACGACATTGTTACTTCGTTGCCTACGGCCGAATCATAGCCATGCCAATATAGAGTGATACCACATGGCTACGAATGTGATATTGCTCACATATACAAAAAAAACAAAATCTTGATTGTGTGCTTATACATGGGGTCTTCCAGGTCTCTAGCAATGAATCCCCTCCTTATACCAGAAGCGTATATCATAGGAGGACAGCAACTGTGCAGTCAACTAGCAGGACTGTCCAAAGGACAGAAGAAGCTTTGCCAGCTGTACCAAGATCACATGCAGTTCATTGGAGAGGGCGCCAAGACAGGCATCCGTGAGTGTCAATAGCAGTTTCTCAACCGCCGCTGGAACTGCAGCACAGTGGACAACTCCTCAGTGTTTGGCAGAGTCATGCAGATAGGTATATTTTTAGACAGCTGTTTTCCATTTCACAGTAATTGATGATAATCACAGATGTTTAGCCCCAAAACGGACAAAACACCATAGAAGCACTTTGTGCTATCTTGTGTGGGAGTATTGTTGTCTGACAAAACCAAGCTCAGGCAATTCTGACACTCTGTGGTCATTAAAAAAAACCACGGCACTTCTCGTAAAGAGTAGGGGTGTAACCCCGGTGTCCTGGTCAAATTCCCACCACTGGCCCTTGTCAATCATGGCCTGCTAATAATCCCCAACCACTTGATTGGCTCTATGACTCTCTCTCCTCTCCACCTGTAGCTGTGTGTGGTGATTGCCTACACTTGATTGGCTCTATGACTCTCTCTCCTCTCCACCTGTAGCTGTGTGTGGTGATTGCATACACTTGATTGGCTCTATGACTCTCTCTCCTCTCCACTTGTAGCTGGTGTGTGGATTGCATACACTTGATTGGCTCTATGACTCCTCTCTCCTCCTCTCCACCTGTAGCTGGTGTGTGTGATTGCATACACTTGATTGGCTCTATGCCTCTCTCTCCTCTCCACCTATACCGTGTGTGGTGATTGCATACACTTGATTGGCTCTATGACTCTCTCTCCTCTCCACCTGTAGCTGTGTGTGTGATTGCATACACTTATTGGCTCTATTACTCTCTCTCTCTCCACCTGTACCGGTGTGTGGTGATTGCATACACTTGATTGGCTCTATGACTCTCTCTCTCTCTCCTCTCCACCGGTAGCCAGTGTGTGGTGATTGCATTCACTTGATTGGCTCTATGACTCCTCTCCTCTCCCACCTGTAGCTGGTGTGTGGTGATTGCATACACTTTATTGGCTCTATGACTCTCTCTCCTCTCCACCTGTAGCTGTGTGTGGTGATTGCATACACTTGATTGGCTCTATGACTCTCTCTCCTCTCCACTTGTAGCCGTTGTGGTGAATGAATACACTTGATTGTCTCTATGACTCTCTCGCCTCTCCACCTGTAGCCGGTGTGTGGTGAGTGCATACACTTGGATTGTCTCTATCTCTCTCTCCTCTCCACCTGTAGCTGGTGTTGTGAGTGCATACACTTGATTGACTCTATGACTCGCTCTCCTCTCCACCTTAGCTGGTTTGGTGAGCGCATACACTTTATTGCTATACTCCTCTCCTCGCCCACCTTAGCTGGTGTGTGGTGATGCATACACTTGATTGTCTCTATGTCTCTCTCTCCTCTCCACCTGTAGCTGTGTGTGGTGAGCGCATACACTTGATTGGCTCCATGACTCTCTCTCCTCTCCACCTGTAGCTGGTGTGGTGTGTGAGGCGGCATACACTTGATTGTCTCTATGACTCTCTCTCCTCTCCACCTGTAGCTGTGTGTGGTGAGAGCATCCACTTGATTGCTCAATGACTCTCTCTCCTCTCCACCTGTAGCTGGTGTGTGGAGCGCATACACTTGATTGGCTCCATGTTCTCTCTCTCCTCTCCACCTGTAGCTGTGTGTGGTGAGAGCATACACTTGATTGCTCTATGACTCTCTCTCCTCCCACCTTAGCTGTGTGTGGTGAGCGCATACACTTGCTTGGCTCCATGACTCTCTCTCCTCTCCACCTGTAGCTGGTGAGTGTGAGCGCACACACTTGATTGTCTCTATGACTCTCTCTCCTCCCACCTGTAGCTGTGTGTGTGAAGCATACACTTGATTGTCTCTATGACTCTCTCTCCTCTCCACCTGTAGCTGTGTGTGGTAAACGCATCCACTTGATGGCTCATGACTCTCTCTCCTCTCCTCCTGTAGCGTGTTGTGTGAGCGCAACACTTATTGGCTCTACTCTCTCTCTCCTCTCCACCTGTAGCTGGTGTGTGGTGAGCGCATACACTTGATTGGCTCTATGACTCCTCCTCCTCTCCACCTGTAGCTGTGTGGTGGTGATTGCATACACTTGATTGGCTCTATGACTCTCTCTCCTCTCCACCTGTAGCTGGTGTGGGTGATTGCATACACTTGATTGGCTCTATGACTCTCTCTCCTCTCCACTTGTAGCTGGTTGTGGTGATTGATAAACTTGATGGCTCTATGACTCTCTCTCCGCTCCACCTTACTGGTGGTAGGTGATTGCATACACTTGATTGGCTCTATGACTCTCTCTCCTCTCCACCTATAGCCGGTGTGTGGTGATTGCATACACTGATTGGCTCTATGACTCTCTCTCCTCTCCACCTGTAGCTGGTGTGTGGTGATTGCATACAATTGATTGGCTCTATGACTCTCTCTCCTCTCCACCTGTAGCTTGTGTGGTGATTGCATACCTTGATTGGCTCTATGACTCTCTCTCTCTTCCTCTCCACGCTGGACTGGTGTGTGGTGATTGCATACACTTGATTGGCTCTATGACTCTCTCTCCTCTCCACCTGTACTGTTGTGAGTGCATACACTTTAATTGCTCTATGACTCTCTCTCCTCTCCAGCTGTAGCTGGTGGGTGGTATGTTTCATACACTTGATTGGCTCTATACTCTCTCTCCCTCTCCACTTGTAGCCGGTGTGTGGTGAATGAATACACTTGATTGTCTCTATACTCTCTCTCCTCTCCACCTGTAGCCGTGTGTGGTGAGTGCATACACTTGATTGTATCTATGACTCTCTCTCTCCTCTCCACCTGTACTGTGTGTGGTGAGTGCTACACTTGATTGACTCTATGACCTCTCTCCTCTCCACCTTAGCTGGTGGGGTGGTAGCACATACACTTTATTGACTCTATGACTCTCTCCCTCTCCACCCTGTAGCTGTGTGTGGTGAGCGCATACACTTTATTGACTTATGACTCTCTCTCCTCTCCACCTGTAGCTGGTGTGTGGTGACGCATACACTTTATTGACTCTATGACTCTCTCTCTCCTCTCCACCTAGCGGTGTGGGTGAGCGCATACTTGATTGTCTCTATGTCTCTCTCTCCTCTCCACCTGACGGTGTGTGGTAGCGCATACACTTGATTGGCTCCATGACTCTCTCTCCTCTCCACCTGTAGCGGGTGTTGAGCGCATATACACTTGATTGTCTCTATGACTCTCTCTCCTCTCCACCTGTAGCTGGTGTGGTGAGAGCATCCACTTGATTGGCTCAATGACTCTCTATCCTCTCCACCTGTAGCTGGTGTGTGGTGAGCGCAACACTTGATTGGCTCGATTCTCTCTCTCCTCTCCACCTGTACTGTGTGTGTGATTGCATACACTTATTGCTCTAGGACTCTCTCTCCTCACACCTGTAGCTTGGTGTGATTGCATACACTTGAGGCTCTATGACTCCTCTCCTCTCCACTTGTACTGTGTGTGGTGATTGCATACACTTGATTGGCTCTATGACTCTCTCTCCTCTCCACTGTAGCTGGTGTGTGGATTGCATACACTTGATTGCTCTATGGACTCCCTCCTCTCACCTATACCGTTGTGTGATTGCATACACTGATTGCTCTATGACTCTCTCTCCTCTCCCACTTAGCTGGTGTGTGGTGATTGCATAACACTTGATTGGCTCTATGACTCTCTCTCCTCTCCACCTGTAGCCTTGTGTGATTGCATACACTTGATGGCTCTATGACTCTTCTCTCTCCTCTCCACCTGTAGCTTGTGTGGTGATTGCATACACTTGATTGCTCTATGACTCTCTCTCCTCTCCACCTGTAGCTGGTGTTGGTGATTGCATACACTTTATTGGCTCTATGACTCTCTCTCCCTCCATCTGTCTGATGGTGTGATTGCATACACTGAGGGCTCTATGACTCCTCTCCTCTCCACTTGTAGCCGGTGTGTGGTGAATGAATACACTGATTGTCTCTATGACTCTCTCTCCTCTCCACCTGTAGCCGGTGTGGTGAGTGCATACACTTGATTGTCTCTATGACTCTCGCTCCTCTCCACCTGTAGCTGGTTGTGGTAGTGCATACACTTGATTGACTCTATGACTCTCTCTCCTCTCCACCTTACTGGTGTGGGTGAGCACATACACTTTATTGACTCTATACTCTCTCTCCTCTCCACCTGTAGCTGGTGGTGTGAGCGCATACACTTTATTGACTCTATGACTCTCTCTCCCTCTCCACCTGTAGCTGTGTGTGGTGAGCGCATACACTTTATTGACTCTATGACTCTCTCTCTCCTCTCCACCTGTACGTGTGTGTGAGCGCATACACTTGATTGTCTCTATGTCTCCTCTTCCTCTCCACTTACTGTGTGTGTGAGCGCATACACTTGATTGGCTCCATGACTCTCTCTCCTCTCCACCTGTAGCTGGTGTGTGGTGACGCATACACTTGATTGTCTCTATGACTCTCTCTCCTCTCCACCTTAGCTGTGTGGGTGAAGCATCCACTTGATTGGCTCAATGACTCTCTATCCTCTCCACCTGTACTTGTGTGGTGAGCGCATACACTTGATTGCTCTATGTCTCTCTCTCCTCTCCACCTGTAGCTGTGTGTGGTGAGAACATACACTTGATTGGCTCTTGACTCTCTCTCCTCTCCACCGTAGCTGGTGTGTGTGAGCCATACACTTGATTGGCTCATGACTCTCTCTCCTCTCCACCTGTACTGGTGGTGGTGAGCGCACACACTTGATTGTCTCTATGACCTCTCTCCTCCCTCCTGTAGCGGTGTGTGGTGAGCATACACTTATTGTCTCTATGACTCTCTCTCCTCTCCACCTGTAGCTGGTGTGTGGTAAACGCACCACTTGATTGCTCTATGACTCTCTCTCCTCTCCACCTGTAGCTGGTGTGTGGTGAGCGCATACACTTGATTGGCTCTATGACTCTCTCTCTCCTCTCCACCTGTAGCTGGTGTGTGGTGGCAATACACTTGATTGGCTCTATGACTCTCTCTCCCCCACCTGTAGCTGGTGTTGTGAGCGCATACACTTTATTGGCTCTATGTCTCTCTCTCCTCTCCACCTGTAGCTGGTGTGTGGTGAGCGCATACACTTGATTGGCTCTATGACTCTCTCTCCCTCTCCACCTGTACTGGTGTGGGTGAGCGCATACACTTGATTGGCTCTATGTCTCTCTCTCCTCTCCACCTGTAGCGGGTTGTGGTGAGCGCATACACTTTGATTGTCTCAATGACTCTCCCTCCTCTCCACCTGTAGCTGTGTGTGGTGAAGCACACACTTGATTGTCTCTAGACTCTCTCTCCTCTCCACCTGTAGCTGGTGTGTGGTGAGTGCATACACTTGATTGTCTCTATGACTCTCATCTCTCCTCTCACCTGAGCTGTGTGTGGTGAGAGCATCCACTTGATTGTCTCTATGACTCTCTCTCCTCATCCAAGTGATGCTGCACACTGTATGGTTGAGAGAGACCCCCCCCCCCCCCCTCATATGATTGTAAAGCACTTTGTGTACCACAATACACAATAAAGCGCTATAAAAATGCATCATTCATTAATTCATTCAATTAAATTCAAACTAAACTGGTTTCTTTTTTATACCCAATATTTTTTTTTTAAAGCCAATGTTCTGTTTATATATGCTATATATGTCTCTTTGTGGTATTTAAACATGCTGATCTCTTAATGTCCGATTAGGAGTTATTGCTTGTTATATATGAGGAGATATGTCCACTAGGTGGTGAGCTTACTGTATGTTGCTGAATTCATTTTACAAAAGCGCATGTAGCAGCACATCATTGTGATGCACCTACATTTGTCTTTTTGGTTAAAAAAAAAAACATATTGGACCTACATATGTCTATTTAGTTTGAAGTTCCTTCTATTTTTACATTCTGACACATGAAAGCAATGCTACATAATGTACAAGACAATTTTTCAGAACAGTAATTCTTAAGATTCTTCCAGATTTGGGTCAATGTTCCTACAGTATGATTTACTAATAAACTGTTGCCCATAAAAGCAAATAAACAAAGGTAAATGTAAATTTTGCTTGTCCAGGGAGCAGAGAGACAGCATTCACATACGCTATCAGTGCCGCTGGTGTGGTCAATGCAGTGAGCCGTGCCTGCAGAGAGGGAGAGCTGTCAAGCTGTGGCTGCAGCAGGGCAGCGAGACCTAGAGATCTGCCACGAGACTGGCTGTGGGGCGGCTGTGGTGACAACCTCAATTATGGATACCGCTTCAGCAAGGAGTTTGTGGATGCACGTGAACGGGAAAAAACTTTCACCAAAGGCTCTAAGGAAAGTGCAAGACTGCTTATGAACCTTCATAACAATGAAGCAGGACGGAGGGTAAGACAGCTGTAACTATGTGAAGATTAGTCCTTTTCATCTAAACTTGCACATATGGTCAAACTAATCTGCTGTGTTCTCTCTATTTTGTTTAGTTTTCTTACGCTTATTTCTCTTTTTGAGACTCTTCAACTACCTTTTAGGTATTTTAAGTTATTTTAATAATATAATATAATATAATACATAAATGCAGTGATGTGCAGTAGTGATCTAAAATTAGGAGGCAAAGTTTTCTTTCCTTTCTTTTCTTTTAATTTCTTTCCTTTAGATCAGCGGTTCTCAATTCCAGTACTCCGCCCCACCCCGCCTCGTCTCGCTCTGCATATTTTGCATGTTTCTCAGTTAACAAACCTGATTCTGATAATCTGCCCCATTAGAAGTGAGCCCCGTGCATGAACTGTGTTCCCATTGACATGGTCCCTACGCAGTGTCCATTGCTCCCTCTCCCTGAGCAGGGGAATTCGTTAAAGTTTACTTCACTTCTGAACATTCATTCATTGATTTGTAATGTGCAATGTCTTGATGCACGGACGAATGTGACATCATATACCTCTGAAAATATATACAATTTAAACTCATGACACACACACTTCAATGCACTTTGAATGGAACATATATTTTGCTTCGAACTGGAATCATGGCAGGATATCCTGTGATGGGGACTGGGGGGACTGGAATTGAGAACCGCTGCTTTAGTACTTACCCTATCAGAAAAAATAAAATAAAATAATAAGATATTTATATATTTTTTACATTAACAATATAATCAATATTCTTTTTATTAAAGCCTAGTATGAATCTCATCAAGTTGGTGTTTTTTAAGCAACTTAATAACCAAAATAATAACTTAAGTCGAAAACAATATATTTTATTTGGGAAATTATGTTAAGCTATTATTTTTAATAGTTTAATAGTTTTCGGATCATAAGTCATCAGAGCTCGGTCAATATTGGTCACAGACACAGAGATTTACTTTAAATTTCAATAACCCGATCACCCACTAAAACTCCCACAGATAGCATGACATGTTAAGTCTTACTTTGGCATAACAAAGGGGTTATATCTAAGTGTGTTAGCTGTTTACTTACTTTTTATTATTTGTCTTCCCATTAACACTATTATATTTTTTATTCAGACTGATTCGTGAATACACATGAACAGAGGCGGGATTTATTGCATCAACCAATCACAGCCAAACATTAGCAGTCATATCCAATCATATCGCGATGAGGCATTGTAAAACCTGCTGCAGTTTGTGTCATTGATGTAAATCAAAGAAAAAAAGAAAAACAGAAATCACTCACTGCTCTGCAATCTAGAGTTTATGTGAAGATTGTTTAAGTTCACTTAAATTCAAAGTTGTGTTTTTCAAAGTATATTAAATGCAAAAAATAATGGCTTTCAATTATACTGTAATGTTGAATTGCTATAACCACTGGCTAAAATTGAGGGAAAATGCACTTAATAGAGATGCCAGTGGCAATATTGTTCCCAATCAGTCGGTCACTCTGAGTCACATTGGATGACCGACGAATTGGGATCTCGCCAGAGAGACCTATCCACTTCGAGTGTAATTAAATGAGCCAATGGACATTGGCATGTGGTAATTCGCATCCAGCTGCCGCTGATCACAGCGTGAGTATAAGATGCAGCAGGTGCACTGCATTAATTCATCTTTTCGCTTCGTTTTTTTAAGGGGCCAGGAGGTTGAATCCTCCTAGGCCTCCCTCCCTACCCTCTTGGGATTTGGCATTGGTGCTAAGAGCCCTACTAACTGCCCCCTTGAGCCTTTGCAGTCAGTTGAGTTTAAGTTTCTGTCAATGAAAACCCTACTCCTGACTGTGTTGGCCTCGATCAAGAGGGTGGGGGACCTGCAGGCATTTTCGGTCGACGAGTCATGCCTTGAGTTTGGGCTGGCTGACTCCAGTGCAACACTGAGGCCTATGTGCCCAAGGTTCTTACTGCTCCCTATGGGGACCAGGTAGTGAACATGCAAGTGCTGCCCCTGTAGGAGGCAGACCAAGCCCTAGCTTTACTCTGTCCGGTACGCGCACTGCGACAATATGTGGATAGAACTCAGAGTTTCAGAACCTCAGAACAGCTCTTTATGTCTGTTATGGGGTGTCGCATCGTCCTGGGCGCTAGCTCGTGCGGCATCCTTAAATGCCTAATTCTCCAGAGAGTTCCTTAACCAGGCAAACCCTGTCGAGTCCTCCAGCACTCCGGCGTCCAGTGACGGAGCGTCCAGCACCAGGCCTTTCAGCCAATGAATTCTTGAAATCTGGTGTGAGGCTAGTGACCATATGAGTGACCCTGTTGGGATGCCATATGTGTTTCCACGGTATTCCTACTAGAGCCGTGTTTCCCCTGGCAGACCATGTTCTGCCATCTCTAATGATGCAGCCTGAGCCATCTCAGAGACTTCCATGTGCAATGGGGCTATACGGGGTTACTTCAAATGGATAATGTCACTTAACCCCCTCTGGGAGGAGGTGACTCTGCAGTGTGCCTATTCCAAGCGGAAGGGCACGCTTTCCAGTGTTATTCAAGTCCTACTGTTGGGTTGCTCTAGGAACAGCAGTAGTTGACCTTCTCTGTGTAGAGCCCGTCCTATCGTCTACCTTATAGGAAGGATCGGAGGCCTACACAGGGGCTGGACAGCTCCTGTGCGCTTTGGTAGGGATCCCAATTCGTCATTTCTTGACCGCTGTTGCTCATTGGAGACTCTGGGCTGTATCTGGCGCATTTATAAGAAAATACTTATTCTTTAAACTTTTGCCCACAAAAGAGATACATACAAAAACAAATGTAAAATACCACAAAAAGAGCTCAGACCCTTATCAGGGAATGTGGTTTTATTATAAATATTGAAAGAGTTGGGATTTCAGTGGTGAAGTCATGGTGTAGTTTGTTTATAACCTACATATAGCATTTTATTTCTGCCAGTTGTATTTATGCTTAAAAATGTATTGGGTAAATTATTTTGATGAACAATAATATAACCATTAGCTTTTGTTGGTCACAGAGTATATGTTCAGCATTAAACTAAATCCAATAAAACATATCTATTGGCTTTTTGTAGAGGGAACTAGGGTGATACTAAATACTGTGTTGGCATATAAAATCACATTATATTTTATCATGGTTCTATTTTGCTAACAACATCTTTCTCTATCACAGATAATATCAGATCTCGCCCATGTGTCCTGTAAGTGTCATGGCGTGTCCGGCTCCTGCAGTCTTAAAACATGCTGGTTGCAACTTGCTGATTTCCGCAAGGTGGGTGACGCACTGAAGGAGAAATATGACAGCGCCGCTGCCATGAGGCTGAACAGCCGCGGGAAACTTGTTCAAGTTCACTCCAAATTTAACTCTCCTACCAGCAATGACCTGGTGTACATCGACCCCAGTCCAGATTACTGCCTAGAGAACAAAACTACCGGCTCTTTAGGAACTCAAGATCGCCTCTGTAACAAGACATCCGAAGGCATGGATGGCTGCACGCTCATGTGTTGCGGTCGAGGTTACGATCAGTACAAGACACAGCTGGTTGAGCGTTGCCACTGCAAGTTTCACTGGTGCTGCTACGTCAAATGCAAGAGCTGTTCACGAACAGTTGACCAGTTTGTGTGCAAGTAGTAGGATGAGGAAAGTAATGATAGCATGTGAAAGAAAATGAGAAGGAAAAACTAAATAAATTATTTTTATAGAGCTGAAATCATCATGAGACTGATTGGTTTCTTGCTATCAATTTCTAAGTACTAGGTACAAGACATGTAAAAAACTGCAAATATCATTATATATTTATTTTTTGATAAATATGATTTTGAAATCCTCAAATATACAATATAAATGAAAACAGCCTGAATACAGAATCTTTCAGTCTGGGCACTGTACATTCAGATGAGAAACTATGCTGCAAAAAAAAAACAAGTAATGCGTCTTTTATTTTAAGACGCATACGGGGAAAACTCCTTTTTCTCCGATAACTGAAGCCTTTTTTGATAACGCAGTGTTACTGCTTTAATAGTGCAGTGCTTTAAAGACGAACCAATGGCTCGGCAGCGGTGCTACATGAACCTGTGGCGATGAAGCCCGCCAAAGCCCATGCAAATGGGCAGTGTCTCTGGCTATATAAGTGGTCCATTTGCCACAGGATCCTTAGGTTTACATCAACTGAAGCGATGACCATGTCGCACAGTGTCATAGCACGGCAGGGAACGCAGTACTCATTCCCGTATCTCAGGGAATAGAGGTTACGATAGTAACCGAGTACATTTCCTTTCGATACTTCACTCTTACTGCGTCTTTTATTTTAAGACGCATATGGGGGACAAATTCAACCATGCCGTGCCATGCCATCACTGAAGGGCTCAGGGGACAAGAAGTAGAAGCCCTCAAGTGGCAGACCAAACTAAAAGAGGCTGCGCCTGGCCCGGGTAATCACCATATTGGGGCCGAGAGCACTCAAAATAAGCAACTGGTGAGTCAGGCATGCCATGGCCGGACTCTAGCTCAGTGCCAGTCCCACCTGTTAGGTTCATGTCCATTCAAGCAGAAAGAACCCATGCCTGTAAGGCCGGAACTTCCGGATTATAAAACCTAGCAAATGTGGACAGCGAGGCCCAGCCGGCCAATGCACATATTTCTGCGATGAACACTCTGCTAGACCACACCCACGATGAGGAAACACCTCTTGTACAGTGTGCTCGTACTCCAATGGGGTGATTCAGGCCCAAGGAAGTGTAAGCTAGTTAAAAGCGTCAACTATCCACCTTGAAAGTCTCTGCTTCGTGTTCGGACAGCCTTTGGTGCAGTCACCGAAGCTAACAAAGAGCTGGTCCGAATGCCTAAAAGGGGCAGAGCGCTCCAGATAGATTTTTAGTGCCTAAATAAGGCAGAGTAAAATCAGCTCCTGTCCCATATGAAAAGCGCAGAGATGAAATGACCTGTGCTCTGAATGGAGTCGAGAGCGCCTTAGGTACATAACGTGCCTGGCTTTGATGACCTTGGAGTCGTGAGCTCATAGAGACTTCCAATCACCCATTGGTTTGACCGATGCTAGTGCCAGTAGCAGCGGGCGTTAGCGGCAAGGATCACGTCGACAGACTGTAGCGCTCAAAAAGCGGTATAACTTTTTCCTTTTTGAGCATTATCAACTCTGGATGATGGACATTAAAGCCCAAAGGATCTTATTTTCAAATACACCAAAATAGTGTGTGTCACACACTGTTATAATTTTAAGTTAGGTAGGTATTTTTCAACCGTGAGTAAAAAATGGGAGTGCTGGATACAGGTTAACCGAAGCAGCTTGGGGGTTGGTCCAGCAGCCGCCGGGACTTGGCCCCTCTCATCTTCCTGTCCCGTACATCAGGACGACACCTTAGGCGCTGGGTACAGCACAATCTTGGGCCGGGGTCCCTGGCGGTTAGGAGGTGGGCGGCGTCTGGCCGAGCGAGATCTGGCTGGACAGCAGGTGGCCCAGTCTTGGCGGGCTAGGGAGTCGGCGCCGTTCTGGAGCAACTCGAGCCAGCCGCAGAGCTGGAACGCTTGGGCAGGAAGTGTCGCATTGCCTGGGATGACTTCTGTGCTGCAGTGAAGCGCTCGGCGAATCCTTCCACCGTGAGTCCGAACAGGCCAGTGGGGGAGACTGGTGAGTCAAGGAAGGGTATGTTGTCTGCATCCTTGATCTCCGTCAGATTCAA
This sequence comes from Ptychobarbus kaznakovi, assembly GCA_027422405.1. Taxonomy (NCBI): domain Eukaryota; kingdom Metazoa; phylum Chordata; class Actinopteri; order Cypriniformes; family Cyprinidae; genus Ptychobarbus; species Ptychobarbus kaznakovi. The sequence goes on along the minus strand of CM049799.1, from coordinate 34,317,969 downwards.
CCACAGGTGGCGCTCGAGCACCACTAAGGAGGCCATGGACCTGCCAATTGCCTGGGCCGTGGTTTTGGTGGCGTATAAAGCCAGGTCGGTCATGCTATGTGAGGTTCCCTGAACGCTGTGGGGTCTGAGCCAGCCTCGTCCGTACTCAAAAGGAGTTTAGCCTGGAAGACCTGGAGGTCCGCCATGGAGTGAAACGCCGAGGCCGCCTGTCCAGCTGAAGTGTAGGCGCGTCCAGCGAGTGCTGAAGTCACTCTACAGGATTTGGATGGGGGCGCTTTTGCTTTCCAGTCGATGGCCATGGGTGGGCAGATGCGCGGCCACAGACTCATTGAGAGGCGGCAGCTTCCCGTAGCCCTTTTCCTCAGCGCCATCTACAGTGGTGAGGGCGGATGAAGAGGAATTACTAGGCGGGCCGAGTAGGGGGCGCGCCACGACTTGGTGAGTTCTCCATGTACTTCAGGGAAGAACGGTAAAGCTATCTGGGGAGGGAATCACTCATCCAGGCGGCTGCGGGTAGGCTCCTTCAGCGGAGACCACTCCAGACCCTATTCGTCTACAGCTCTAGACAGGACGCTTAAAAGTTTGGTGTCCGTGCCCGGCTTAGGCTCGCTGGGCTTGCCAGACTGAGAGGAGGTCATTAATCGAGCCCGACAGTTCCTCTGCATCTGATGCAGCCAGTGACATGATGTCATCCAGACCTTTGTCTTCGCTTCCCCCGAACGATAACATGTCGCTCGCAACCGCTGAGAGATGCTGGTCGGGGCGGGAGAAAAAACATGATCAGCCACTCTTATGGGAGAGATGTGGTACACGGGATCTGAGCTGGCTAGGCACACTCATCTCACGCGCTATGAACCTCTGCCTCGAAAAGAAAGCTATCAGAGTGCATAGAGAGGCGACTCAAATTCTCACAAAAAGGACATTCCTCTGTGAGAGTGCAGTTCAACATGGGGGGCGCCCAAGCATGAAACACACTCGCCGTGATTGTCAGCCGCATACTGGGGAGCCCCGTGCGAGTGACAGTTACAGCGCTGCATTTCCAACAACGCAGAGATATTTGCACTTAAAAGAAAAAGCACTCTCCGGATGGCGGCAGGGACTGTTGAAAGTGCTGGAGAAGCAAATGAAAATGGGCAAATCAGCGGGAGTCAGCCGAGCTGTGGCCTTGATCCCTGCAGAGGCTGGTCAGCGGCAAGAAGAGCTGGCTGCGAGTCTCGTAGATCAGCGAAGAGAAATCGTCGTCGCTGAAGGAGAGGAAATCTAGGAATCCTGTGTGAATGGACCGCTTATATAGCCAGATACCCTGCCCACACTGAAATTTTTTTGGAGTAGGATTTACTTGAAAAAATTAGAAAGTTTTTTCACTTAGAAAATGTGAGTAATTTCAATAGAATTCCCAAGTAAAAACTAAACACAAGGAACTGTAGCTTTAATTAGAATATCTCAAATAAAGTTTACTTGGAATTTCCCATAAATTAAATACTGTTTGGTTCTATATTTTACTGCACAATAATCCTAGTTATCTTATTTAAAATTACCAAAGAAAAATAAGTACATTTAACATTGCCAGTTAGAGTTTGATGAGTAAATCTACGTAAATTATTTTAAGTTAAATCAGCAATTTTCAAGTACATTTCACTTAGTCACGGTTTATAAACTTTACTCAAACAACATAGCACTAAATATAACCATGCTATTAAAGCATGTGGTTCACTTACGCACATATAAATAAACAAGTAGACAGCTTGTTATCCTTTCTAAAATAATATGTCCACTCAATAGAATTATTACCCCAAATGAACTCAGAGACATCAATACTTGGTACACCATACACAATTGTTACTTACTCCCTTCTTCAACTCCCGGCGGCAGCGTAACAGCTCGTAAACTCATGTTCGTGCAAATGGATGAGACGGACAAAGTTATCAATGCATGCCATTTCTTTACTCGGCTTTGTACTGTCAGGTTTACAGTGCAAAATAGCTCCCGGGTGGACTTAAAATAGAACTCTCTTCTCTGTTTTATCTGCACGGCTCACAGTGAGGACCCGTCACTCTAGCACATTTTCACTGAACTACTCTACACATAATGCATCTCACTTTTGACTACAACTCCCGTGCATAGCTGTCTTAAAGCGGCAACTCCCATTTCCTCTCTCCCGCAACACTACCCCCACTCTGGATGGTGATTAAACTTAACACAACTCCAGCACCATGGATTGACTGCTACAAAATACATCACACACACATTAATGAGGATATTACCATAGATTAACAGTATTAAGAGAAGGCAGAAATACATTCAACACCATGTCTACCCATATTTTTTTTTTTCATGTTCGTTTCACTTTTTTTTTTTACAGTCCATAGGCAGCTCCATTATCAAAGCATACAGTCCATTCAAGCAACTCCGCTCAATGGAGGCACTGGCCGATATATTCCAATCCCACGTGACATGGTAACAGTCCATAAGGTTGAAGGATAGCACGTTACTGGGAGGGGTTAAAGAGTAGCTTTGTAAGGGGGTCCTTCGTTTAAGCAATAGTAATTCAGTCCCAACAGGACTAGCGAAGTAGTTAGTTAAGTCCAGCTAAGTGAACGCTGACTCTTCTCCAATACTGCCTGCAGAAGGGAAAGAGATTAACAACAGCCATTGCATACAAATGAAACAACGCAGGCTTAATTAAACATACTCTTGGCTTGTTTCCTTAACAACAAAATGGTAACCAACAAAATCCACCCGGGTTACAAAAGGGAACACATAAAATAATATTTCCACAAGACATGCATCAGTTTTTTTTAAGTAGAACAATAACATTACAACAAAGTATTCTTTCTTGCTCTCCTTTGTCCTTAAGTGTTTAATAATCAATTAGTCCAGTCTCCAAACCTCCTCGGTGGTCTCCTGACTCGTTTGCGGCCTACCCCTCATGTTGGTGTTGACAGTCCCTGTTAAATCCTGTTGCACCGTGCTACCTTCTCTCCAATGAACATCCTCTGTGTCCTGCTCTGTCATCGGCACACCGGTGTCATCCATGAGAGGCATGCTGTCTGGACCACAGGAATCTCTAGTTTCCTCCGTGAAGAGACAAGACAGATCCAAGTCAAGTTCAGCTCCATCTGCTCTCAGGCTTGGGGCAGGAACTTCCTGAGGTTTCCAAACTTCAGAGTCTTTAAACACCCAGCTGTTCTCCAGGGGTTGCCGAGAATGGTAAGGTTTGAGCTTGTCATGGTGAACGACTTTTACTTTAGTCCTTGGGTTTCTCTGGATCCGGTACACTAAGTCATCCAGATGTCCCAGGATAAAGTAAGGACCATCGTAGTTGGGAAGAAACTTCCTGATTTTGTCTTTCACTCGCTTCGTTCCCTTGACAAGGTACCACACCGCATCACCGACCTTGTAGTGTGTCCTGGCTGCTCTCTTGTCATACTGCTTTTTAGCACGCTCCACCGATTGGCCAAGTGCATTCCTTGCAACTTGATGTGCCAACTCCAACCTTTCCCTCATCTGAACCACATATTGTGGGAATCCTTGGATCAGTGTGTCGTTGGGGGGCTTTCCTGCGACCAGGTCAATGGGCTCTGTTATCTCCCGGCCGAAGAGCATCATGTTCGGGGTAAATCCAGTCGAACTGTGCTTGGTCGCTCGGTAAGCCATCACAGCGTAGGGAACCATCAGATCCCATTCCCAATGACATCGCTCAGAGGTTGTGGCTAGGATTTTCTGTAGAGTAGCATTAAATCGCTCCACCTGCCCGTCTGACTGAGGTCGGAAAGGGGTTGTACGGGTCTTGTCAATGTCGAGCAGCTCACACATTGTTTGGAAGACCTCCGATTCAAAATTGGTGCCCTGGTCACTATGGAGGGTAAGTGGTGCCCCATAACGGCAGACCCATTCAGTGACTATAACCTGTGCCACAGTGACAGCCTGGTCGTTGGACAAGGGGTACGCTTCCACCCATTTGGTGAAATAATCTTGCACTACGAGAATGTAACGATTGAAGCGTTCCGTTTCATTCATGGGGCCCATCAAATCAACAGCAATCCTTTCCATAGGGGCACCTACTCGCACGGTACCCATTGGTGCCTGAGGCTTCTTTAATGGTCGAGCCTTTGCAGCACAGTTGGTGCATGTGCAACACCAAAGTGAAACATCCTCTCGCATTTTGTACCAATAATACCTGTTCTGCAGCCGGAATAGCGTTCGCTCCACACCGAAATGTCCACCCACTGGCCCCTCGTGCATCTGGTGCATGACATCTTCCCGGAAAACTCGCGGCAGGATAATCTGTGGGTAAAACTCAGGGGTCTCATTCAGGTAGTAACGTCGTACCAGAGTACCATCCTTTAGATACAGTCTTTGCCACTGACTCCAGTAGGCTTTCGTTGCTGGCCCGTAGGGTGACACGTCTTCCCAGGAGGGTCGTTCCATGCTTTCCTTCATCCACCTCTGGATGGGGGCAATATCAGGATCAACTGCTTGGGCAGCACACAGTTCTTCAGTAGTCCACCCAGAGAATGAAGAAGTACTGGCCGTGACGGCAGGTTGTACTACCCCCACTTGACAAGACTCTGTGGTGACCGCTGCTGGTACATTATTTACAGGTTTCCCGTCAAAGTCACACTGGACTGCCTGGTGACAGAGCTGAGGGCTACTCAAGAGGGGATTCTTAAGGTTGCAGGGGCAAGTTGAACGGCATGGCCTCCGGGAAAGCACATCAGCATTTTCATGACAGCGCCCAGGGCGATGAACAACTTTGAAGTCATACTCCCAAGCTTCTCGAGCCACCTGGCCAACTGTCCCTCTCAGAGCGATCTGCATAAGCAATGGAGACTTTTTCATAAATTTCGTCCCTTAGCACATGGAGTGGCTCACCTGCCCTGCGGACCTTCTGCCTCAGCTCTATTCCAATGGCAGCAGCGTGTTCGGACGAAGGGCCGTATGCAGCCTCCACTTCCCCTACTATGTGTGCATAATCCCAACGGCTGGACCTGGGATTCTTGTGGATCACTGCACCTGCTGCGCCTACTAGACAAAACCTCATCTGCACAGTCATTGTCCTTTCAGACCAATGGTTAGCTCTGGCACAATCTTCAAAGCGGTTTAGGAACTCTCTCCATGAAGTAGAGCCATCAAACTGACCTGGTCGCAGTGTGGGGATCCTTTCTCTGTTATCATTGCACTCCTCCCCACTGTTGATGACAGGTCCAGAATGTCCGACGTGGTTTCCTTCACGTTGGCTGGACCTAGTAAGCTCTGGTAGACAACACTCATCGACATTGGAATACAAAATGTTACCTTCACCCTCACGAATACCATGCTGAGCTGCACAGACATCATGTTTACATGGCTGGCGATTCATTGTGGGCGTGCCTTGAAGCATCTGTTTCGCTTTTAACTCTGTGCACACTGAGTGTGGGTAGTTCAAATTTGCTGAAGTGGTCTTTGTGTAGCACTGTGTATTGATTCCACTGTCATGTATATGCTCATTTTCCGCCCCACTAATAAATGGATTAGTTGCTCTTGATGTTTGCTGTGATAGTGTCTCGTAGCCACATGTGGGCCTGCTTACTAAATAAGATGTAGGACACGGGGTAGAACTGCATTTAAATGGATTGTTGCTATTATCAGACTTTGATACTTGAGCATCCATTTCATTTAGCCAGTCAACAAATGATATATGTGTTCGTTTTTCATCATTCTCTGTTCTTTCTGATATAGCAGGATTACACAGGCTGCTCGTATTTAAATGAGGATGTTCTCTCACCACTCGCGTCCTCTCCCGGGTATCCGCCATTTTCACTTGCTTTCTGACAATATCTGGTTCGGTTTGACAGTTTAAAATGTCCTTATAATTCACCACCTGCGACGAACGAATCCCGGACTCGAGCCCCCAGTGTTACTTACTCCGCTTCAACAACTCCCGGCGGCAGCGTAACAGCTCGTAAACTCATGTTCGTGCAAATGGATGAGACGGACAAAGTTATCAATGCATGCCATTTCTTTACTCGGCTTTGTACTGTCAGGTTTACAGTGCAAAATAGCTCCCGGGTGGACTTAAAATAGAACTCTCTTCTCGGTTATATCTGCACGACTCACAGTGAGGACCCGTCACTCTAGCACATTTTCACTGAATACTCTACACATATTGCATCTCACTTTTGATACAACTCCGTGATAGCTGTCTTAAAGCGGCAACTCCATTTCCTCTCTCCGCAACACCAATGATGGTAACAATCAGTGGTTATTGTTTGAGTATGAATGGGTCATTTTGAGTAGAAAATGAACTCCATATGTCACAAAATAGTAAGTTACTAAACCTAACCTCAAAGCTACCATAAAACAGTGTAAATACAACTCAAAAACAGTGAAAAGTGTAACCTTTTTAATTATTCATGCCCCAGTGCATGATGGGAAAAAACGGTATCATAACTTTGATATTTACTTAAAGAATCCTTGTAAACATAACAAACAATTTCAGGTAAAATATACTTATAAGTTCAAATTTTAATTTCTACAAGCATACATTGAGTACTAATATAGATTTTACTCTTTTTTTTAATTATTGCCTGAACTAAATAATTCCATGTAGAAATTACATTTGTTTTTATGTAGTATTTACTTCAGCACAAAATCATTTTTTATCAGTGCATTTGCACAGGCTTTGGTGGGCTTTATCGCCACAGGTTCGTGCAGCACCACTGCCGATCCTTTGGTTCGTCTTTAAAGCACTGCACTCACCAATGGTCGTGCAGTAACACTGCGTTATTAAAAAAGGCTTCAGCTATCAGAGAAAAGTGAGTTTTCCCCATATGCATCTTAAAATAAAAGACACAGTACGAGTGAAGTATCAAAAGGGAACCAGATAATTTTATTTGAGAATAAGACTTGTTTTGAGAAAATGTCTCAAATTATCAGTGATTTCTATTATTACTCGATTTATGCTTATAAAACAAAATTAATCAAATTGCTAATGGGTTAAGATATATAAATTTGATTCATGATATATTCTCTGAAAACAAGTTTTATCTTACACAATTTTACTTTTCAATAAAAGTATCTCGATTTAGAAAGAACAAGATAATAAAGAAATACAGTTGAATTAGGTTAGATCAGGTAGGGTGATATAAACTGTGCAGCGGTGGGGCATCTCCAGGACATACAAGAGTTAACTGCATAACAAAACTTGTATTCACTGTGTAGCTACCACTGTGTTCTTTAGTCTGACATCATCTCACACTTTGTGGGTTTGCATTCAAAATCTAACACAATGATTGTATGCATTGTGGATCTTCTATTTTTTTTGCCACAGGTTTTCTACAGTAAATTAAATCATTTCTGTATAATACCTTCACATTGTTGTGCAGTCACTGTAAATAAAGTCATTAAAGAGAATTTATGTTTGCATCTATTCATCCACCCCAGCTCCACCTTCACGTGTAATATGGTAACACTTTACAATAAAGGTACATGAATAATTATATACTAATATTGAATTAATATTTGCTTTAATATGAACTCGTGATTAACAAAGACATGATAATCATGAACATGTGGAGAGCTATGCTTAATCACAACTGGAGTCATAAGGATGAATAATGGCAGCCTTAACTACATGTTAGTACATGTTTTATAGTTAATGCATTAGTTAACATTTAGTGGTAAATTAAATCAAACCGTCTCTAAATGAAGATATGATAATATTTTTGACTTTTAAATAAATGTAAACTATTTAAAATGGGCATAATATAATTATTTTCATTGATCCTCCTTAGCAAATATAGAAAAATACTAACAGGGTATGAAACAAGACATGAATCATGTATCTGGCAATGGAGACAAGACAGAACATCCATCAAGAGTTAGACATTCTAAGTAATTATGTGTGGAGGTTTTGGGTACCTCTGAATTTCTGAATATAGCAGTAGAAAGTTACTAGTCAGACATTTTTTATTATATATATCTTTACAATCAATTAGTTTTGTGAAGTGATAAGTTTAGTCAGAACTTATAGAACTGATCCTTGCAGCACTCAATACTGAACTTGTGATCGACATGATAGCTGTGCATTTACTGCTACAAAGTGATAACAGTCCGAGAAGTATGATTTGAAACATTTCAATACAATTCAATTATGCTAACATGATTTTTAAGCCTATGCAAGAGAGTGTTGTGGTCAATAATATCAAAGGCAGCACTAATGTTGACTAGTGCTAACAGAGAGATGCAACCACAATGAGATAAGAGAGTAGTGAAGAGCTCTTTTCCAAAACGCGACAAACGCCAAATTGAAAAAAAAATGAGTTCGTCATGCCATTTTGCTGTGTACTGAACCTATTCACTGCTCCATCAATGTTTCATGCCAAATCGCTAGATTTCCTTGTTTAAAATGTACTGCAAGATGCAGTTCTTTTCAAAACCGCTATAAGCGCTGAAACTGTTTTTAGCCTAAATGCGATATATCCTCTCGATCAATCAGAATTCGTTCTATGCAATCCACATGACGACGCTTTGAAGCGTTTGTTTGTGCTCAGTCTTCAAAATTAGTGCTTTAAACTCTAATAACACTTTTGAGACCTACACCTGGGGGTAGAAAACGCAGACTGGACAAGAAAATCACAAAAAATAAAAGGTGGTGTTTTAACCGATTGACGTTAGAGGCTGTAGCCTTTGGCGTTCCTTGTTAGAGCGCCCGCCTCCCGCACCGGAAACCGGGTTCGAGACTCGCTCGGTGTGATGGTGCGGGCGGGGTTACATCAACACAAGGCTGGTGCGACCGCTTTATAGTATGAGTCCCTGATGTCATATGTTGCATGTTCTCTTTTTTTTAAGACATAAACCAACATTAAAAAAAAAGGATGGATTTGTAGCGTTTAAAAAAAACAAAAAAAAACGTTGCATTTATAATCGACAATATTGTTGTTTCATTTAACAATCATTGTTTAACATGTTCAGACTGATCCAACAGACCATTTTAACAGGATAAATTGAATATTAAAAAAATGTATGGGTCTAGGTAAAAAATGTCATTTTCCTGAAAACTATTAAATGGATTTATAGCGTTTTGGAAAAGAGCTCTTCAGTTTCAGTTATATGAATTCTTAAAAAAATTATACAAAATAAAATACATTTTTGAAGATACAACTGTTTCAATAATTTTTGTCAGAAAATGGAGATTTGAGATCAGTCTGTAATTTACTAGCTCTCCTTTTAATGAGAGGCAGCCAGCTTCAATGTTTTTCCGGACATGTTCTAATGATAATGATGAATTAATAACATTTTATAAGTAGATTAATTCATAAAATAATTACTGATGTGGTGTGTTGGCGGTTGTCCGAAAATGTTTAGCTACTATATCAAAGAAATACATAGGGTTTTTGTTTTAAGAGAGTAGAAAAGTAAGCAGATCTAGCCATTGTTAGGCTTTCTGTAGATAGGGGGTTGTAGTATAGCTCCGGCTCTAGTGGCACTGGACTGTCTGTCAAGAGCAAGTCCCCCCCACCCCCGTGGTACTTTACGGTGCGGGTCTCGCCATCCGGGACGGGGAAGTCATGTCAGCCCTGTGTTGTGTGTTTCCCACCGTCTTGTGTCTATATATGGTTATTTCCCTGTCCTAAGTTAAGTGTTCCTGTCTGTTTAGTTAGTGTTGTTGGTAAACTCGTTACTCCCGGTGTTACTGTTTCATGTACTTAATGTAACATTTGGCCTATTTGTGATAAACTTAATTTGAATACTGTCTACATTGCGTACAATTGCCTACAGTCCTGTAGCCTATGGTCAATATAATAATTTAATTATGTAATAATTTCTATAATAGATTTAATATAAATAATTTCTTAATTTAAAATAAAATATTAATGAATCATCTCTGATAATACTGCGTTGCTATAGTCACGTAGGTTTGTTTACGCATTAAACTCGTGGCCACGAGAAAAATATGTTGTTCCCTCAACATAACATCTTGAGGCCACAACATAATTGTCACGGTGTACACAGCAGGGAGGAAACAGGAACACGCAGACGAGGAGATACTTCAAAATAATAGTCTTTAATGACGACATCCAGGTAAGACAGGGCAATGCAGACACACAGAAACACCGGGAATAACAAGTAGACCAGACAACATGGAACTCAACAGACAGGACTTAAATACACCGGATAATTAACACAATCACACACACCTGGAACCGAATAAACTACTAATGACAGGAAACTAACCATATAAGGAAACAAGAGGCGGGAACACAAGACAGAGGTCTGACAATAATATCACATTCCCACAAATTAATATCTCGTGGCCACAAAATGTTATCATGTTCCCGTGAGTTAATATGTAGTGGCCACGACAAAACTAAGTGAACCGAAGACGGTCACCGTATATTACAAAATACACAATCAAAATTAAAATAAGCTTCAGCCTCTCATGGACTACTTTCAGATAAACATAAACAAAACTAAAATGACCCAGGCCTGGTCCTCTCTCGTTCTTCACTGTCATCATCCCCTCCATGGGACTCGAGACCAGTGTGTGCACTTCTCGTTGTGCCTAACAACATCATTCAGTCGTGATTTACATATAAAATCAACAATTCATAATTAAAGACATTGTTTTCAACCATCTCAAAATAAGCACATGGTAAAGATACTCTGGAAACCATATGCATATTTTGCGATGGTTGATTTTAGGTACATCCGTTCCTCAAGCATCACATGCAATAATGCTGCTCCTGAATAGTTATCAGGAGCTCCATTTTCTATACAGGGGCGTTTTTACAGAAAGCTTCTTATCTTAGGTCTTAACTTAAGACTAATATGATGTGTTAAATTAGGATTTTTCGCAAATTCGTATTACAGAAGCAAATCGTAAATTGATTTGGGATTCTTATCCTATCTTACAAAATCGTATCTTATCTCTAGTTATGAAATCTTAAATTGCACCATCAAGCTCGACAATCCACTCTCAGATCTGTTACCAAGTAACCAACACTGGGCAGCTGCTGATGAGGTCAACGAAATAATAGAGGATACTGTTTCAAAATCGCCTTTTGCAAAAGAAAATAAATAAATAAAAAACGTAAGGCATTAAGGCCCGTTCACACCGAGGACGATAACTATAAAGGTACCGATATTAGTGTCTACTCCAGCATACGATATGGTCTGTTTATTTTAAGCACACGCTCGTCTGCTGCTTTAAATTCTCAAGCTCGTTACGGCAGGATGGATTCTGCTTTAGGGTGGATTCAGTGTTTTGTATAGTTCATCAGCTGGAAACAATAGTTCGGAAAGTGATTCCAATGTTATCGTTTCTCTGTGCCTTTATCGTTATATTTGTGGTGTGGACTCTGCTATTCTTTAATATTGAGAACGATGTTTAGAACTATATCTTTATAGTTATCATGCTGTGTGTGAATGGGCCTTTAGTGCAATGCTCCGTGACTTTTTTGATGGTCTCTGTAATGCTGGCTGCAGTTCATGTTGTGTGGCAGTCTTTACTTATAAATGTCTTGTCATCAAAATGTAACACATCTTCAGGGTCCTCCAAGCGCCTATTTACCATTAAACATCTTCGTTCTTCATTTTCAATAATTAGTAAATGCAAAACCATTGTTGGACAGTGCAACTGTGAGCAGTTCTTCCGTTAGTTTCAGATCATTTTGAAGTTAGGACAGCTCTAAAGTTAAGACAGTTTTTAGGATTTTTTGTCAAGTTAGGAGGTTTCTGTAATCCCTTTCCTATCTGTAGTTAAGATAAGATAACACCCTTAGGAATGCTGTTCTGTAATAGCTTTTGTCCTAAATGTGGTCCTAACTGAAATGACCATGGCTACCAAACAGATACGATGAGATTTTAAAGTTAGGATCTTTATGTAATACGCCGCCTGTACTATCAGCATTAGTGATTTTAAGGCACAAAACAGCAAAGTGTTGATGAGGTTAAAATAATACTCATGTTCATGCAAATAACTCCAAACTGCCATCATAATGCATGTGATTCTAATTTGCTTCATTCTGATCTTGTCAGTTAACAATTAATGGTTGGTTAAACATGAGTCAGCAGTCAGAAATAAAATAAATAAAATGAACAGTCCTGCTTGTTAAGTGGCACGTGCCAAAAGTATGAATGACTCCAAACAGAAGATTCAGGAGCTGAACTAATATTCCGGTTCATAGCCAGTGCAAAATAATCAATGACTGGGTCAGGGATGACCCACACCTGTGCAGCAAGACATTAAAGGTGTATATAATGCTATTTTTAAAGATAATTATTTTGTGTATTTGGTGTAACAGAATATGACATGCTTTAATGTTCAAAAACATTATTGTAGGTCCTCTATGCCCCGCCTCTCTCAAACGTGTCGTTTTCTACAAAGCCCCTCCTTTGACAAGCATAGTCTGCTCTGATTGGCCAACTGACACCGTGCATAGTGATTGGCCGAACACCACAAGCGCGTGTCGGAAATGTAAGTGTGAGGGTAGAGGAAATAATTCTGCTGTATGGGCAAAAAAAGAAAAGAAAAAGTTACCCCGCCACTTATTTTGTTTATTACTATTTAGTTTTTAGCAGAATTGTTCCAGAAGTTAACAAAATATTGTATGTATTTCACCACTACACATGTAGAGGGTAGTGTGGCGCTGTAGTGGGTTATCTTGGAGACCGACAGCTCGAGTTCCGGATCTTATTAAAACTGCACTCGAGCAAGGCAATAACGTGTCCGTCTCTTTATCATTCACAGCTTGGTGTGTGATTTGGCTTGTGCGGCACAGATTCCCTTAGGTCTGGAGCCGGTAACAAAAGACAAGTAAGATCATGGTTAGACCATAATCGCGAGCTTAAGCTTTCAAAATATAAAGACAGTTAATAATGTCCTTAGTTTTATCATCAGTTCAAGCCCGAGAGGAGAACAGAGTCGCGTGACAGACACAGTGATGAAGCTCGTATGTGTTTGCACACAAGCTGCGATTAAGACAGCTGACTCCACTGTGATGTGACCCTCTCTCTCTCTCTCTCTCTCTCTCTCTCTTCTCACACACACACACACACAACACACACACACACACCACACACACACACACCACACACACACACACACAACACACACACTCACACACACACACACACAAACACACACACACACACACACACACAACACACACATGTTGGTTTTTATGGTTTACGGGGACTTTCCATAGCGTAATGGTTTTTATACTGTACAAACCGTATGTGCTATTGCCCTACACCTACCTACACCTAAACTTAGCCCTCACAGGAGACGGTGCATTTCTATTTTCCCTCAAAAAACTCACTCTGTATGATTTATAAGCGTTTTAAATTATGGGGACACTGAAAATGTCCTCATAAATCACCTTCTCCTTGTAATACCTATGTCATACCCATGTCATTATACAAATTTGTGTCCTCATAAACCACATAAACATGCCCACCACACACACACACACACACACACACACACACACACACACACAATGCATTACTCTACACCACGCAAAACTCAGCGTTTGAACAGTCAATAGCAAATACTTAAACTAATAACAAAACATACTTACAGACACTGATTCGTAAACGCCAGATTGTCTTAGCAAAGTCGGAATTTACTTTTTTTTTAATAGCCTTTGTGCACAGCCAGCCTTGTACTCTCCTAGGTTCACAAAACTGTCGTCCATAAAACATTTGGGTTGTGCTGTTCTGTTGTAAACACATCTTAATCAATGATTTCTAATTGCATCTACTTTCGGAAAGCCAAACAAAGTGCTTTTGCTTTCGCATAGAAACACAGCGTCTCCCTGACACGGCTGCTCGCACACACACGACTGCGTTACTGAAACCACGCCACCTTTCTTTGCGTGCACATTTGTGCGGCATTATACAATGCATTTAGCCCGGTCTGGGTCATCCTTCTCTTTTAGACAGAATAAATCCTTTTGTGGAGACTTTGAGCTTTGTAACTCTGCAGATCGTATACATGCACAAACAGCTATACAACAACGAAAGAAAGGGAAAACAAGAAATCGCATCATATGACAAATTTGATCATTTTTATAATATAGCTCCAACAGACCCCTCACCCAACAACAAAACTAGATACCAATGTGTCTATGAACTACCCCCTAAACCACACCTAATGCCCATATACCGAACCGGCCTCTGGCTACCAAAGATAAATTATCAAAATAACACAAAACATTAAGAGAGAGTTTCCCTCTCACTTCAGTCACTAGTGAAACAGACACGATGCCCATACAAAGGACTTCTCTCCATTATTTCAAAGACAAACCTTTCTATGAATGAACATATATATCTCCAGGTTTGTATATTGTCTTTTGAATTGTGCATTTTGAATATGCATGTCTGATGATATAATTTTTAGACAATGTTACATTATTTTCACCATGTTTTATGTCAAAATATTTATTGTGTAAGTACATACACACTGGTGTATATCACTTCCTCATCACTGCATACTTATATTAATTGGAGTATAAATGGCCAAAAGACTGCCAGCCCAATCTAATCATGCAAATGAGTCCGCTTCCTAACAAAGACACATGTTCCTGCTCGAAATTACACCTTTGGCTCTGGTTAAGCCAAACTCAAGCGGTGTGACCTCTGCAGAAGGTAAAAGCCTCTGTCTCCAGACCCCAAGTGGAGGAAGGAGTTAGAGAGAAGTAGAGATATTCGGTCAGAACACAAAACACCAAACACCTTGTTGCAAACTTTCCACCGGAGGAAGTTTGTCATTCCCCCTCAACTTTATCACAACTTCACCACCACTTCAAGCACATCTCAACATGGTAAACAAAAGAAAAACTAAATATTATTTATATATATACTGTATATTAATTTATCTGAATATATAATAAGACCCAAGTTTCTGGCCTGAAGGCTTGCATGAATTTATGACATGTCTGAAATGTTAGTTACCCTTGTGAAGGTGTTGCACAGTTGAACAAGAGGTATGAACTGATTACCCTAAACTCTGCGTGACACAGTGTCAAAAACTGGTGACACAGCGTGTGGTATGGATCTGCATAGTTCACAGAAGTGGTTCCATGTGTTTGTTTATTCACGAGTGAAAAGTCGCAGTTCGCTGATAGGGCCATATAGTCTGAGCACATACATTGTGAGCTTTGGCTTTATAGTGCGAGTTAGTATTTAACAAAACATTAATGAAATTGCACAGTGTATTGCCTGATTTTACTGCTCTTGCCAACATCTGACAGCTTGTGAAGTGGGAGAAACCCTATGAGGTTTTGAGAAACATAGCAAATATGAAATATCTTCCTAAAGCCTGCAAGAAGACTCTTACAAACCGGCCTGCTGCAGCCATGGCATTAATATTATAGAGACATAAGCAGACACTGGCAATGTACACAAAGATCTGACAAAAAATTAATATCAAACATCAATGCACATCTTTGCTCTCTTTTTTTTAAAGATTTTATTTCAAAAGTATACAAACGGCATGTTCATGTAGAACATCAACTTTTTTATACTTACTATCAGTGTTGGGAAGGTTACTTTGGAAATGTAATAGGTTACAGATTACAAGTTACCTACTTAAAATGTAATAAGTAGTGTAACTTTTCAATTACTTTATACAAGTAAAGTAACTGATTACATTTGATTACTTTTTGATTACTTTTCTAATTTCTAATATTTTCAACTATTAATCATTTTCAAACATGCAAAGCAGGCAGGGTTAAACTTACAGTAGAGTTTAACACTAATTACTGTCAGACTCTCGAAAGCCTTCATCACTTGAATTAAGATTATAATATTTTAATTTTAAAGGAGATGTTGGATGCAAAATATCTTCATTTGCATATAAGTGTGTCTTTGCAGTGTGTGGACACAACCACATTTTTACCAATGGTAAAAATTCACTCCTTTTTTGATGCCCCCAAAAGCCTAAACAGTCCAATTATCAAGCAATTTTGATTTTGTAGTGAATAACCAGCACTCTCTCCGTCCTCAATACCACGACTGAGGTGAGACCCTTGAGCAAGGCACCGAACCCCCAACTGCTCCCGGGGGCCTCAGCATAGAAGGCTGCCCACTGCTCCGGGTGTGTGTTCACGGTGTATTTGTTCACTGCTGTGTGTGTGCACTTTGGATGGGTTTAATGCAGAGCACAAATTCTGAGAATGGGTCACCATCCTTGGCCACACGTCACTTCACTTTCACTAAATTAGTTTATGTCTGGCTGCGCAAATCATTTTACTCCAGACTGCTTTCTGAATAAGGGCCAATTCAAGGCAAGTTTTGTTAAAAAGTTAAAACTAAAGGATGGATTAGCAACCATTGTTCATGATCCAGCTGCACCTCCAGAAGAAGTAAGTCTCCCACTTTATATTTTTTTATGATTATCTGCAAATCGCCTTTGCTCTTCCACAGAGAGAGAGTGGCGGGGTGAGCAGAGCTCATTGGCATGTAAAGAGATATGCACCGAAACGAGTTGCTGTGTTCTTTTACACACCCACCGAGACCATTTCAAGATTACCCTAAAGAATCATACCAACTTGTGGAAAATAGGCATCCAATGTCCCCTTTGAAGCACAGCCACCTCAAAATCAGACTTACTTTAAAATCATTATGAGGTTAAATACAGATTTTAAAATCATAACAAGAAATTGTTTAATAGCTATGATATTGATTTTTAAATCAAATCTTTGCATAGCTATGACAGGAAACACTGTAATCTAATGATGCCTTAGAAAAAACAGTTAATCTTAAAAAAAGCATCTACATAAACCCATATAGGAAATATAAGACTTATCGGAAAACCATGATATAAATTTCTGAAACATTGGTGCTTCATATTTTAGAGCAGTCACTGCAATTTATGAAAGAAATCAGATAAATCTGTATGTAGGAGTGTGTGTTAAAAAATCAGATGTAACCCTCTGTGTAATCCTTAACATTTTCATAAGTAACTGTAATTTATTTTAACATCTTTTCTTAGTAACTGTAACTAATTACAATTACTTTTATTTTGTAATTAAATTACGTAATTCCGTTACATGTAACTAGTTACTCCCCAACACTGCTTACTATTGCATTATCACAGTCGTTTGGCTGAACATCAGAAATTATAATACTTATTTCAGAACAAAAAAAGCTGATTTTATGAGACAATTGTATTTATTTGAAGATATTTATGGATTGTACTTTTATTCAACTAATTAGCACAGTAATCAGTCTCTTATAGCCTTATTGGTAAAATGTTGCCTATTATCTGTGTACATAAAATATCAATATTATTAAAAAGAAAACAAAAATGCCTTATGTAGCTGTCTATCAAGTGATTTTGATGATTTGTTTAATCTTTTAATGTAAAGTAAACAGCTATATGATCAATTTTTGCATGCTGGACGGAGTGAAACTGGCTTGACCAAGGTGGACGCAAGGTCAAAGTCTGTTTTCATCACCTGGGAAAGATGATGACCATCAGGACTATAAGAACTGTAGATGTTAGTGATGGAGTCAAGCCCACAGATCCACCACACTCCATTGAGTTTTCCTGCAGATGGATCAAATAGAGACAAAACGACTTAATAACAGAATTATAAACTCTGTGACTGTGTTAAAATCATGGACAATTCTTCAGGAAGCCATCAATGCATAATTGATCCCAAATTTCAGCATATGATTTGTTGTAGTAATCAAATATGACTCTATTCATTATTACTCAAATTAAGCTTTACTTTGTTGTAGATTATTAAAAGTCTATTGGGAATGGCTATTACAAATTCTTGCAAAAATAATGAAATATTGAATACAATAAAATACAAATAATGCATGTTACAATTTTGACTGAGGTGCATATAACGTCAGGTGTGCAGCTAAAACTCATTCATTCATTCAGCTCAGCTTGATTTGTTTTGTACCTCATGATGGAAGGGGTGGCACATGTCTGGGCGCCTTCTGTCCTTCTGAAACTTCAACCGTTCACATTTCAGAGACTCGTTATGTGCAATGCAATTAAGGGAAAAACGTGACAAATATCAGTTTTCAAAACAGAGAAAAACAGCAACAGGGTCTAAAACAAAGAAAGCATTGCTTTAGTCTGCTGTTTGTTGTATCAGTGCGAGTTAAAAGAAAGGTTTAACTAGAATTGTCTTTTTATTAAGGATATACATAATTTCGATGGGGTCCATGATGACCGGTCCAAAGTCACTGCAGTCACATGTATTGTCAATGACCACCATGAAAAGATTACTGCTGGGAATCTGCTGAATAACAAACGATCTGGGAAAGACAAGACAGCCGATTATATTCGAATGGCTTTTGTATCTGCTCCAGATAAGAAGAGTTGACCTCTGCAGGATGAGTTCGGTGGCAGTGCTCTATGTAGGCAGATAAGTGTTCATGCACTGGACATATACGGCACATTTTTGCATTAATGCACACAGGTTAAAGATTTAAGTTTTTTTTTTGAGTGTCTAAATTTTACACTAAGTGCAAATAGCCCGCCTTGTTTACACTAACTCCGCCCACCAACGTGTGATTGGGTTAGTCAACACTAAAGAAAGTATCAGTGGTGTCGAAGGTGAGGTGCATGCTTTTCGAACCTTTTGCCGAACTTTTTTTCTCCCTTTTCAAATCTCACTTCGCATTGGAAAGGTCTTTATTTTCAATAAAAATGAAGGAAATAATCAAAAAGTTTAAAATAAAGTATCGGGTAGCTGTAGGGAGGGCTTTATTTTCCTAGGTGGCATCCATTTAATAATTTGAATTAAAACTATAATTTACACTCAATACGTTATTATTGCATACTGTTTTGTAATGTACTACAATACTGAGGTACAGATAATTGCCACTATTTGCAATAAGTAGTATAAATAGCAGAAACTCTTGCTATTTTAACAGTGTAAATAGAATCCATTGCTATTTATACTTAATGTAAATATCATCTACCACTAAGAAAATATGCTATTTACACTTAGTGCAAATATCCGCTGCCTTTTTGTTTTCTTTCACATCATCTTTTCTCTTACTTTGGATAAAAGTTAGTAACAAAGTCACCAATGTATAAATGAGTATAATTTTTTTTTTTAATGAATTTATTTATGAAGCATGTTGGGTTGTGTTTTTACTTATTTATTTGTTTTGTACCGTCTATGTGATGTTTTGTGTCTGCTATATGATGCTCCTACCCTGCTTGAATTGCCCCTTGTGGGATTAATAAAGTTGTTAACTTAACTTAACTTAACGATGGCATATTGCAGTCAGTCTGACCTCGAATCAGTAGGTTGTGCTGTAACACTGCAAAAACGGTCTGTTTTGAAAGCATTGAGCTTGTGTGGGAATTCATGAGTTCCTATTTCAGAAAATCCACAAAAACATCTACATTTATGCCATAGACTGTACCTTTATAGAAAACTACCCCTAACCATAACCTACCTGTCTACTAATAGTCTGATGAAAGTTATAGTCAACAGCATTTCAAAAGGGACCATCACAATGAAGTCTTACCAAACATAGAAAAGACAGTCTGTGTCTATGTACAGTACATATCAAATGAATAAATACAAATAAAACAACTCAAATGTAATCTTATGCTTTGGTAATTAATTTAACTAATTGCTGCATTTGCCAACAAAGTGAAGATGATTCCAACATTAGCTGTTTGAATATTTACAACAATGTTATAAAGACAATAATTGCAAATATTTGGATTTTATTTTAATTTTGTTACCTCTTACCAGATGAAATACACTTCTATCAAGCTTCCCGTTATGATGCAATACACACAACATCATTGTAAAACTACATTTAAAAGAACAGATTTGATTTTGTATCACTCATTATAGTCAACAGAGCAATTAATGATGTAAATGTACAAAGCAAGTTGTTCAGTAGACATATATATATATATAGCCTGCTGCGACATACAAGTATGTCTTTACAAGCATGTTTAACACACTTTAAAAGTTGTCTGATATTTCTCAGCTGACCGCAACTGTCTTATGTATATGTGCTTGTGCATGACTTTATGTGATTGTATGTCTGTCTGAGTACTGCACTTACTTTACACAACTTTCACAGTCAATATTCCCGACGGTTTCTTTAATGGTGCGCTCAGACACGAATGCTGGATACTCTTTATCACAAGGAACCAGCATAGTTTGCCTCCTCGCTGAGCTAGAGAGGAAAACAGAGAGACATTGTACTTCGAATGTTTTTTCTGTTGCAAGGGTTATCTGTATCACTTTAGGGACATAAAAGTCTGTAAAAATGATGCATGTTGAATCTGTTCAACATGCATAATACATTTTGTTTCTATAATTTTGTGTTTCTCAGAATGCATACAGATGTAATACATTATCCAGTAAGATAGTTGATGCTGTGAATGATCAATTTAATGTCAACAACATGTTACATGTCTATATAATAATATAATTACTTAAGAGAGGGGAAAAAAGTGAATTGTTGGAAATAATATGGTCACATTTTCCCCTTTGCTTTGAATATGTCCAGTCTCTGTGAATTCGGTAGTATTATTTGCATTCAGCTGCATGCATGATCATAGTGGCTTCACTAGAAAGTACATTATACTCTATTATGCAATCCAACAAGTACTTAATTCATCTCTTTCCAAATAACATCCGCTGGCATTAGCATGAGTTATTTCATCATCTGCTGCTTTCCACAAGAATGCAGAACTATATTTGTATTCAACTGAAGGCGGTTTAGCGAGGTTGGACCATAATGTTGGCAGGTAAAGCATGGCTCACAGTAAGTGCTTCAGTATTAAGTGTTACGTGTGACTGAGGTCAGAGTGTAGAGTTGCACCCCTAAACATGACTCTACTTCAACTGAAATGTAGCACTGCACATGGTGACTGTGAAGATACAGTCATTAACGAAGCACAACATTTTGCTGTCGGAGCACATTTGAAATCTTGTGCCATGAGGACTAGTTATATACAAAGCATTTTGCAACCTCTTGAAATGTTCACTTACATGTAATGTGCATATAATGTGCTTTAAGATCTGATGCCATCAACACATCACACACACACACATCCTCATAAACATACAAACCCTTAATGGTGAGGTCAGAGTGCCACCAACTGTACAGGTTGAACTCAACCAGAAATCTGCAAAAGCAAATGAAAGAGAACAATACTGAAAAAGTGGGAAAGAGACAAATGAATGAATGAATGGATGAATTAATGAATGGATGAATGAAATACATAGATAAAAGGGGCCAAAACACACAGTGAGAAGTACAGTACTAATATTTGACTGTGTCTTATGTGTGCTTTCTAGCCTGAGATGCTTCATCATGTATTTAACTTTGGCCTCTACACTGTAAAAGTAAAGTTGTCATTTCTAAAGCAAATCTGAAAAGATTTTAAAAGATTTAGATTTCCATGAGCATATTCCCATCCATGTGATACTACCGCCTATGACACCTGAAAAATATGAGATGCGGATTGTAAATGCTGTTTGTGCCATCACATTATATTGCTAAAAATCATTCATTATGCTTGTATTTATTAGAATTATAATATCCAAATATCCACAAAAACTTGTATAGAATAGAATATTTTTTGTATATATATATATATAAATGTTTTCCCAGAATATTTATTCTCATTCCTTTCCTACTGGTAAAACATTTGCAATTATTTCAAACAAACCCTAACCCTATCATGTAGATATGTATTTTTTAGGATGTTTAAATATTTTAAACTAAAAGTCAAACAGACACTTGTTGTATATGATGGTATGTGCATGTAAAATGAAATGCACACATCTCAAAATATCACAGAAACGTTCATTAAATCAGAGTCTTACATGACAAACTCAGTCAGAAGCCACCGGACAGCTGCGAATAAAGCAAAGTAGGGCTGAAAAGAAAAGAACATAACTAATCAAACACTGAGAGTTACACAGTAGTTAAATTATCATGGCATCGTTTTGGTTAAGCATAATACATATGGCCTAAAAATACACATGTATGCTGTCATTTGCTCACTGGCATTCCCAGTGTTTCATGCCCTTACATCTAATCTGATAGCAAATAGTATGCATATTTTGGCGTGCTGTTCTGGGGGAGGGCTCCGAGCCCAGAATATGGCCTGAACCCAGATAATTCCCTCTATCCCTAATATGGGATAAAAATTGATTAGGAGTGAGGAGTTGGGGACAGAGGTAGGTAGGCTGCATATATGTATTGTGCTAGTTAGGATGGTTAGCTAAACGAGTTGCACATGTGCTTATCTAATCGTGCTCCTCCCAAACCTTGTTAATAAAAAAACATTTATTTTAATATGAACATAAGCATTAGTATTTGACTATACATATTTTTGGTATTTTTGTCAGAGCTCCAGGCACATGTACAGTTCTGCTATAATGAACTTTTTCTGCCAGAGTTACTGAAACCCTGCCTGGTCCTGTTGACAGGCATCTGCCATGCCCACAGGGGCACGGGTTAGTCCCAGTCACACTGATGCTCGCTGATGAGGATTGTGATCTGCAGTCCTCATCGTTTGGTGAAATAGGCCATGGCCACGAGGATATAGTGGTTCCTGGCATCAGAACCTGTGGCTGGAGGGACATCAGAGTTGAGAGATATTTCTTCCCATTCCTGTTATTGCCTCTTTCCCAACTGTTTTGCCCACTTGCTAAGATGGGATCAGGCTCCTGGTGCTGCAGATTGTCTTGCCACCTTGCTTGCTGGATCCTTAAATGTGAAGTGAGGCAAGACTTGTCCGTAGATGACTAGAAGTGTTGGACTGTTTGCACCACTGTGAGAAAGTCCCAGCAGGTCCCACATTAAGACATGTCTAACTCGTTTTAGCACACAACTAAAGCAGATGTTCCCAATCACTTCCCTAGAGCCCCCCCTAACACTCCTTAATCAAATACAGCTCACCAGTAGAGACTCCAAAATCAGAAATAGGTGTCAGACAAAGGAGACATGCAAAATCTAGGAACCACAGGGCTAACGCATACAATCTCTGTCTTCCCCAGGCTGGGAAAGCTGGGGCCAGTTTGACTAAATGGGGCAAATTAACGAGAGAGCGCAACTCCAAAAAAGCGCCGATGGGCTTAGAAATTTCTGCTAACAACTTAATTGAAGAACACAGATGCAACATCTCATTTACATATTGAAAATGCAATATACCAAGCACAGCGCAAATTAATGTAGTCACAAGTAAAGAATAAAATAATAAAGATGCCACAGTACGTTGAAAAGAACTGTAGGCTAAAAAAATGCAAAACAAAATGGTAGCAGACCTGGTATTGCTTGATTGAGGGTGCCAAGTCGTCTTTTATTTCCTGAAGCTAATTAAAAATAACATGGCTTGGCAAAAGATATGTTTGGATAATATGTTGTTTAATTAATTTCCAAATAAATCAATACGTGTGGAAACAATCATCTCCCTTCTACCTGCTCTCTGTTCTCTGCGGTGCCTCCTCCAGCAACAACAATTGCAGCCATTTCAAGCACAAAATAGTTTAAGACGTGCTTTTTTGGGCGATAATTAATGACGCAAATACCAGTAATTTGACGAGTGAAAACGTTAGTAAATCACGTTGCATGATTCATTCGAATATTTCCCATAAATTTTGCATCTGAAATGGAAACTTCTGCAAATGCATATTGAATAAGGTCAGGCGCAAAAATAACTGTCCATGCATTTTCAGTGCTAATTCGTCACTGCATGTCTTTAGTAAATCCTGACATTTTAACACCAAAATAGGGTTTGCACTGATGCAAGCTGTCAGTAAAACTGGCCCCTGGACTCCAAAGCCCACATTACTGGCATCAGAGTCCACTGTGCAGTGGGGTCTGGGCACCTTTAACCAACATAGGCTGTTCCAGAACATTGTCAGTTGGCTGGCTTCCTCCACAATCTAAGCCCTGAGTGTTCTCTGTCCCTTTTTTGGAGCATAGCTTTCACCACATTATCACATGCCCTAAAGCATGCCAGGAGATCTAGTCCTATGATGCATGTCTCATCAACATTAGTCTGTGGTCCTGAGGAATGCTTTTTGCAGGATCTCACAGGAACCCTGTGCAGAGGAGGTACATGGTCAATCCTGTGTTGATGAGAGCTTGAAAGAGGTAGTTGTTGAGAGTGCACAGTGTCAGTGCACCATTGCCTTTTCGGGGATGTGAGAGAGTGACAATTCCTTTTTCTTGCTGCTCTCCTTTAGAATCCAGAGGCATTCATGAGCCACGTTCCCTGTGCCTGTCTACAGCAGTAGCCCCTCCTCCACATCACATCAACATTACTCAGATAGTCACAATTCTCTCAACAGCTTGCGATTCAGTGCACAGTACACCCACTGAACTGCAAACAGTCTCTTTCGGTCATGTCCACCATTCTGGGGAATTACCATAGACTGTAAAAAATATGGATCTCGGCTTCCTTCCACTATAGAAAAGTTAAGCGAATACATCTCAGGATGGCTGCTGCCATCTTGAGTAAATGACGTCATTTGGAGCCCTAGTCGGCGTAGTAAAGATTTGTTTGGAGCCCGAGTCTGCGCAGTAGAGATTAGTTTGGAGTCCGAGTCTGCGCAGTAGATATTCATTTGGAGCCAGTAGTCTGCGCAGTATTTTGCGATTCGTTTGGAGCCAGAGTCTGCGCAGTAGAGATTCGTTTGGAGCCCGAGTCTGCCCAGTAGAGATTCGTTTGGAGCCCGAGTCTGTGCAGTAGAGATTCGTTTGGAGCCCGAGTCTGCACAGTAGAGATTCGTTTGGAGCCCGAGTCTAAGCAGTAGAGATTCGTTTGGAGCCAGTCTGCAGTAGAGATTCTGGAGCCCGACTGCCCAGTAGAGATTTTTTTGGAGCGTTTGGAGAGATTGTTTGGAGCCCGAGTCTGCCAGTAGAGATTCTTGGAGCCCGAGTTGGAGTAGAGATTCGTTTGGAGCCGAGTCTGCACAGTGAGATTCGTTTGGAGCCCGAGTCTGCGCAGAGATTGTTTGGAGCCCGAGTCTGCAGTGCAGTAGAGATTCGTTTGGAGCCCGAGTCTGCGCAGTAAAGATTCGTTTGGAGCCCGAGTCTGCACAGTAGAGATTCGTTTGGAGCCCGAGTCTGCGCAGTAGAGATTAGTTTGGAGCCCGAGTCTGTGCAGTAGAGATTAGTTTGGAGCCCGAATCTGCGCAGTAGATATTCGTTTGGAGCCCGAGTCTGCGCAGTAGAGATTAGTTTGGAGCCCGAGTCTGCACAGTAGATATTAGTTTGGAGCCCGAATCAATACAGTAGAGGTTTATTTGGAGCCCGAGTCTGCGCAGTAGAGATTCGTTTGGAGCCGAGTCGCGCGAGCAGAGTAGAGATTTGTTTGGAGCCAGAGTGCGCAGTAGAGATTCGTTTGGAGCCAGTCTGAGCAGTAGAGATTCTGGAGCGAGTCTGCGCAGTAGAGATTCGTTTGGAGCCCGAGTCTGAGCAGTAGAGATTCGTTTGGAGCCAGAGTCTGCGCAGTAGAGATTCGTTTGGAGCCCGAGTCTGCGCAGTAGAGATTCGTTTGGAGCCAGAGTCTGCGCAGTAGAGATTCGTTTGGAGCCCGAGTCTGCGCAGTAGAGATTCGTTTGGAGCCCGAGTCTGAGCAGTAGAGATTAGTTTGGAGCCCGAGTCTGCGCAGTAGATATTCGTTTGGAGCCAGAGTCTGCGCAGTAGAGGTTGTTTGGAGCCGAGTCTGCACAGTAGAGATTCGTTTGGAGCCAGAGTCTGCGCAGTAGAGATTCATTTGGAGCCCGAGTCTGAGCAGTAGAGATTCATTGGAGCCAGAGTCTGCGCAGTAGAGATTCGTTTGGAGCCCGAGTCTGCACAGTAGAGATTCGTTTGGAGCCAGAGTCTGCGCAGTAGAGATTCGTTTGGAGCCAGAGTCTGCGCAGTAGAGGTTCGTTTGGAGCCCGAGTCTGCACAGTAGAGATTCGTTTGGAGCCCGAGTCTGAGCAGTAGAGATTCGTTTGGAGCCAGAGTCTGCGCAGTAGAGATTTGTTTGGAGCCCGAGTCTGCACAGTAGAGATTCGTTTGGAGCCCGAGTCTGAGAAGTAGAGATTAGTTTGGAGCCCGAGTCTAAGCAGTAGATATTCGTTTGGAGCCCGAATATGCGCAGTAGATATTAGTTTGGAGCCCGAATCTCGCAGTAGAGGTTTGTTTGGAGCCCGAGTCTGCGCAGTAGAGATTCGTTTGGAGCCCGAGTCTGCGCAGTAAAGATTCGTTTGGAGCCCGAGTCTGCGCAGTAGAGATTAATTTGGAGCCAGAGTCTACAGTAGAGATATTCGTTTGGAGCCCGAGTCTGAGCAGTAGAGATTCGTTTGGAGCCAGAGTCTGCGCAGTAGAGATTCGTTTGGAGCCCGAGTCTGCGCAGTAGAGATTCGTTTGGAGCCAGAGTCTGCGCAGTAAGATTCGTTTGGAGCCAGAGTCTGCGCAGTAGAGATTCGTTTGGAGCCAGAGTCTGCACAGTAGAGATTCGTTTGGAGCCCGAGTCTGAGCAGTAGAGATTCGTTTGGAGCCAGAGTCTGCGCAGTAGAGATTCGTTTGGAGCCCGAGTCTGCACAGTAGAGATTAGTTTGGAGCCTGAGTCTGCGCAGTAGAGATTCATTTGGAGTCCGAGTCTGCACTTCGTTTGGAGCCCGAGTCTGCACAGTAGAGATTCGTTTGGAGCCTGAGTCTGCGCAGTAGAGATTCATTTGGAGCCCAAGTCTGCACTTCGTTTGGAGCCAGAGTCTGCGCAGTAGAGATTCGTTTGGAGCCTGAGTCTGCGCAGTAGAGATTCCTTTGGAGCCCGAGTCTGTGCTGTAGAGATTCGTTTGGAGCCAGAGTCTGCGCAGTAGAGATTCGTTTGGAGCCAGAGTCTGCACAGTAGAGATTCATCTGGAGCCAGAGTCTGCGCAGTAGAGATTCGTTTGGAGCCAGAGTCTGCGCAGTAGAAATTCATTTGGAGCCCGAGTCTGCACAGTAGAGATTCGTCTGGAGCCTGAGTCTGCGCAGTAGAGATTCGTTTGGAGCCAGAGTCTGCGCAGTAGAGATTCGTTTGGAGCCAGAGTCTGCGCAGTAGATGTTAGTTTGTAGCCAGAATCGAGGTGAGTGAGGTGGAGCCGTGGAATCAAACTCTCCCAAACTCCCGCAGACCCAATCAGCCATAACGACACACCCCGTTTTTATAGCATCAAATTACTAGCTAAAATCAAACTTATTACAAAAATGAACAATTGAACATATATCAGCATAATAACACCTTAAATTACCAAAACCATATTTCGGAAAATTGTATTGGAAGTGTAATCTATATTTTTTTTTGACTGAAGTCCCATTCGTTTACATGGATAGGGCGGGGTATATGACCTGTGCTGCAGCCAGCCACCAGGGGGCGATCAAAGATCCCGCAGATTCACTTTGAAGGACGAGTGAGACACACGCTGTCAGGGTTCTGTCACTTCGGTCTAGTGTCATTCATGGTTTTGTGACAGAGCCCTGATACTCCCGTCATGTCCGGGTTTTCATGTGAGCGCGCGGCTTCGAGTGTGCTCGAGTCGCACGCTCTCTCGTCTGCGTACATTGTTTTGTGTGGAGCGTGGTGTTTGGATCCCGGCACTCATGTCTTGAGTTTCGGTTCGTGTCGGGGTTCGGACACTCGCGCTCCATTTTCTGTCATTGTGTGAGTGCGCGGTCTCGAGTTCGCTCGGCACCGCACACTCTTGTCCACGTGTGTTTTGTTGTGTTGCACGCAGTTCGTGTTTCTTTCGGCTGCTTGCATTTATGTTATATCTTGTGCTGTGTGGCACGCAGCTTGTATATTCATTGGCTGCGTGCTTTCATGTTGTCATGTCTTGTGTGAACACGTGGCTTATGAGTTTTCTCATTAGCTGCGTGTTCATGTCCTGTTTTGCACATGGCTGGTGATTTGTTTGCTGGCCATGTGCTTGTGTTTTTGTTTTGTGTGAGCACGTGGCTTCTGTCCTAGTTTTCTGTGTGCCACGTGCTCTCATGTCAATTTGTCTTGACCCCACCCATCTTGTTACCTGTTTATTGATTAATTTTCCCCAGCTGTTTTCCCTCGTTACCCTCCTCATTTGCTCCCTTTAAAATCTCCTTGTGTTTGCAGTTCTGTGTGGGTTCATTACTATGTTAGATGTCGTCTGAGTCCAGCCTTGTCCTGCCCTGTCCAGCCTTGTCCTGCCCTGTCCAGCCCTGCCTTGCCTGCTAGCCTTGTCCATCCTGTTTTTCCCCTACGGGTTAGTTTCTGTTTGTTCGTTTGTTTGATTTATCATTATTATTATAAATAAAGAAGCCTATTTTCCTCCAGCGATTGGGTCCTCGCTCCATCCATTCTCTCAACCCTGACACACACGGGAAATACTGACAAAGTTTTCATAAAAGGGTTGAAATTTTTGTTTTGCATTTTATTTTGGCTGAACATCAGAAATCACAACAAATAAAACAATTATTAGACATATAACAGTGATCAAGTAGCAGTAGTTCTTGCATAAACTAGTGCACTGATAAACTGCTGTGACAGCAGTTCTCTTTAAAGTCAAGAGTCTGTAAACGGTTATAACTGTTCACAAGTTACTACACAGAACTGAGAAATACGTCTCAAACATGTCCGTGGAGAACTGACAAGCTGCTGATACTACGAGCATCTACGTATCAAGGCATAATAAGACATTCTGCTTTTGCAAAAATACAAAAGAAACCAGAGAAACATACTGGATAAGAAGAAACTAGAATGAGAAACACATGCAAAATCACAGATGCACTGGCTTTGTATAGTACTCACGTGTAAGAGTGTGTGTGCTGTGTCACTGGTCTGCGCATACACCCTACAGATGGCCCGATAGTCGTACAGATTCACCCTGGAAAAAAATCATATTCTTCATTCTGATAGCAATTTTATTAATGCATGTTGTCCAGGATTATAATGAAAAATATAACAAAACCATACTGTGGCAGATGCAAATGTCAATGACAAGCATGTGTGTGAGTTTTTGTATGAAGTCACTTAACTAATAATATATTGGTCACACTTTAGTTTGGAGATCAATTCTCACTATTAACTATGATATTTGTCTCATTAAACTCCTACTTATTAATAGGTAGTAAGGTAGAAGTTAAGATATTGTCATTGTCAAAAATATTGTCATGCAGAATAAGGCATTAATATGTGTTTATAAGTTATACTAAATAGCCAATATGCTAGCAGAAAATGAACACATGAACTTGTGCAATACAATTATAGCACACCACATGCATTCTCACAAATGTATTTAATTACAGTAATGAGAGTGAGTTGTGTGTGCTTGTGTGTGTAGGGCCCTGAGCTGGCCTTCTCTTCCATCACATTAAATTGTAAATCTAAGATAATTATAGTCATTGCTTGCAGCTCTTTCTGTACCTCAAACAGTGATGTATGCGGAAGACTCATTTCACATCCACGTGTTCATATGGGAGAATATTCATCATCATCATTGCTCTCTTTCTCTCAGTTTTGTTTTTTCTTTCTCACAAGCAATCCAAATGAAATTGAAATACAAAGAATCAGCTGCTTTCATAGATTTTATATGAATAAATATTTTTCCTGAGCTTAAACATGACTAATTATGAATGTTTGCTCTGCAGAAGAGCCCCAAATCACAACGTTCCCAATATAGACACTGTGTAAAAACATGCTCTACCTTTATTTTTGAGTCTAAAACGTATCTGTACACACAATTTACTGGAGTTTCTAGTTGATATGAACACTGATTATCAGTTTAAAAGACTTGTTTCCATGCAGTTTCTTGCACAGTACTTTATCTCATGACCTCAAAATACTCTTACTAAACTAATACATGTTCATGTTTGCATCACATAAATAACTGCATATGTATGGCTTTTCTGACATAGTAAACATGTTGACCCAATACAGTATCGCACATGCAATGTGGAGCGCTCGGGTATGGTTCTGTGAAGCACGAGTAAAGAGCTCAAAGATTTGTAGAGGCAAGCTAAAATGCCAAGGGTGCTTCAAAAATGTGTTTTTGTTAAAGTCAGTGTAAAGTCAATCCGGAGAATTGTTTCTAAACACATTATAAATGTTAGAAATGCATTGCGGACACATGTTACAAAAACTGTGAACTATGTAGTGCTTAATTGTGGAGTCAAATAGTTTTCACCATTTTCGTGTTCACGATTTTTTGGGCGGGGCTAAAATCATGACTCGATAACCACTGAGCATGGCCCCTCCCCCAACACTATACGTTGTGTGTTGGACTTGAAGCAGCACTGTGCAGATCGATCGGTGTGTGACATCAAAGTACAGAGCTATAGAGAGCAGACGGCTCCTCATGCTTTCGAATCGCTCGCGTGTTCTGCACAGCGCAGCTTCAAGTCCAACACACCTAATAACTACAGCGCAGTGCTTTGCCTGCTCAATCGTGAGTTACCGTTCGTTACTACTATAGCCTAGAGGTGTAGCTAGCTAGCGATGTCTTCGTCATGTAAAAGCATAATACCTGGTTGCAACAATTTACAAAACAGCTCAGTATTCTTATTTAAATAAGCTTCAGAGGAAGACAGTTGAGAGAGATTGCAGCTTTTCTGTGAGTGGGCGTGGTTGCCCCCACGTCAGGGCTTATTTTTACGATTTTGAGAGCTATTTTTTTCAGTGCATTAAAATCTGGCTGGATGTTAATAACATGAGATGGAGTGGTGTGTGCGTGTGTGTAGGGCCCCTGGCCTTCTCTTCATCACATTAAATTGCGTTTGAGAGCTCTTTCTGTACCTCAAACAGAGAATACTGTTTCATATGGGAGAATTATTTTTCTTTTCTCTCAGTTTTTAGTTTTTTCAAGATTTTGATAGCTTATTTTATTGAATTTAATATTTTCAATTAATTAAAATGTTTGCTCTGCACCCCAAAATCACAACGTTCCCAATATAGGGTTTTTTTGCATTAAAATCTTTCTACTTGGCTGATTAACATTGATGGTTAATAACACATTTACTTACTAAACTAATACTATGTCTGTGCATCACATAAATAACTGTGTGATGGCTTTGCTGTAATAGTAAACTCAGAACACAATGTGGAGCGCTCGGGTATTTAATATTGACTTTACAATATGCCAAAGGTTAGGTTTAGGACAGGGTTTTTTCTAAACACATTATAATGGTGCGGACACATACAAAAAAATGGTGGTTTTGTTTAATGTACATTTTTTGTTATGTCAAAACCACTCAAACATAATTGTTGGTGGAAAATATTATACTTTTAAGGTCATCACGCTCGCGTGTTCTGCATTTCAGAATTGCTGTGATACCGTTCGTTATATAACAAGATGTACTAACATGTCTTCGTCAATAATACATTTCAAAAACGCATTTCTTATTTAAATAAGCAGAGGAAGACAGTAATAGCTTTTCTGTGATTCACAGGGCCGGTTTGAGAGCAGAGAATTTACAAGATTTTGATAGCTATTTTATTCTGTTTTTTTTGTGCATTAAAATCTGTGATGGTTAATAACATTGGGGGTGTGATAAACTAAACACATTTTTGTTTATTTTAGGTTTAGACCGGGTTTGGTGTATGGTTTTGTTATTAATTTAAGAAAATATTATACTTGCCCTAATATTACCACATAATAATACATTGCAAGCAACCTCTGTTCGTGACATTGCGTTCAAATATTTCTTATTCAATTATTACACGCAAGCAAACACAAATATTCTATTCAGGAAACATTACAATGTTTTCAATCGCAATAAGCGCTTGTGTTCACTCAATAAAAATCGAATGTAGCTCTTAATTTGTTTGAGAACTGAGAAAGACCACGTACCACTTCGGGAGTGTATTATTTCTCTAATAACTGCCTGGAGTCACAATCACACATCAAGACATTGTTCAGATGATTTGTTTCAAGACATTTGACATGTTTCCGTCCTGAAATCTTGTGTGTGTTGAACTAATTTGAACGCACCTCATCCCAAACCTTCCATTGCAAGTTCCAAATACTAATTTTAGAGCTAATAACAGAGGCTTGAGCCATTTGGCGCTTTTCCACTGTGTGGTACGACTCGGTTCGGCACGGCTCATTACGGCACAGCTTGGTTCGGGTCGGTTTGCGTTTCCACTGCAGTTTAGTGTCGCTTTAGAGTGGGGGGGATTATTCACGTGTCGTTATAGTTGCGCCGCCTCTACTGCGGTGACATCATCGTAAACGCGCCACAAACAATCACACAACAAAGGAGCATATCGACGGAATTGTGTTTTTCATTCTCGACATGTGGATGTGTTTAACAGCAATGGAGAGGCTTATGAGAATGCTTGTGATATAACCCCCGCAGAGACTGTGGTGGCAGTGCCACAGGCTGTAGAGGAGGGCAGGGATGTTAAATTCGTGCAGGTGTGCTGCGTTACTTGAATAGTTAACAATTCATGTAGAATGTTCTGTGAATTATCAATAAACTTTTGAATATTTCTAAATGTTCAATGTATCCCTGGTTTTTTTTTATTTATGTGATGGTTTTTAAAATCGTGGTATTAATCATTTGTCTTTTTCAAGAGTTTCATAACGTGCTCATACAATAATACATATTTAATATAATCTGGATGTACACATATTCGATCATATTTTTTTTAATTGAAGCAAAACACAGATACAAAGGTAAAAATATAAACAGAAGACATACTCTAAAAATATACAAAGTGCAAAAGTATATTGTGACGAGCGTCCCGGTATCTCATCAGCGTCGCCCTGGAAACAGAGGCAGAACACCTGCACTCCCTCATTGCCGGCTGATCGGTCCCAGCTGCAGCTCGTCAGCCGGCAGCATTATAAGCACAGCAGATCTCGCCACAAAGGGAGAGTCTTGACCTCCGGAAAAGGCTGCAGCTAACGTCTCTCTCCCTTCTCTTTACTCCTCCAGATAGCAGCGTGTGACCGGACAGCCACAACTGAGCACGAACACGGGCACCCTGCACAAGGACCGAG
Organism: Ptychobarbus kaznakovi; assembly: GCA_027422405.1. Taxonomy (NCBI): domain Eukaryota; kingdom Metazoa; phylum Chordata; class Actinopteri; order Cypriniformes; family Cyprinidae; genus Ptychobarbus; species Ptychobarbus kaznakovi. Next base: position 34,285,009 of record CM049799.1, on the reverse strand, counting down.
GAAGAGAGCACAGACCGCACCAGCGCACCTTTACACCTGTTTGTCACCTGTTTGTAAATAAACCCACCCTCCGGGGCCATTATTGGAACGGTCCTTGTCGTGTGATTCTTCACCCCGTGACAAGTTGGTGGAGAATGCAGGCATATCAGTGAAGAATCACCGACATGCAACATCACATTCGTTGACTGTTCTCACCCCCCGGATTTTTTCTTCCCCTCTCCTCTGTCACAGGTGTGCGCTCCTCCCTTTCCCCGATATGGAGGAACTCCTGAAGCGTCTCACCGAGGTCAGCATCCGCCAGCAACAGATAGTGGAACACCTGGCCACCCGGCAAGGACAGACCGAGCAGGAGCTCGCAGCTCTCCATGCCACCGCCGCCCCACGCGTTCCGCAACCAGATGCCCGGGCACAAGCAACCAAGCTGCTCCCGAAAATGACCCCTCATGATGACGTGGAAGCATTCCTGCAGGTGTTCGAGAACACAGCAACCATGGAGGGGTGGCCTCAGGGTGACTGGGCACGGGCGCTGGCACCCCTACTGACCGGTGAAGCTCAGCGAGCGTACTTCGCTCTCCCCGCCACTACCGCTGCCCAGTATGCAGAAGTAAAACGGGAAATTCTAGCCCGGCTGGGCTTATCCTCTATCTGCGCGGCTCAGCAGTTCCACGAGTGGGAGTACAAGCCTCGACTGCCCGCCCGTGCTCAAGCTGCCGAGCTCACGCGGCTCGTGCATCACTGGTTGCTGGACGGATCCCCCTCGGCCGCCCAGGTAGCGAAGCGCGTGGTCATCGACCGTCTCCTCCGGGCTCTTCCCCGCTCCATCGACAGGCGGTCGGCATGAGAAATCCGACCACGACGCTCGAGCTCGTGGGGGCCATAGAACTGGCGGATGCGGCCCAACAACGGGACGCTGGGGAGAGAGCGCCACCGTTTCCCCGGAGGGTGGGCCAGGAGCGACGCGCGCCGGAGGGCATCCCGCGACACCAATGCAGGTCGGCGGTCCCCTCCCCGCGGGATGAGCCCATGCCAACGGAGCCGCCAACACCTCCTACTCGAACCTGGCTGGCAGGCTGCGTCGTGCACCATGACCTTCCCGCTGGGGCCCCTGAAGCGGAGGTAAAGGTTAACGGGAAACCGTTCCGGGCCATTCTGGATTCTGGCAGCGCCGTCAGCCTGGTCCAGTCTCACGTCCTGGCCCCTCGCACTGAATACAAGTCGTTCCTGCCGATCACCTGTGTCCATGGAGACACTCGGCATATCCCAGCCCGCCGAGTGACCATCGCCGCCGCTCCAGGATCCTGGCCAGTGGAGGTAGGAGTGATGAAAGACCTCCCGGTTCCGGTGTTGATCGGCCGAGACTGGCCCGGGTTTGACCGCCTCCTAGCATCTCTCACCCAGCCTGCCAGCCCGGGGAGGGGCCGCCGTAAACGGGCGCCCACAAAGCGGCATCATCAACGGCCCGTCCTTCTGGCCTCGGATAGCGGGAGAGATGGTGAGTCCCCCTCTCAAAATCCTAACCTTTTCTTCGATGTGTTCCAGCAGGTGACGGGAGGGGGCTCATTTGGCCGGGAACAATGGGAGGACGACCGGCTGAAGCATTGTTGGGCCCAGGTTCGGATCCTGGTCGGAAAAGAAGTTCAGCCTGGGCCCCATCCTCTCCCGCATTTTGTGGTTCAGAAGGGCCTGCTATACTGTGTCGCGCAGCGGAGGGGGGAGGAACAATTACTGCTGGTGGTGCCTCGTACGAAGACGGAGACCGTGGTGGTGGAGTTGGCCCACTCGCACCCCATGGCGGGACATCTCGGGCCGGCCAACACGGTCCAACGGATTCGGGACCGGTTCCACTGGCCAGGAATGGACGCAGAGGTGAAACTGTTCTGCCAGGCCTGCCCCACCTGCCAGATAACGTCACCCAGGAAGCCTCCCCCCAGCCCGCTGATACCGCTACCCATCATCGAGGTGCCCTTCGAGCGCATCGGGATGGACTTGTGGGGCCGTTGCCTAAGTCTGCCCGGGGACATGAACACATCCTGGTGATCGTCGACTATGCCACCCGGTACCCAGAGGCGATCCCTCTGCGGAAGGCCACAGCAAAAACCATCGCTCAGGAGCTCTTCCTGCTGTCTAGCCGAGTCGGCATCCAGCAGAGATCCTGACCGATCAAGGAACTCCCTTTATGTCCCGGCTAATGGCTGACCTCTGCCGGCTGCTGAAGGTGAAGCAATTGAGGACCACGGTCTACCACCCACAAGCGGACGGTCTGGTCGAACGTTTTAACCAGACTCTGAAGCAGATGCTAAGACGGGTCGTGGCTGAAGACAAGCGTGACTGGGACCTCATGATCCCCTATGTCCTCTCCGGCATCCGTGAGGTTCCCCAAGCCTCAACTGGCTTCACCCCATTCGACAACCACGGGGCCTTCTGGATGTGGCGAATGAAGCCTGGGAGCAGCAGCCGGCAGTCCATCGTTCGGTCATCGAGCACGTAAGGGAGATGAGGGATAGGATCGACCGGGTCATGCCATTAGTCCGGGAACACCTGAGCAAGGCGCAGCAGGCTCAACAGCGCCACTACAACCGGCCGACCCAGCCACGGGAATTCCATCCCGGCGATCGGGTCATGGTCCTAGTCCCCACAGCGGCATGCAAATTCCTCGCTACCTGGCAAGGGCCGTACACAGTGCTGGAGAAGATCGGGCCGGTGACTTATCGAATCCGCCAGCCAGGCCGGCGAAGAACGGAGCAGTTGTACCACGTCAACTTGCTGAAGAAGTGGGTTGGGACTAGGGACCAGCTCGTCGCCCTCGCCTGCACAGAACCCGTGGTGGTAGACACCAATCCCCACCTCTTGGCCGCCCAGAAGGGAGAGCTACAGCACCTGATCGGTCAGTTCTCTGATGTGTTCTCCCCTCTTCCCGGGCAGACCAATGTCATCCAGCATGATATCCAGACGCCTCCCGGAGTCATCGTCAGGCAACGGCCCTACCGTGTCCCTGAGGCTCGTCGGCGAGCTATCGAGGAGGAAATACGACAGATGCTGAAGTTAGGGGTGATCGAGCATTCACGTAGCCCATGGTCCAGTCCGATCGTCCTGGTCCCGAAACCGAATGGCACCCTCCGCTTCTGCAACGACTATCGCCGCCTGAATGAAGTCAAGTCAAGTCAAGTCACCTTTATTTATATAGCGCTTTTAACAATACAAATTTTGACAAAGCAACTGCACAATAGCAAAAAGGGAAAATAGTGTCAATAATGTAAAATGACAAGATTAAACACTCAATTTTCAGTTAAAGGCATTTCATTATTGAATTCAGTGTTGGCATCGTCCAGCTCAGTTTAGTTCAAAAAGTTTCTGTTCAATCAAGTCGACGATATTGCTGGAAATTAAGTGTCCCCAACTAAGCAAGCCAGAGGCAACAGCGGCAAGGAACCAAAACTCCATTGGTGACAGAACGGAGAAAAAAACCTTGGGAGAAACCAGGCTCAGTCGGGGGGCCATTTCTCCTCTGGCCAGACGACACAGCAGTTCAATTCCAACTGCTGCAAAGTCAGATTGGAGGGCTCAACTGGTTCCCGAGGTCTTTTCCTGATGGCTGTCTAGGTGACGGGGTCCTCACTGGGGCTCTGTCTCTGGGGCTCATCTAGGTGTCCTGGTCTCCGCTGACGTTCAGGGCTGTAGAGGTCGTCTCTAGGTGCTGATCCACCATCTGATCTGGTGAATGCAGTGACCTCGGAATAAGAAAGAAACAGACTAATATTAGCGTAGATGTCAATCTTTTTACGATGTAACAAGTACATCATGTGTTATGCGAAGTGTTCCCGGTTCCGGTTGATCTAATTAATGCAGCCTAACAATCCTTTAACAGATTTGAATAATGGAAGTGTATTAGTGCATTATGTGTACGCCAGGTTAAAGAGATGGGTCTTTAATCTAGATTTAAACTGACAGAGTGTGTCTGCCTCCCGAACAGTGTTTGGTAGATTGTTCCAGAGTTTGGGCGCTAAATAAGAAAAAATATCTGCCGCCCGCAGTTGATTTTGATATTCTAGGTATTATCAAATGGCCAGAGTTTTGAGAACGCAGCGGACGTGAAGGACTATAATGCGCTAAGAGCTCGCTCAAATACTGAGGAGCTAAACCATTCAGGGCTTTATAAGTAATTAACAAGATTTTAAAATCTATACGATGTTTAGTAGGGAGCCAGTGTAGTGTTGACAGAATCGGGCTAATGTGCTCATACTTCCTGGTTCTAGTAAGAACACTAGCTGCTGCATTTTGAACCATCTGCAATTTGTTTATTAAGCGTGCAGAACAACCACCCAATAAAGCATTACAATAATCTAACCTTGAGGTCATAAACGCATGAATTAATATTTCTGCATTTGACATTGAGAGCATAGGTCTCAGTTTAGATATATTTTTAAGATGAAAAAATGCAGTTTTACAAATGCTAGAAACGTGGCTGTCAAAGGAGAGATTACTATTAAATAGCACACCTAGGTTCCTGACTGATGACGAAGAATTTACAGAGCAGCCATCAAGTGTTAGACAGTGTTCTAGGTTATTACTTGTGGGGGTTTTAGGTCCGATAATTAACACCTCTGTTTTTTCAGAATTTAGCAGTAAGAAATTACTCGTCATCCAGTTTTTTATATCGACTATGCATTCCATAAGTTTCTCAATTTGGTGTGTTTCACCAGGCCGTGAAGAAATATAGAGCTGAGTATCATCAGCATAACAGTGAAAGCTAACCCCGTGTTTCCTAATGATATTTCCCAAGGGTAACATATAAAGCGTGAAAAGTAACGGTCCTAGTACTGAGCCTTGAGGAACTCCATACTGCACTTGTGATCGATATACCTCTTCATTCACTGCTACGAATTGATGGCGGTCGGATAAGTATGATTTGAACCATGCTAATGCACTTCCACTAATGCCAACAGAGTTTAAGTCTATTCAAAAGAATGTTGTGATCGATAGTGTCGAACGCAGCGCTAAGATCCAGTAGAACTAATAGAGAGATACAACCACGATCAGATGATAAGAGCAGGTCATTTGTAACTCTAATGAGAGCAGTCTCATGATACGGTCTAAATCCTGACTGGAAATCCTCACAGATATAATTTTTCTCTAAGAAGGAATATAATTGTGAGGATACAATCTTTTCTAATATCTTTGACAGAAAAGGGATTCGAGATCGGTCTGTAATTAACTAGATCTTTGGGGTCAAGTTGTGTTTTTTTTAATGAGAGACTTAATAACAGCCAATTTAAAGTTTTTGGGGACATATCCTAATGACAATGACGAATTAATAATAGCCAAAAGAGGATCTATGACTTCTGGAAGCACCTCTTTTAGTAGTTTAGATGGAATAGGGTCTAACATACATGTTGTTGGTTTAGATGATTTAACAAGTTTATACAATTATTCCTCTCCTATAGTAGAGAATGAGTGGAATTGTTCCTCAGGGGATCTATAGTACACTATTTGATGTGATAATATAGCTGACGGCTGCATGGTAACAATTTGATCTCTAATAGTATCAATTTTGGAAGTAAAATAGTTCATAAAGTCATTACTGCTGTGCTGTTGGGAAATGTCAACACCTGTTGATGCTTTATTTTTTGTTAATTTTGCCACTGTATAGAATAAATACCTGGGGTTATGTTTGTTTTGTTCTAAAATAGATGAAAAGTAATCAGATCTAGCAGTTTTTAAAGCTTTTCTGTAGGAAAGCGTACTTTCCCGCCAAGCTATATGAAATACCTCTAGTTTTGTTTTCCTCCAGCTGCGCTCCATTTTCCGGGGTGCTCTTTTTAGAGTGCGAGTGTGCTCATTATACCACGGTGTTGGACTCTTTTCCTTAATCTTCCTTAAGCGTAAAGGAGCAACTGTATCTAAAGTGCTAGGAAAGAGAGAGTTCATAGTTTCTGTTACATCATCAAGTTGTTCTGAGCTGTTGGATATGCTGAGGAATTGAGATAAATCAGGAAGATTACTTACAAAGCAGTATTTTGTGGTAGAAGTGATGGTTCTACCATATTTATAAGAAGGAGTTGAATTTACTGCTTTAACTATATGGAGTTTACACAAGACTAGATAATGATCTGATATATCATCGCTTTGCTGCAGAATTTCAACACCATTAACCTCAATTCCATGTGACAGTATTAAATCTAGAGTATGATTTCGACTATGAGTAGGTCCTGAAACGTGTTGTCTAACCCCAATAGAGTTCAGAATGTCTATGAATGCTGATCCTAATGCATCTTTTTCATTATCAACATGGATATTAAAATCACCCACAATTAGGACTCTATCTGCAGCCAGCACTAACTCTGATAGAAAATCAGCAAATTCTTTAATAAAGTCTGTATGGTGCCCTGGTGGCCTGTATACAGTAGCCAGTACAAACGTCACAGGGGATTTTTCATTAATACTTTTTTCTCTAGATAATTTTATATAAAGCACCATTACTTCAAAGGAGTTATACTTAAAGCCTGTCTTCTGAGAAATACTGAAAATATTGTTATAAATTGAAGCAACACCTCCCCCTTTTCCTTTTATACGCGGCTCATTTTTGTAACAGTAATCTTGGATGTCTCCCAGTTTGACGGCTACCCCATGCCGCGAGTGGACGAGCTCCTGGATCGGTTGGGAAGGGCCCGGTACATCTCAACGCTGGACCTCACAAAGGGTTATTGGCAGGTACCCCTTTCAGAAAGTGCAAAACCAAAAACTGCTTTTTCCACCCCTAGTGGCCACTGGCAGTACCGGACCCTTCCCTTCGGCCTCCATGGGGCACCCGCCACGTTCCAGCGTATGATGAACATCCTCTTACGGCCCCACCAGGCGTATGCTGCGGCCTACCTGGACGACGTGGTGGTCCATTCCGTATCCTGGGAGGATCATCTGGAGAGATTGCGGAGGGTGCTCTCCGAGCTCCGGAGGGCTGGACTCACCGCCAACCCCCGCAAGTGCCATCTTGCGCTCTCAGAGGCAAAGTACCTGGGGTTCCAAGTGGGCCGGGGACTGATTCGCCCACAGGAGAAAAAGGTGGAAGCCGTACGCTCCGCGCCGAGACCGACGACGAAGACCCAGGTACGAGCCTTCCTGGGGTTGGCGGGGTATTATCGCTGTTTCATCCCTAACTTCTCCTCCCTAGCCGCCTCCCTGACAGATCTGACCAGGAAGGGGCAGCCGGAGAAGGTACAGTGGTCATCAGCATCAGAGGAGGCCTTCCAAAGGATCAAGGAAGCTCTCACTTCCGAGCCTGTCCTCCGAGCCCCAGATTTTAGCTGCCCCTTCCTGCTGCAGACGGATGCCTCCGACACTGGACTGGGAGCCGTCCTGTCACAGATTCAAGAAGGGGAGGAGCATCCCGTCCTGTATATCAGCAGGAAGCTGACCCCAGCCGAGAGAAACTACGCCACCGTAGAAAAGGAAGCCCTGGCCGTCAAGTGGGCAGTCCTGGAGCTGCGGTACTATCTCCTTGGCCGGAAGTTCACCCTGGTCACCGACCACGCACCCCTCCAGTGGATGGCCCGCGCCAAAGACACCAATGCCAGGGTGACTCGTTGGTTCCTCGCGCTCCAGGACTTCCACTTCGTCGTGCGTCACCGCGCAGGGGCCGCGAACGCCAACGCCGACGGTCTCTCTCGGATCTGGGCAGCTTTTGCAGGTCTGTCAGGGGTCACTCCCCACCCACCCCCTATTAATCCCCTACTATCTCACGTTTCCAACAGGACCAGGACAACGCTTAGGGGGGGGGGGGGGGAGTGTGACGAGCGTCCCGGTATCTCATCAGCGTCGCCCTGGAAACAGAGGCAGAACACCTGCACTCCCTCATTGCCGGCTGATCGGTCCCAGCTGCAGCTCGTCAGCCGGCAGCATTATAAGCACAGCAGATCTCGCCACAAAGAGAGAGTCTTGACCTCCGGAAAAGGCTGCAGCTAACGTCTCTTTCCCTTCTCTTTACTCCTCCAGATAGCAGCGTGTGACCGGACAGCCACAACTGAGCACGAACATGGGCATCCCTGCACAATGACCGAGGAAGAGAGCACAGACCGCACCAGCGCACCTTTACACCTGTTTGTAAATAAACCCACCCTCCGGGCCATTATTGGAACGGTCCTTGTCGTGTGATTCTTCACCCCGTGACAATATACATAAGGCTTTTTCATTCCGCGTCGCCCATCAAGCTCTCGCTGGATCCGCTCCTCGGCTATCAACGAGAGGAACGTCACCTCAACAGACATTTTTTGGTTGATACGAAAAAGTGCGTTTGTTCAAACAAAAGTTGCATCCGATCCTTCGCTGGCGGTGCTGATTTAAATCTAGTGGGTCTATGGGTCTCATGTCGCAAGTTCAGTGACGCAGTAATGGCGATTTTCTCCAGCCAATCATTGATCAATAGATTTTACACATCACGTTTTGGTAACGGTACGGATCGCTTGGAACCCCGGCCAAGGCGGTACTAAAAAAGTACCAGGTACCAGGTACAGTACCCAGTGGAAATCCACCAAAAGTGAACCGTACTGATCCGTACCGTGCCGTACCATGCAGTGGAAAAGTGCCAATTGATATGCAGTTGTTAGGCTAGTGCGTCTCTCAGCAATGTTCAGCAGCAGCGTCTGCTAATAGTGAATCTTTAAGTTGAACTGCTTCAAGAACCTCGCTACTGAGAAATGTTATGTGTCTTTTAAGCTGCAAAACTATTTTATTGATACATTTGCAGGGCGGCGTTGACGACAAATTTGTTCGCATCTCCGCGTGTGTGTCTGTTCTGTGTGTGCATCTGTGGGAGAGAATAGGAGAAAGAAAGCGTGATTTCCATACATAAAAAAGGTGGAAGACATGGAAATAGTTTGTCTTTTTTTGCCCTATTGTTGGTTATATTTATTTGCTCAATGTCTTCTAGGGTTTTGGTTCTTTTACTGTTGTAGATAGCTCATATTATATAACAAAATATTGTATTTCTCATTATGTATGTTTATTGTGTTTGGGCCCCCCTGGACGCATGCCTTTAATATCTATGTGTAAATCCGGCCCTGCACATTCATATTTATCTTTTAGGATAGAACTGAGCATGCTTTCCATGTCACTTAATGGACATTTCACTTCAAAAGTGACACGAAACATGGAAGACGCAACATAATATATTTTGGCAGAAATGTCGGCACATTTCCAGTGAGCCTGGGTCGAAAATATTCTAGTTTCAAATCAATTCCATCATAATTTGATTCACAGTAAATCAAATATACTCTCAGGAAACAATAAATAATTCCCATGCTTATTAGGAACTAAAAACCAGAGATTGTCGGTTTGCAAGATTCATGGTATTGAATCTTATAACGTTTTTTAATCTGTGGTAACATTTTATAATGACTTTCATTAATAAAACTTGAACTGACATTATATAATGCTTAACAGACCATTAGTTAATATATTCAAAAAGCTACAAATATGTGCTCAAACATGTTTAATAATTAACTAATTGGACATTAAATAATGACAGATTAAATTAAACGCAAATTACAATAATATTTAACGTTCACATTCATATATAATCATGCACTTTATAAAAAGATACAAATAATTTTAACAAATAACTGCTTGATGGCTTATGCGGTCTAAGCACCGAGAAGATTAGGAAAATAGTCTGATGATGTAACGTTAGGTCTGTGCGTGTTTCTCAATACCAAGTACGCAAATTTTGGACTTGCATCCTCGGTAGTTCGGACATCACGAGTTAGACTCGGGAGTGTTCTGCAAACAGCAGATGTACTTGATAACATCAGTCAGTTCGCCTCAGCTACTGCAATCTTCCTCACTGTATTTACAGACGAAATATAACAAGCCGGCCGCGGCACGTCTGGTGTAGAAACGGTGTTGCACCTATCGAGAAGAATAAAGCAACCTCGGCGTCCGATCGCAGGTCTTCTGCTCCTTGAGTTCTCTCCAGTGCTGGAAAGCTGATCCCATCCGATTTATACACATGTCCTACTTCTTGCCTTATCGTTCCGCAGACATTTTGCTCTTTATCCGCCATCTCTATCTTTATGTCACTTGACTCGGCTGTTCACTGAAGGCTCTCTCCTCCGTATCATGATTAGACACGCCCCTTACTGCTGATTGGCTAGAAGTTTGTTTTGGCACTCAGCCCCGACTAGGGGCTACAGTTTTTGAAAAATTGCATACCCTGCCTTTAATTGTTTATGTTTTTGCAGTACCCAAACTAATATCAATCAACTAGTTACTGATTGTTATCAATACATGATTAAATGCTTGCTAATGTGTTTATTTTATGAAACCTTGCCAGCTATATGTAGTAAAAAAAAAAGTAAATTTGATTACAAATCTTATTTACAATCTCATCTACAGCTCAAGTGATTGAGTTAAAAACAGCTGTATCCAGAATTAAGTTAGGTTAGAAACTATGTTTAATGTTAAACATTTGGGGAATTTAACTTTTAGCAGTAACTGTAAGTTATTAGTTTAGCATATTAGATAATGAGTCAAGAGTCATTATTTAATATTTAATAAGTACAGTATGGGATATAGTTTTGCTCAGTCTTTTTCCAATAATGCACTTGTTTTAACTAAACATTTAGTCTGTTCATACTCAAGAGAAACTATCTAATGTATGTTGTCTCATCCAGCATGGACATACCTCTTAAAAGAACCCATTGAAACAAGTTTGTTCATCACAGCTCCCTCGGCCTCTCCAAAGAACACACCGGTCTGAAAGAGACAAGGATAGGCTCAGGGCTAGAATGGATTGTGTCTAAGCAACTGAGATAAACTGTGATATTACAAAAAAATACAAATAAAAATCTAGCAAAGTCCAGTATTTTATTCATTGCACACACACACACACGCACATTCGCACATTTGCATGCACACGCACACACACACACTCGCGCACACACAAACTCGCGCACACACACACACACACACACACACACACACACACACACACACACACACACACACACACACACACACACACACACACACACACACACACACACACACACACACACACACACACACACACACACACACACACACACACACACACACACACACACACACACACTTTAGCTTATTGAATGAAAATGATTTATTGATTATACATTTATTAAGTATGTATAAATAGTCGGGGCTGCGTTTCCCAAAAGCATTGTATGGTTAAGTTGATAACAGCTCTGTTGGTTTCAATGGGTCTACAATGTACTTGAGCTTACAATGCTTTTGGGAAATGCAGCCCAGGTAAGTAGTGTATAGTAGAACTGGATAATACTTCAGATAATTGTCCCTCACCAAAGACAGATCCTCAGCCACAATAATGAATCCATTGTTGTCAATGAGGTAACAGCTGATTTCCTACATTGGGTGGAGCAACAGAAAAGTGGTACAGGTGGTAGAAAAATACAGAGAACGTGAAAACAATTGTGTACTGCAAATAAAGAAAACATAAAAAGAGTAAATGTTGACACTAACATCATTGTCACAGCTGATGGGACACTTTCCGTCAAGAGCTGCACACTAACAGATACAAAATTAGAAGAATATTATAGCAGCAAACAACATTATGAAAAATACATACTATACACATTCACATGCAATAACTGCAACCAAATGCTTTCTTTAGTTCTTTACCTCCTGTTCTCACTCCGTTAAATACTAAAACATGGTTAAGTACCTTGCACATCACCATTAAGACGCTAAAAGCCTGGGTGTTGTTATCTTGACAAACTAGCTACTCCACTGAGAATTACAGCAGATGAAGATGTGATCCGTTTTGGGTCTGTTCCTCACCCAAAGCAATCATTTGGCCTTGGAAGAATTGGAATATTTATTAATTTTAAATAAATTACTGTGACTGTACTTGTATCCAAATGTCATTATCCTGTGTTTTATATTGTAATTTTATATGGAGAAATTAATGGGTTTGGGAGTAGGCATTGGGTTAGGAGCACCAAAAAATTACGTAAATGTAAATAAAAATATTGTGGCGGTTCAAAGAGTGACGAGGAAGTTGCTTTACCGTGCTCAAGGTTCTGATGGCCATGGAGAGAGAATAGTCTCCAGCAGTACTGTGGTGGGTTTTGGCCCACTGCTTCTCACAGAACTGCTTCAGCTCAGTGACATTTATAGCCTTTTAAGCAAAGACTGCACATTTCAGTTGAAGTTGGTCTTTGAGTTGGCCATTCCAAAACTTCAGTTTTCTTGTTTTTCAACCATTATGAGGGTGACTATATTTCGATCATTGTCATGCTGCATGACCCAACCATGCTGCAGCTACAGAAGCTGCTAATACGAAGTTCTTTGCATGAAATGCAGTTTTTGGATTTCACCAGATATAACAGAACTTAAAGGGATAGTTTACCCAAAAATGAAAATTCTGTCATCATTTACTCACATTCAAGTATTTCCAAACCTGTATGAATTTATTTGTACTGCCGAACACAAGGGAAGATATTTTGAAGAAAGTTTGTAACCAGGCTGTTTTGGGGCACCATTGACTTACATTGTAGGAAAAAAAAATACTATGGTATACTAAGTCAATGGTGCCCCAGAACTGCTCCGTTTCATTCTTCAGAATATCTTCCTTTGTGTTCAGCAGAACAAACACATTCATACAGGTTTGGAAATACTTGAGGGTGAGTAAATGATGACAGCATTTTCATTTTTGGGTGAACTATCCTTTAAGTGCAACAAGTGCAAGCACATCAATACTTAAAAAAATACTCGATAGACTGTAACATTTGGGTGATGGTTTTAGGCAATGTAGTTTAAAAAGCCATTAGGCAATAAAATTAAATATTGACTTTTTAAAAATTTAATTTAAAATGGTTGAATCACCCAAAACAAAAAAATCACTGACATTTTGGGGAGGACTGCAAGGTGACATTACCCATTTACTTCTACTGGACCTACATACCCCACTACTCGGGTTAGTTGTAACTAGGTGAACTAATTAAAGAATGAAATTGTGTGAGTGAGTGAGCGAGCGTGCGTGCGTGTGCGTGCGTGAGTGAGTGAGTGAGTGCGTGCGTGAGTTGAGTGAGTGAGTGAGTGAGTGAGTGAGTGAGTGAGTGAGTGAGTGAGTGAGTGAGTGAGTGAGTGAGTGTGAGTGAGTGAGTGAGTGTGTGTGTGTGTGAGTGAGTGTGTGTGTGTGTGTGTGTGTGTGTGTGTGTGTGTGTGTGTGTGTGTGTGTGTGTGTGTGTGTGTGTGTGTGTGTGTGTGTGTGTGTGTGTGTGTGTGTGTGTGTGTGATTACCTGTCTGCTGGCAGTCCAGAACTTCCTCTGGAAGAACTCAAGTTTCATCTGAATACCCAGAGCTGATGAAATAGTAAAACAAACCAAAGCAGGGTTTCAGTTAAACTTTTGATTCTCGTTTACTCAGAAGCAAAATTCAAATGATAAATGGATAGTTCCTTTCTTGATTATGATTGGCTGAACCACCTAGAAGTTGTTGTAAAATACTCTATAAACACACCTGACTTCATTACATCCAGAGCCGATCCACCCAAGCTGCGTAGGGCCCCCAAAATACCAGGGGGCCCCTTGCTCTCAAAGATGATTTCATTTTAGTTTCGTTTTAGAATTTGGCCAACGGCTATGAAAATATGAATGATAATTTATTGTAATGCGGTGCTGTCACCATTTCTATGTAACAATCAGTCAAATCATGTAATCAGTGAAAGCATAGCGAGCTGTGGAAGAGACACTGTTTCTTCTGCACTTTCCGCGAGCGCGATTCGAGATGGAGTGAAACACGGACAAATGTGTTTCATTCATAACCACTTGAACCCACTACCGCAGGTCCTGTGCCAGCCTTGGCAACCGCCACTGAGATGAATGTGAACGTCAACAGATAGCTTTCTCTAGACAACAGCTGAGCTTGGTGGGCCATGCAAACTAACAGAGCCATGTTTTAAAAGCAAGTGCCACATGAAATCAGCCAACCAATGCATAACTTAGAACTTATACGTTGTAAGTTATAATAATTGTCTCTAGATGAGGATTAGAAAAATAAATTAATAAGTGTATTAAGGAGAGAGAGAGAGAAAGAGATGTGTGTGTGCGCATGCTGAACAGAAACTGAGCAGACAGACAGAGAGAGAGACAGAGAGAGAGAGAGAGAGAGAGAATTTGAATTTGAAAGGTACCTTTATTAAAACAGTGTTTTCAATCACAAAAATCATCTTTCAAAAAACACAACCCAAATAATTAAACTTTACAAGAATTATAGAAAAAACATTTTTTTTTCCTTTTTTTTTTTTCCTTTTTTAAAAAGCAATCAACAAATCACCATCTTCATTTACTGTACATAAAACATCATTTATCCCCCAAACATCTATAAACACTTCTACACACTTTACCAATTTATAATAAGCATGCTCTATCCTAAGACGAGCTGCCACCAATCCCATAAACATGTTTAATACATTCAAAGAACCTTCCCCTAACAATTTATTTTTCCTAGATTTCCAAATTGCGAGTTTTGCCGTCCCAGACAAAAAATTCAATAGAGTCAACATATTTTTCCTACTAGCTGAATATTTTGGACCGTAAATAAATATTTCAAAAGAGAAACCTTCACCAATTCCTGCAAACCATTGGGATAAAAGCGTAAAAAGATTGTTTAACCGAGAACACTGTACAAATAAATGAAAAACAGTTTCAACTTCTGAGCAGAAAGGACAACCCACCCCTACAGAAGGATCAAGGTGCACCACGTGTCTGTTTGTGGCTATGGCCCCATGTATAATCCTCCATTGGAGGTCGCCTGTTCATTTGTCAATTGGTCGTTTATATAGGGACCGCCAACAGCCTCTAGGGGAAGAATTAGTTCCTAAGAACTCAGTCCATTTTGTTGCTGGAACTCCTCTCAAAAAACGACCATTAGATGCCTTCACACAGGAAATATAAAGGGTTTTCCTCTTTACTTCTTCAAATTCATCCAACTGAGGGGATTTTAATGACAAAAGACAGTTTTCATCATCTTCCCACTCCCCCATAGCAATTGTTACTTTTAATGAAGGAAACACATTAAGAAACACACACACGGCAACGGCAAACACGCTGATTTACTTCCGGTTTGTCGTTGACGCGTGTTCTGAGCTGAATCTCCGCCAAACCAATTGTTTATCGTCTATTTTCTATCTTAAATTCCGATTTGATACACAATAATTTGTGTTTCTATAACGTGTGAATATATTCCCGATCGCATTCTGCAACGAGAATAATCAGAGCTTGTTATCGCAAGTTTTATTTTGATTTCCCAAGTCTGCTATTAGCTTTAGCCCGTTAGCAAAGCCAGCGCGGGTTCCGCTAACACAGCTAATACCCCTTTTTCACACACGCATACACACATTTAACATTGTTTCACTGTTACTTGCTTAAATGGCAGATTCGTGTCTACCTTTGTGTGCAGGTGAGGACACGTTCGAGCTGCATTCGGCGCAGCTGGAGCTGGAGACCGTGGAGACACGGATCCGCGAGCTGCTTGGGAAACAAGCCCAGCTGAGGAAACGGATAGCAACGCTGGAAACATCTCGGGCTGACGCTCATAAGTCCGGGGTAAGTATGCAGCGCGCTGCTAACGCTCCCACCACCTCTACTCCGTGTGTTTCTCTGCACAGGCCCCGTGCACCCGGGACGCGATCGTCACAGATGGCCTTCACTCCGGCGCCGGGAAACCACGGACCCTGGGTGCAGCAGCGGAAGACGCGATCCAGGCCCCGGGCGACGACTTCTCCCCCCCCGGTCTTCGACATCTCATCCCGGAACCGCTTCGCCCCTCTCTGCGAGACTGATCGCGACGCTGTGGTCATCGGAGACTCAATCGTCCGGCATGTCCGTGCTACATTAGCTGAAGGTAAAGTGCACACTCATTGTCTCCCTGGTGCTCGTGTTCTTGATGTTTCTGTGCAGATACCCGCGATCCTGAAGGATGACGAGAGCATTGCAGCTGTTGTGATTCACGCGGGGGCTAACGACACCAAGCTGCGGCAGACGGAGACACTGAAGAGGGACTTCAGGAGCCTGATCGAGACAGTACGCAGCACATCGCCAGCGACGACGATCATCGTGTCAGGACCTCTTCCCACGTATCGACGAGGACACGAACGGTTCAGTAGACTGTTTGCTTTAAATGAATGGTTGTTTTCATGGTGTACAGAGCAGAAAATTCTCTTTGTCAATAATTGGAATCTTTTCTGGGAGCGTCCTAGGCTATTTCGTGCTGATGGCCTGCACCCCAGCAGAGTCGGTGCGGAACTCCTGTCGGACAACATCACCAGGACGCTACGCTCCATCTGACTAGTAAGCCAATTCTCCAATAACAGCTATGATGACTTTTGTTCTACCCACTTAAATGATAAAGGTACTTGTAGTGTCCAATCTATACAGACTGTGTCTGTTCCCCGAATAATGAGTTCAAAATATAAATTTAATGCAGGATCTAGAACAAATCTGATCGTGATTAAACCAGAAAAATGCAAAATAAATGAACAAAAACAATTTTTAAAACTTGGGCTCCTAAATATCCGATCACTCACACCGAAAGCAGTTATTGTAAATGAAATAATCACAGATAATAGTTTTGATGTACTCTGTCTGACTGAAACCTGGCTTAAAACAAATGATTATTTTGGTCTAAATGAATCTACTCCACCAAGCTACTGTTATAAGCACGAGCCTCGTGAGACTGGTCGTGGCGGCGGTGTCGCAACAATATATAGTGATATTCTCAATGTTACTCAGAAAACAGGATACAGGTTTGACTCATTCGAAATACTTATGCTCAATGTTAAACTGTCAGATAAGCAAAATAAATCTGTCCTATCTCTTGCTCTGGCTACTGTGTATAGACCGCCAGGGCCATATACAGATTTTCTAAAAGAATTTGCAGATTTCCTCTCAGACCTATTGGTTACTGTCGATAAAGCACTAATTGTTGGAGATTTTAACATTCACGTTGATAATACAAATGATGCGTTAGGACTTGCGTTTACTGACCTAATAAACTCTTTTGGTGTCAAGCAAAATGTCACCGGCCCACGCATCGTTTTAATCATACGCTAGATTTAATAATATCGCATGGAATAGATCTAACTGATATAGATATCATACCTCAAAGTGATGATGTTACTGACCATTTCCTTGTATCGTGCATGCTGCATATTACTGATATTAACTATATGGCTCCGCGTTATCGCCCAGGCAGAATTATTATTCCAGCCACTAAAGACAGATTCACAAATAACCTGCCTGATTTATCTCAACTGCTCTGTGTACCCATAAATACAGATGAACTAGACACAATTACTAGCAACATGGGAACTATTTTCTCCAATACGTTAGAAACTGTTGCACCCATCAAATTAAAAAAGGTTAGAGAAAAAAGTGCTGCGCCATGGTACAACAGTTATACCCATTCTCTCAAGAAAGAAACTCGTATTCTTGAGCGCAAATGGAGAAAAACTAACTTGGAAGTCTTTAGAATTGCGTGGAAAAACAGTATGTCCAGCTATAGACAGGCTCTAAAAACTGCAAGAACCGAGTATATCCGCAAACTCATAGATAATCACCAAAACAATCCAAGGTTTTTATTTAGCACAGTGGCTAGATTAACAAATAAACAGATGTCACCCGATCTAAATATTCCCTCACAGTTTAATAGTAATGACTTTATGAATTTCTTTACTGAAAAAATAGATAATATCAGAAATACAATAACAAACGTAGATTCTACAGCGTCTAGTACTTCAGCATCATTCATCGCACCCAAAGAAAAACTGAAGCGCTTTACAACTATAGGACAGGATGAGCTAAATAAACTTATCACTGCATCTAAACCAACAACATGTTTATTAGATCCTGTACCGACTAAACTATTGAAAGAGTTGTTACCTGTTGCAGAACAACCGCTTCTCAATATTATTAACTCCTCGCTATCTTTAGGTCACGTCCCAAAACCATTTAAGCTGGCAGTTATTAAGCCTCTTATTAAGAAACCAAAATTAGATCCTTGTGAACTGGCAAATTACAGACCCATTTCAAATCTTCCGTTTATGTCGAAAATATTAGAAAAAGTAGTGTCTGCTCAATTGTGCTCCTTTTTGCAAAAAAATGATATCTATGAAGAATTTCAGTCAGGTTTCAGGCCCCGCCATAGCACAGAAACTGCACTTGTTAAAATTACAAATGACTTGCTTCTTGCGTCAGACAAAGGCTGTATCTCATTGCTAGTTTTACTTGATCTTAGTGCTGCGTTCGACACTATAGATCATGACATACTGATAGATCGATTACAAAACTATACAGGTGTTCAAGGGCAGGCTCTAAGATGGTTTAGATCCTACCTGTCCGATCGCTACCACTTTGTTTATTTAAACGGGGAGTCATCTCAATTATCACCAGTAAAGTATGGAGTACCACAAGGATCTGTCCTAGGTCCTCTATTATTTTCATTATATATGCTGCCCCTTGGTAATATTATTAGAAAATACGGGATTAGTTTCCATTGTTATGCTGATGACACTCAACTATATATCTCAACAAAACCAGATGAAACTTCTAAACTATCTAAGCTAACAGAGTGTGTTAAAAATATAAAAGATTGGATGACCAGTAATTTTCTCCTATTAAATTCAGATAAGACCGAGATATTACTTATTGGACCTAAAAACAGTACACAGAATCTCTTGGATTACAATTTGCAACTAGACGGATGTAATGTTACTTCCTCTACAGTTAAAAATCTGGGTGTTATATTAGACAGCAACCTATCCTTTGAAAATCATATTTCCAATGTTACAAAAACAGCATTCTTCCATCTTAGAAACATTTCCAAGCTACGGAACATGTTAAGTGTTTCTGATGCAGAAAAGTTAGTTCATGCATTCATGACCTCTAGACTGGACTATTGTAATGCACTGTTAGGTGGTTGTCCTGCATCTTCAATAAACAAGCTACAGATAGTACAAAATGCTGCGGCTAGAGTCCTTACCAGGTCAAGAAAATATGATCATATTACCCCAATTTTACAGTCTCTGCACTGGCTACCTATTAAGTTTCGTATCAGTTACAAAATATTATTACTTGCCTATAAAGCACTAAATGATTTAGCTCCTGCGTACCTAACTAATCTACTATCACGCTACAATCCAACCCGCTCCCTTAGGTCGCAAAACTCTGGACTCTTGGTAGTACCTAGGATAGCAAAGTCCACAAAAGGAGGTAGAACTTTTTCATATCTGGCTCCTAAACTATGGAATAGCCTTCCTGAAAACGTTCGGGGTTCAGACACACTCTCTCTGTTTAAATCTAGATTAAAGACGCATCTCTTTAGCCAAGCATTCATATAATGCATCTCACAATCTTGTACTGCCAGTCTATCTGAACAAATGCACATTATTATGCTTTAGCTTGGGTTATACTGATAATTTCATCCAGGGTTATTCCTGGATGGAGCCGCTGCTACGCTAATTGTCTTACTGTTTCTATGTTACTGCCACGGGATTAACATCCCGTGGTAGTTAGGAATTACACAAGCTTCAGTCTGGATCCTACCCTTAAACGATAGAGATGACCGAACACCTGAGAAGAGACGATGACAACCCCTCCGAGGACCTCCGAGATGAGCCCCAGAGACAGATCTCCAGTGAGGACCTCGTCACCTAGACATCCATCGGGGAAAGACCCCTGGAACCAGTGGACCACTTACACTCTGACTTTGCTGCAGTTGGAACAAACTACTGGTTTGTCTGGCCGGAGGGGAACTGGCCCCCCGACTGAGCCTGGTTTCTCCCAAGGTTTTTTCTCCATTCTGTCACCGATGGAGTTTTCGTTCCTTGCCGCTGTCGCCTCTGGCTTGCTCAGTTGGGGACACTTCATTTCCAGCACAATCATCGACTTGATTGCACAGATATTATTTAAACTGAACTAAGCTGGACAATGCCATCACTAAATTCAATAATGAAATGCATTCAGCAGATAATTGAGTGTTAAATCCTGTCATTTTACATTATTGACAAAATTTGCCTATTTTGATATTGTGCAGTGCTTTGTTACAATTTGTATTGTTAAAGGCGCTATATAAATAAAGGTGACTTGACTTGACTTGACACATAAGGAACTCCCTTCCTCCATTGATCAATTTTTGTTGGATCATTTAAAAAAGTTTTGTAGTCCGCATCCAAAGACTGATAAATCTCAGAAATAGCTTTCTTTAGCAGTCACAATGATCTCACCCCAGTCCTTTCACTCAAATCCTCTATCTTAATGCTCAAGACATGTCCCAGTTTTATGCATCCAGCAGCAATCAAACGTGAGCGCAGACTTTTGGCAGACATCAGTCTTGATTGTAACAAAGAGTTGGAAAAGACTGGTTCCTCAAATAGCCACAGACCAGCAGGTTCATCTGATGAGCGCAAGATAGTAAACACTTTCCATGCTTCCAGAGTTGACTTATAAAATGATGTAAGATCCACCCGATCGTCATCTTGGAGCTGCATTAGGAACAGATGCTTGTCTAGTCCCATACCTCCTGTTCTCCTAAGAAGAGCAAAGGCGGTTTCCATCCAGGATGCATTATTATGGTACAGAAGTCTCTGAACTGTCTGCAAACGGAAAGTCATTATTCTGGCTTTTATATCCACCAACCCTTGACCTCCTTCTTGAACAAGGAGGAACAAAGCAGCAGAGCGAATCCAATGCTGTCCAGACCAAAAAAAACTCACAAGCTTCCTTTGAATTTCTTCTATAAGTCCAACAGGTGGTTGCAACACCATTAGCTTGTGCCAAAGAGTGGAAGCAACCAAATTATTGGTCACCAATATTCTTCCCCTATAAGACAGCTGAGGTAGCAAATATTTACATCTAGACAACCTTGTGCACACCTTCTCTACTGTACCCTCCCAGTTTAACTTTTGGAAATTATCCAACCCCCAAAAAATCCCCAACAATTTAAGTCCTTCTCTACCCCACCTAAGGTCCCATGGCAATTGTGGGAGATTTTCGCACTGCCCCTGTCCCACCCAGAATGCTTCACTTTTATTCCAGTTTACTTTCGCTGATGAAGATTTCTCATAACAATTAAGAACTTCAAACAGCCTCTTAATATCCTCATTATGATTGACAAAAACTGTAATATCATCAGCGTAAGCAGAAAGACATATTTTTGAAACAAAAGAAAAGCCAGACACATAAAACCCAGACAGTTTCTCTCGAAGTTTGAAAAGCAGTGGTTCAATTGCTAGACTGTACAGCTGACCGGATAATGGACAGCCTTGCCTAATTCCTCTTAGTATAGGAAAAGGATGGCTCAAACCACCCCCCACCTTAACCATACAAGCAGCATCAGTATATAATAATTGTATCAACTTTACAAATTTGTCACCAACACCAAAGACCTTTAACACATTAAACAGATAATGATGGTCAACACGGTCAAAGGCTTTCTCTTGGTCCAAAGAGACCAAACCAACATTCATATTAAAAACTTTACATATATCCAAAACATCTCGTACTAAAAATAAATTGTCCATGATAGACCTCTTTGGAACACAATACGACTGATCCTTGTGCACAATCAGCTCTAAATAATGTTTTAGTCTATTTGACAAGCATTTCGAGAATATTTTGTATTCAGTTGTAAGAAGTGCAACAGGACGCCAGTTCTTTAAAAGAGCTAGATCACCTTTCTTTGGCAACAATGATAAAACAGCATACTGACATGAAGTAGGCAAAACACCATCCTTTATACATTCACAAAAAACATCAAAAAGGTCCTTGCCTAAACAACTCCAGAACCTCTTATAGAAATCTGCTGGTAGTCCATCCATTCCAGGGGACCGTCCTATATTGAGATTTCCAACAGCAGCAGTAACTTCCTTAAATGTTATATTTGCATCCAAAGCAATTTTAGAGTCACAATCCAGCTGAGGAAGACCTTGAAAAAGTTGTGTCATACAGTCATTGTCACAGTTCTCTGCAGCATAAAGATTAGAGTAAAAGTCCACAGCATGATTCCTCATTTCCAAAACATTAGAGGTCACCCTCCCATCAGGAAGCTTAAGACATGGCATTTGTCTCTGTTGAGCCACTCTACTTTCCAAATTAAAGAAAAAATAAGTTGGAGCATCCATCTCTGCCAGAGACAGAAAGCGAGACCTCACCAGAGCTCCTTTCACCCTCTCGTTTAAAACCAAACTAAGTTCTTTTTTTTTTTGTAAATTACTATATAAAGTAGAGTCATATGTATCCATCAACTGAGAATCTATTAAATTAATTTGTTTTTCAAGAGTCTCAATCACATTCTTTACTCTATTACTAGAATTAGCTGTATACTGTTGACAAAACATTTTTATTTGAATTTTCCCTATGTCCCACCACTGCTTTAAATTTTCAAAACTGTTTTTTTCTTTCCTCCAGTGTTCCCAAAAAAAATTGAAATTATCACAAAAAACAGCATCCTGCAGCAACTTAACATTAAAATGCCAATATGAAGACTTCTTAGGTAATTTAGACATAACAATTGTCATAGAAATCAAATGATGATCTGAAAATCCTACAGGACAAATACAACAGTCTGTTACTCGATTACTAAAACATTTTGACACATAAAATCTGTCCAACCGTGCAGCACTAACTCTATTATCAAAAGCCTTAACCCACGTATACTGTCTATCAGTAGGATGTTTAATTCTCCACACATCCAAGAGTTTAAAATCTTTTAACAGTTTAGACAATGAGCCTGAAGACTGTATATGTGGTTCTTCAGTGTTTCGATCTTCAGTAAAATTCACAGTACAGTTCCAGTCCCCCCCAATAACAACATATCCTTCACTAGAACATTTTTTAAGAACCCCACTCAGAATATTAAAAAAATTAAGACGTTCATGCCCCACCGTTGGAGAATAAGTATTTATCAAGAAAAAAAGCATACCTTGGATTTTAGCTTCAACTAAAATTAGACGGCCCTGTACCGGTTCCTCTACCTTTACAATAATTACATCTAAGGATGAGGAAAATAAAATAGCCACCCCTCTGCTCAGATTTGTACCATGACTAAGTATTTTATGTCCTTTCCACCACAAATTCCACTCAGTTTCATTTGCAACATCACTATGCGTTTCTTGTAGGAAAACAATATTAAACTTCTTCTGTTCAACAATTTCTTTAACAAGAGCACGTTTAGAGCTGTCCCTCCCACCATTAATGTTTAGAGAACCTATTCTTAAAGTTTCCATACACACAGAAAAAGTTAAGATTTGGAAACAAAACAAGAGAAAAAAGCAAGGAAAAGACACCGTGTGATGCATTGTATATTGTTATATTAAATATATCACAATACACAATTTTTGGCTTTCTTCTTTTTTCTATCCACTTCTTTACATTTCCTTATAGTGGTAAGATGCTTTCTCAACCTAAAGCGTTTCTTCTCACTGAGCTGACCAAGTCCAACGTTTCTCTGATAAAAAGTAACAGACTCAACAAATTTGTCTACATCAGGAAACAATTATTTTATGTTAACCTGTTTACCGTAAGTTTCATCCAGAAAGCTGTTAATTTCTTCTAAACTATACAATGAGTCTTTGTTAGAGCCACCTGAAAAATCAGCTCGAACTGAACTGAGTACAGTTCCTTGTGAGTTACCATCATCACACTGAGAGTCTTCCAGCAACTCAGGATCATCAGACAACACCTCCTCCATTTCCTCATTAATAACATCATAGCATTCTCCTTGACTTACATCTTTTACACCTTCCGACTTTTTATTAGCGCTAGTACTAGGAACTGCATCATCAGGTTTAACATCAGACACTATAGTGTTTACACTAACACCAGGTTCCAAATTTACTGCAACATCTCCATCAAGGCAAGGCAAGGCAAGTTTATTTATATAGCACATTTCATACACAGTGGTAATTCAAAGTGCTTTACATAAAAAGTGAAATAATCATTCACAGCAATAAAAACAAGGAGTTAAAAATAATAAAACAAGGAATTTTAAAATGATATAGAAATTGATTTAAAATGAAATTTAAAACAGTTAAATAGAATAGGATTATACATAAAATAATGCAGTCAGTTCGGACGTAGCACAGTGCTCATTCAACAAATGCACAGCTAAATAGATGAGTTTTGAGTCTGGATTTAAATGTGGCTAATGTTTTAGCACATCTGATCTCTTCTGGAAGCACGTTCCAGCTGCGGGCGGCATAGTAGCTAAAAGCGGACTCCCCTTGTTTTGTGTGAACCCTTGGTATTTCTAACTGACTCGATCCTAATGATCTGAGTGGTCTGTTAGGTTTATATTCAGTGAGCATATCTGCCATATATTTAGGTCCTAGACCATTGAGTGACTTATAAACGAGTAAAAGTACTTTAAAATCAATCCTAAATGTAACTGGAAGCCAGTGTAAGGACCTGAGGACTGGTGTGATATGCTCAGATTTTCTGGTTCTAGTCAGAATCCTGGCAGCAGCGTTCTGGATGAGCTGCAGCTGTCTAATGGTCTTCTTTGGAAGGCCGGTGAGGAGACCATTACAATAATCCACCCTGCTGGTGATAAAGGCATGAACAAGTTTCTCCAAGTCTTGACTGGAAACAAAACATCTAATTCTTGCAATGTTTTTGAGATGATAGTATGCTGATTTAGTTACTGCTTTGACATGACTACTAAAGCTAAGGTCTGTCTCTAGAATCACCCCAAGATTTCTGACTTGATTTTTAGTTGTTTGACCCCTAGAGTCAAGGTATGCATTCACCTTGAGAACTTCGTCTTTGTTTCCAAATGCAATGACTTCAGTTTTCTCCTTGTTTAACTGAAGAAAGTTTTGGCACATCCAACTGTTAATTTCATCAATGCATTGGCAGAGGGAGTCAATGGGGCTATAATCATTTGGAGATAAGGCTAGGTAGATCTGGGTATCATCAGCATAGCTGTGGTAGGCAATTTGGTTCTTCCTCATTATCTGACTTAGTGGGAGCATATACAGGCTAAACAAGAGCGGTGCAAGTATTGAGCCTTGTGGGACTCCACATGTCATGGACGTCCACTTAGACTTCATCAGTGGACGTCCACATCAGCACAAACATCATTAGAAACTGAAGGAACAGACTCAATATTTTCAGCAGATACCACAGCCTCATCATTAACAACACTCACCTCAACAGTTGGAACAACTTCATCTTGAACGGCCTCAGCCAGATCTTCGATGTTATCCGGAGCATCAACCCCTGCTGCGCTCTCTGCACCTGTTCTCTTGTGCGGACACGCAAGACGCTTGTGTCCGGTGTCTCCACATTGAAAACATCGTACACTGCCGGTGGTCGCATACACCATATACGATCCTCCCTCATGTTTCACACGAAAGTTTATGTCCAATATATTATCATTAGACTCTAACATCATGAAAACTTGCCTCCTAAAAGACACAACGTGTCTCAACGAAGGATGTTTACAGCCAAGCGAGATAGTTTTGAAAGGACTAACAACCTTCCCAAATCGTGCCAGTTCGCGCTGTAAAACTTCATCAGCTACAAATGGCGGGACATTTGAAATCGTGACTTTTGTGGACGGTGCGTAAAGTGGAGAAAGTTGTAAAAAAGCTCCATTAATTACTAGACCATTCACTATTAAACGATTGACTAAAATCTGTTCTTTCAAAAATACCACAACAGCTTTATTCATACGTGACGCTGATAAAATGTTTTCATGACCAATCTGATCCCCAACCGCAACAAGCACATCTTCCACTGTGGCATTGTCTTCAGTAACACACCTGAAACCATTACGAAGTGATAATGATGGCGTCTCGGCTAAAGACGCCATCCTACCACACAGCCCAAAGACAATACCTACAAATGACCTTTCCATTCACTTTGGAAAAAGGAAGAAAGAAAAAATAGAAGCTCTCACCGCGCAACAACTTCACCACCACTCTCACCCGACTCCCAGCATGCAACAGAGAGAGAGAGAGAGAGAGGAGAGGGAGAGAGGTTGTGCGCATGCATGGAAAGCAAGACCTTGCGCGCATACCGGCGATTCTCGGAGACTAAATAAAGTTTGGGCGCTTTTTTGAAAGGAAAAAAGTTAAGGGGTCTGCAATGTTGCTAAGTGGCAACACTTGCTCTCCATTTCTCCAACTACCCGTTGGGCCACGGGTCAAACAGAAAACATGCACTCGTTAATCCCACGTTAATAAAATTAGTGCCATTAAAAAGGAATTTGCGTTATGCGTTATAACGCATAACTTTGACAGCACTAATATATAATTTTTTTTTTTTTTATAGTTACATGTTTGATCAATTTAAAGTTTAAATCAGCACTGATTGAAATGTGAGACACAGTATGGGCCTCATCATTTTGATGGTTTGCTTGGCATTATTGTTTGAAGGGAAGCCTCATGAAATGGATCAACAAGTAATTGGGGGCCTGGATTGTAAATAAAGTGTAATTGCTGGACACACTTGTCTACATCCCGTATTGCTGCTAGTTTTTCAATCTCATCGGCCCTGTTGTGTTTCTTTGTCATCAAAGTGTATGTGGAAGAATACTCCTTTTATATGATCTGTAAATCACTTCAATTTAGATGAGTTCTGCTCTGAAAATTTCATTCAAACTAGAGGATCAAAAACAGGGTAGAAAATACCCTTTCAAATAAATATTTCAAAATTATGACTTCTTTTTAAAACTGGACCTCAGATACCATTATAAGATACCAAGGGACTTATGCAAGGATCCTGTTGTGGACTTCAGCTCCGCTTTCAACACCATCATCCCGGACACCCTTCAGAATAAACTGAACAGCTCTCCGTTCCCACCTCCATTTCAGTGGATCACCAGCTTCCTGACAGACAGGCAGCAGCTAGTGAGGCTGGGAAAATCATCCAACACCTGCACCATCAGCACTGGAGCTCCTCAGGGTTGTGTTCTCTCCCCACTGCTCTTCTCCCTGTACACCAACGACTGCACCTCTAAAGCCCTCTGTCAAACCCTGAAGTTTGCAAGATACCACACTCATCGGCCTCATCCAGGACGGTGAGAGTCTGCTTACAGACAGGAGGTTAAGAGCTGGCTGTCTGGTGCAGTCTAAACAACCTGGAGCTCAACACGCTTAAAACTGTGGAGATGATCGTGGACTTCAGGAGAAATCCCCCAGCTCTCCCCCCACACACATGAACACTCTGTGAATGCAGTGGAGTCACAGGTTCCTGGGACACCACTCTCAGGACCTGAAGTGGGAAACACATCACTCCATCGTGAAAAAGGCCCACAGAGAATGTACTTTCTTCGTCACAAAAAGTTAAACCTGCCACAGGCACATGACAGTTTTACTCTGCTGTTATTGAGTCGGTTCTGTGCTCTTCTATAACTGTATGGTTTGGGTCAGCACAAATCAGATATAAGAAGACTGCAGCGGACTGTTAGGACAGCAAAAGGATCATTGGTGTGCACCTGCCCAGCCTTCAGGATTTGTACTACTCCAGAGTGAAGAAACGGGCAGGTAACATCATCACAGACCCCTCTTACCCTGGACATGACCTGTTTGCGCTTCTCCCTTCAGGCAGACGCTACAGATCTCTGTGCACTAGAACATTAGGCATAAAACAGTTTTTCCCCTATGCTTCCAGCCTAAACAACTAACACAGGAATTATTACCTGTGTTCTGTAATTCTCTAACCCTAATTCTTGCCTGTAATTCATCCCCCATCTCTAATTATTTACTCTCTCTAGTACTATGTAAATATGTATGCATAATCTTCTAACAGCTGTATATATAGAGTAAATAAGGCCAAATCTGTACATAAATCTTCTGTTCCAGATTCAGACACATTATTATTATTATTATTATTATTATTGTTAAGGCTTATTTAAATGTTCTGTTCTCATGTCAGATATGTATGTTTATATGTATGTATGTATGCATGTATGTACCAAGAGCTTCTTAAAAACACAACAAATTCCTCGTGTGTCTGCACACACTTGGCGAATAAAGCTATCTGATTCTGATTCTGATAAAGAAATAATTAACTGCAGCTGGTGCATCTGTTTTAAAATGGGCAATGTATTTTAGTCATTATGCATCAAAATACGAATATAAGACAGCTTCACCACAAGGTCAAAGAATGAGTAATGTGCTCACCCCTTTTACCACTGAAATGTGTCACACTAATAGCCCAAATGATCTCAGATCTGCCTACAGAGTAAATCTAAAAATACATTGGGCTCATATCAGACCTATCAAGTGTAGATTTCTGAATGTGACCAGAAACTGACTGTTAAAGGGTCATCGGATGCCCATTTCCACAAGTTGATATGATTCTTTAAGGTCTTAATGAAATGTCTATAACATAATTTGGTTAAAATGTCTCAATTGGTTCAAGGTTCAAGGTTTCTTTATTTGTCACATAATAAATTATGCAGGGTATAATCAGAAGTGAAATGTAAGTCAAATCAGGTCCGCAAAGAATAAAATTAAAAATTAATCAAAGTTACACAACACAAGAGCATATATATATATATATATATATATATATAGGTAAAGTAAAAAAAAGAAAAAAGACAAAAGAAATAAAGAGTAAAATGTGCAATAGAATAAAAAGTGCAAAACAAATAAGATGTGCAAAAACAATAAGATGTGCAAAACAGTATACTGGGACTTAATAAATAGTAATATGAACAAGAGGGATGAGAGGGATGTGCAAACGGGTTGAACCGGGTATGTACACATAGCAGCAATACGGATGATGAGAATATGAATGTTTTTTACAGTTAATAATGAGTCTTGTAAATGTTATGAATGTTATGAGACTGAGTTTGTGTTAAGGAGCCTGATGGCCTGGGGGAAGAAGCTCCTCCTCAGTCTCTCAGTTTTTGCCATCATGCTCCTGAAGCGCTTGCCAGATGGCAGTAAACAGAAAAGATGGTTACCGGGGTGGTTTGACTCCTTGAGGATTTTAGCAGCTCTGCTTTTACAGTGTTTGAGGTAGATGTCCTGCAGAGAGGGGAGAGCATACCCTGAGATGTGCTCAGCTAAGCGCACGACTCTCTGTAGAGCTTTGCAGTCCTGGTTTGTGGCGTTACTATACCACACTGAGATGCACTGAGTCAGTACGCTTTCTATGGCCCCTGAATAGAAAGTTTTCAGGATTGTTGGTGAGACCCTGAATTTCCTCAGCTGTCGCAGATGGTACAGTCTTTGCCTGGCTTTCTTAACCTGAGTCTGAATGTGTGTAGTCCATGTCAGGTCCTCGGAGATGTTTACATCGAGGTACTTGAAGTTGCTCACTCTCTCCACAGGGGTCCCACTGATCATGAGAGGAGTGTAGGGCTGCTGCTGTCTCTTCCTGAAGTCCACGATCAGCTCTTTAGTTTTTACTCACGTTCAGAGAGAGACAGTTGTCCTGGCACCATGATGTGAGTCTCTCTACCTCATCCAAGTATGCGGCCTCATCATTGTTGTTAATGAGGCCCAGAACCACAGTATCATCAGCAAATTTAATGATAGAAGTGGAGCTGTGAGAGGACACGCAGTCGTGGGTGTATAGAGAGTAGAGCAGGGGGCTCAGGACACAGCCCTGTGGGGCTCCTACGTTCAGGGTGATGGAGTTGGAGGTGAACTGGCCGACTTTCACCACTTGTGGTCTGGCGGTGAGGAAGTCTTGAATCCAGTCACAAAATGAAGAGGTTATGCCGAGGTCTGAGAGTTTAACAGCCAGCTTGGTGGGGACTATAGTATTAAAGGCTGAGCTATAGTCAATGAATAGCAGTCTTACATAGTTGCCATTTTTGCTGTCAATGTGTGTGAGGGAAGAGTGGAGGACCTGAGAGATGGCATCATCAGTAGACCTATTTGGCCGATAGGCAAACTGAAGAGGGTCCAAAGTAGCAGGGATGGAGGAGCAAATGTGTTTCTTTAGAAGTCTCTCAAAAACCTTCATGACTGTCGATGTGAGGGCAACTGAACGATAGTCATTCAGGCAATAGGGTTTACTGTTCTTAGGCACAGGGATTATGACAGATTTTTTAAAGAAGGTGGGAACAACAGAGGTAGTGAGGGACTCATTAAATATGGATGTAAACAAACCAGCAAGCTGATCAGCACAGGACCTCAGAACGCGGCCAGTAATCCCATCGGGTCCTGCTGCTTTTCTGACGTTCACTCTCCTTAGTTCCCTCCGAACCTCATCCTCCGACACGGTGAATACATCATCGCTGCTCTGTCCGCTGCTTCCTGACGCGCTGATAGACAGAGTCGTGCCGCCATTGCATTCAAAGCGGCCGTAGAAGGTGTTTAGCTCTTCGGCCAGCAACGGATCTGCTCTCACCTCTGCAGAGGAGTTGTTTCCAGAGGAACAGATGGTCTTCAGTCCCTGCCACATGCGTCGAGAGTCATTGAGCTGGAAATGTGACTCAATTTTCTCCTTGTACTGGCGTTTAGCGGCTCTAACTGCTCGATGGAGAGCGTAGCACGATGTTTTGTACTCATGCATGTTTCCTGACAAAATACCGGCGTTGTATGCGGCAGTGCGATGGTTAACCGCATCACGGATTGTTCTGTCCACCCACAGTTTCTGATTTGAGAAAGTCTTTATTGTTACCGTTTCAGTGGCCTGTTCGGTTAGCGTGTTGATAAAGCTTAATTCTACATCCGTGAATTCGCTGACGTCAGATGAACTCGCCCGGAACATGTCCCAGTCGACATCATCAAGAGACGTCTGTAGAGTAGCTTCAGAGTGGGAGGACCAGCGCGTCACTTCCCTCTCCACCGGGGGATCCTGAAATATCCGTTGTTTGTATTCCGGTGTGAGGAAAATGGCGGCATGGTCCGATTTTCCAAAAGCCGGCAGTGAGTGGGCTTTGTAGCCATTTTTGAGCGGAGTGTAGCAATGATCGAGTGTATTCCGTCCTCTGGTTGGACAGGATATATGCTGATGAAAGTTCGGCATGACCTTCTTGAGGTTGGCTTTGTTAAAGTCCCCCGCGATGATACATGCAGCGTCAGGATGTTTGTTGATATATCCGCTGAGCTCATCGTGGAGATTGGACAAAGCCTAGCTAGTATCTGTCTGTGGTGTAATGTAGACAGCAGTAACGACGATTGATGAAAATTCCCGGGGCAGATAGAATGGGCGGCAGATAATGGAGAGATGTTCCAGATGAGGCGAGCAGGAACACGAAAGAATGGAGATATTTCTGGGGTCACACCATTTCTTTTTGATCATGAAACACACTCCACCACCTTTGGTTTTTCCGGCCTCGGCTGTTCTGTCCATCCGTAAAACAGAGAAGTTATCAGACGGCGTTACAGCGGTGTCCGGGACCGTCGGCGTGAGCCATGTTTTGGTCAAACGAAGGATGTTACAGTCCCTAATGTCCCATTGGAAACTTATCCTGGCTCTAAGATCGTCCATCTTATTCTCCAAGGATTGGACATTCGCGAGCAGAATACTCGGAAGAGGAGGACTGTGAGCCCTTACCCTCAGTCTGTTACGAATTCCAGCACGTTTCCCACGTTTCCCTCAATTGTAGTGTAAAAACACCTTTTTACCCTGTCAAAATCAGCTCTGTTTTTAGCAAGACATGCTAGTCTATGTCGCTTTAAATGCTAATGAGCTCTGCTGACTCCGCCCCTCTCTTCCATGAGGTGATGAGCAGTACTGTTTACTTTCACCGCGAAACTGGCTAACTAGCACATTATTAGGAAAGACGATTTGCAAAGATTGATAAAAACCCTTATACTCACTTCTTCTGTAGATGAAGCTGGATCACAAATGATTCGGGGCGAACATAGACGCATTTAGAAAGATCGAGATTGGCGCATTCACTTCAAAACGAAAGTAACGTTAATCCTCTGCGTCTTCAGCGGCTCAGATGTCGGAAGTAAATGATGACTGCTATATTCATCATTACAACCAACAGCTAAACACTTCAACCACTCAATAAGAGACATCTTGTCTTCCCTGCACCGGAGTGGACACAATGCTCACAGCTCTCAGCTCACTCAGGGGGGCGGGACTAAGGTAAGACGGTTCTGTCAATCAACTCTCGTGGGAGGGGCCTGTACAGAACTACGTCATTCTGACAGGAATCTCAGAACAGCCTGATTTGAGAAAGAGGATTTTAAAATAGCGATTAAAAAAACACTGGGTGGGTTTTTATCATTATAGGATGGATGTGGATGTGTACACACACTTCCAACACACGTTTATGTTTAAACAACTTGTAAAGTGAATGTTTGCATCCAATGACCCCTTTAATATAATACAAGTGGGAAAGAAAAGTTACGGAAAGGTCAGTTTGGTAAAGAATGGGAGAGACTTCTACAAAGAAGCTTAACTAAAAATAAATAACAAAACAACTTACAGAACATTAAAAATGGCACATCAATAAAGGCCTACAAAAGCTTTGCTTTTAGCCTTAGATAACATTCAAAAAGCTTAGGAATGACAAACATACAAACAACAGAAGTCATAGCACCAAGTGGGGGACGAGCATTGGTTTATGCTTGGATCCCAAGTAGAGGAACTCTTCGTGTCATTCATCTATCATTTCCTCTGATTTTAGGGATTACTCATGGTTAAGGTTAGCTTTAGGTGTAGGGATATGGGCAAGATTACATTTTTAAATTAAAATGTTGTTCTAGAAACACATCTAAATCAGCAAAATCAGGACGTGCTTGTTTGCCCTGCTGTGATGTTCTGTGCTGGACCAGACTGGTTAATCCTGGCCGGTGTCAGTTTGGTTCTAGTTTATCTACTGGACCAGAATGGTCTTTCATGGTTAACCTACGTAAAGAATATTTGGGATACCGGCATGTGGTGATGAGAGGTGGAAGAGCATATAAAACTCAACATGTAGCATCCAACATGACCCTACATTTTTAGGCCCAGAGCACTGAATCCAGACTTAAACTAACATCATAGTAAATAAACATCTTCAAACGTTTGTCTGTTCTTCAGTCTAAAGAGTGATTGAATAGGAACGTACCCAGAAACACTGAAGGGTGTGATAGCTTCATAAGGACAGTGCACACAGCCTAACATTTGGAAATGCAAAGGAGGTCAGTGCTATCTGAAGGCAGTGTGCATGTGAGCAACACCGCGTGAGCTGGTGAAGGAGCTTCAGGCATGTGCATGTGTGTGTGTGTGTGTGTGTGTGTGTGTGTGTGTGTGTGTGTGTGTGTGTGTGTGTGTGTGTGTGTGTGTGTGTGTGTGTGTGTGTGTGTGTGTGTGTGTGTGTGTGTGTGTGTGTGTGTGTGTGTGTGTGTGTGTGTGTGTGTGTGTGTGTGAAACGAGAGAAATGCTAGGGCATACTCTGCCAGTTCTCTGCCTGCGGACACTTTGTGATGTCAGAGCAGTTCAACAGAACACTGTGTGTGAGAGAGAGAGAGAGAGAGAGAGAGAGATACAGAGTGGCCCTTGACAATGAGAGTGTGTTTTTATTGTGTGTGGGTATGTATG
Organism: Ptychobarbus kaznakovi; assembly: GCA_027422405.1. Lineage (NCBI taxonomy): Eukaryota > Metazoa > Chordata > Actinopteri > Cypriniformes > Cyprinidae > Ptychobarbus > Ptychobarbus kaznakovi. Next base: position 34,251,517 of record CM049799.1, on the reverse strand, counting down.
AGGCAATAGATGTAAAGATGATACAGAGAAAAACAAGAAGTTATTTGCATGTATGCACATTTATAGAGAACGAAAGAGAGATAGAAAGAGGCACAGAAGAAGAAAATGACTGTCGTCCAGTAACACAAGTTCTTATTACTGGGATTGTGAGCTTTAATCTGATCAGACATGCTGGACTAACCCTGGTCACGCTGACAGGAGGAACACTCTAGAAACCATGGCAGGTGAGTTCACGCTGTGAGTGCAGAAATATACTCAAGAATGATCTTTGTGTTACTCGTCTACTTAACATAAAAAATAATCACTGGCGTGGAAAACTGTTCAGACACTCTATGTGTGTTAAAGAGGTTTTTGTTTAGTTTCTATGTGCTGAAGTGCAGCAAAGCTCCAAAGAATTAACCGAATAAATAGGTTACCTATGGTTTTTGTCAGCTGAACCCCTTAGATGTAAATTATTTTAAGTGCCCTATGACATTTCAAGTTAATATTTTGATTTAGTGACACGTTTGCATGTTCGTGGTTCACTTGGACAGTTAAAGGTCACATGACATTTGAAATACTGTAAACATATAACAGTTACGTTTAAGGGTGTTTACACTCTTTACAAGAACCAACTAACACTACAAGTTACAATAAAATATTTGTTCTAAATTCTTTAATTTCAAATATTTAATTTTTTACATTTTTTATTTTGGCAGAATATTGCTGTATGTTGTAAACCTATGTCCACAAAAAAGCTGTGGACTATGTGCATGTGGATGTAAATAAAGTGAACATAGCACACACTGTCAGTCATGTGTCCCCCGTGTCTTGTGTTCCCAGTGTTTCCATGCCCATTTTAGTTTTTTTCCTGTTCATGAGTTTATTAGTTTCCAGCCGTGTTTGATAACTCCCCACCTGTTTCTGTTCTTCCTCGTTTGATTTCCTTCTGTTTATAATGTCTTCACGTCCGCTGTTAAATGTCTTCCTTCGTTGGATACCCTGTCTACATTATCATTAAAGATCCTTTTATGTTCAAGAACTCCACGTCTCTTTGTTTCCTCGTCTCCCCATCCACGGGGAGTGGGACAGAACAACGGACCTAAAGAAACAGAAAGTGAGCTGTGCCTTTTTTCCCTGTTAGTTTTCTCCTTTTTTTCCACCGGCGGCATGGAAGTCGCCGCTCATATCCTCGCCCTATCCCGCAGAGATCTCCCCTTCTACGAGCACGCCGGGGAATTCTGCAGGCTCGCCGCGGGGACCGCACTGGACGACGCAGCCATCAATCATCTGTTCTGGCTCGGGGCCAATTACCATCGCCCCAGACACCACAGGATTGAGTTGGAGAGGGGATCTTCCGGTGTCTGGGAAGTGTCCGGGCCCGAGCCAGAATCAGCCCATCGTCCGCAGCTCTCCCCACCCTGCCGCCTGCAGGGCAGTCCAGTCCGCCGCCATCCTCGGCACTCCCCAGCCAGCCACGGTTTGTGGCCCACGCAAGCCCGCCGCCATCCGCAACCACCGCAAGCCTGCCGCCGATCGAGGCCACCGCAAGCCCGCCGCCATTCGCAGTTATCCCGAGCCCGCCGGCCACCGCTGACTCAAACCCGGTGCCAGCCCCTTAGAAGCGCTATGCTGTACCTGCGCCCCCCTAGAGTCCGTGCTTCCAGAGCGCCCCTTAGAGTCCGTTCTTCCTGAGTGCCCCCGGGACTTTGATCTCCCCAAGAAAATTTTGGGTGGGGGGCTACCCGCCAGGGTGCACAGAGTCCCCGGATCCGCCGTGGCCGCCCGAGCTCCCTGCTCCGCCATGGGTCCCGGAACGGGCGCAGCCCTGGAGCAGGCCTGGAGGCCTGTCCTGTCTCTGTGTCCCTTGAGGCCTCCAGAGCGCCCACCCTCTCCCCATTGCACATTCTCTTGCACATCCGTGTTTTTTTTATTAATATTATTAATCCACAGTATACTGTATTGCACATTTTATCTCATTGCACATCTTACTCATTTTATTTTACTATTTGCTCCCTTTTTCATTCTCACCTATATTTATATATATATTATCTTGTGTTATGTTTCATTGTTTTATTGCTTATGTTATTTTTATTTTATTTTCTATTTTATTATTATTATTATTTATTATTTTTTTTTGCACTTTCCATTGAGCGGACCTGTTTGACCTACATTTCACTACTGATTATACCCCGTATGATTGTGTATGTGACAAATAATAAAGAACCTAGAACCTTGAACCTTGAACCCTTTGGATGTTGCACGGCGCGGGACGCACCTTTGGGGAGGAGGAGTAATGTCAGTCCTGTGTCCCGTGTCTTGTGTTTCCACGTGTTCCCAGTGTTCCATGCCCATTTTAGTTTTTTCCTGTTCATGAGTTTATTAGTTTCCAGCCGTGTTTGATTACTCCCCACCTGTTTCTGTTCTTCCTCGTTTGATTTCCTTCGGTTTATAAGCCCTGCGTTTCCCTGTCTTCACGTCCGCTGTTAAATGTCTTCCTTCGTTGGATACCCTGTCTACATTATCTTTAGAGATCCTTTTATTATGATCCCCATCCACGGGGAGTGGGTCACACATCATATTCCAAAATGCACATTAGACTCACAGCGAGTTAGAGAGAAATAGCATTTACTATGAGCCAAACTGCTCTGAAAACTGGATATTATCGGCTCCATGTGTGTAAATGAAGAGCTGCTCGTCACTTTGAAACACAGCGCAACAGACTATCTAGTTGTTTGAATCACAAACTTTGATTAACAATCACGATATGATAAGACCTATATCTATTTCACTTTTATGTTGATAAAAGTGTGCAGTCTCATTTGTTTATTTTGATGTTACTTTCGATTTAAGTCATTACTAGCTTTTCATCAACTCGCTAATTCATTATCAATTCAATAAAAACAACATTAGTTAAAATTTTCTACATACATGCATTATTTATTTATCTGCATTTTTATTAAAATTAATTTGTTAAATATTTTTTATCAACCTCCATTAACCCCATATTTCAAATCTATCCCATAATTTAAAAAGGCAAGACATTTTATTTGACAAAAAGCAATTTGAATACAATTAAAAAAATTACAATTAAAAAAATTAAATAAGCTAAAATATAGTAGAAAGTAGAAGTTAATCCAAATTGAAAATCTGAGAATTAGTAAGTATTGCTTTTGTGATTTCATCTGAATTTGTGTAATCTGATTCAAAAACATACAATTTGAAGGTAAAACATCACCTCATGTGTGTTTACACACACACGCACTCGCACTGAGACACACACGCACACACTCACACTCACACACACACACACACACACACACACACACACACACACACACACACACACACACACACACACACACACACACACACACACACACACACACACACACACACACACACACACAAAATGTGGATGAAAATATGGAGGGAGGACAGCCCTGTTCTCATTAGTTTGACGTTTGTGTCCTTAATTTAGCAGCCCTTCAGGTCAGTGAACAAATTCACCCCAAACACTGCACAAATGTTATTTCTGTATAAGAAGGAAGAAAAATTATAATTGCTTGTTGTTTACGACTATGGTTCACCATTTATGAACCCATAAATAAAGTACTTATCTTCAAGTTGCCCTAGAGTGATTGGCATCCCAGGTGAAAAACAAGTGCACTTCGATAATGTACTTAAAGTGCTCTATTTACGCGCACTAATTCTGTATTTAGTATACTAAAAAAATTCTTTAGTACTTCTTAAGATTTGAACCCATCTTTCATAGACTAGTACGCTCAAGTGTACTACAATTGGTGACTAAATACATTGTTAAATACAGAGATTGCATGTTAAAAGCGGATTTTAGCTTATATTCACGGTGTTCCAAAATAGCACAGTAGAGTATACTTAGATGATCTTAAGTTTATCTTAAGAAGTACTAAAGAATATTTTTTTGTATTTTAAGTACAAAATTAGTGCGCAAAAATAGAACACTTTCAGTACATTAAGGAAGTGCACTTGTTTTTCACCTGCCATTGTAGTAAGGGTCTAGTAAATCACTTTGCAAATGGTATTGGCTGTAGGAAGTCTCTGTACTTGCTCTGCCACAGCAGCAGCAGCACTGTAGCAAATCTATTCCACCAAGTCCAAATACATTAACACTGCCATGTCCATTAACATGCCAATCTCTCCAAGAGCTGTCATGACAGAAATACACTCTTTATTTCACCCTCCAAAGTGCACAATCTATGTTTGCATATAAAATGTAAAATCACTATAAACATGCTAATCTGGTTTTATCCCTGACATAGATGCTGTAATCACTCCAGGATTATACCTTCTGCAGAGTAGTATGTATTAATACCAGGAAGCTGCTGATCTGCAAATGTTAAAAAATTTTTTACCTAATATCCAAAAATTCATATAGTCTAAAGCTGCTTTCCATTTTAAACTCTGTATTAAACCCTCTCATAGCAGCTAGCCCTGATCCAATTTTGGAGTTAGTGAGTAGATTAATTGGTAGTTCTGGTACAAATTACACCTGCACCGCTTGATGCTATTCCTACTAAGTTGTTTAAAGGTGTACACAACTAAGCTGTTGGTGTTGATGCTATGGGGGACGCCATCATTTATAGCAAGAAGGCAGTCCATGATGTAACACACAGAGTGCCCATGAGTATAAATAGCTGCCTGAATTATACGTTATTAGCTGTTTTGTCTGAAAAAGACACACATGCACGCCTGAGGCATGGCAGCATCTCGTTCCCCTTCTCAGTGTACCTGATAAATTCAGCTACCGCTTCAGGAGATAATCTCTACCCCATTTCCAAATCTCTTATCAGGTCAGCCATTGTGTGCAGGGCGCAACCAACCTGACCTGCTGCCGCATATGCCTTGCCAATTATCCGTGAGGTGATTGACAAGGCATACGTGGCAGTGGGGCAGGCTTAAGCCTGGTTTATACTCGCAGCGTTCGTGACGAAAATAGCATCACCATGGAGTGGGCGGCCATGAGCGCTGAGTGTGCAAGACCCCATTTCACATGGCGGCGAGCATGGCATTTTCCCATTGTATTAACTTTCCACGCAGCTCTGCTTCCAAAGGTGCACAATTTCAGGGCGATTCTAGCCAAACAGGCATGTCTTTATCGGCATCTATGATTCGCAAGAAGCCTGATGTGAAGTTCAAACTCCATCTTCTGATTTTTGAGGATTGAAGGACAATAATAGATTTTGCAAAGGTTTTGCAAGGATTTTTAAGTGAAGTACATTTGAATTGTATTGTATTTAAAATATAAATTATTTAGATAGAATTTTACACTAATTGTTTAATGTTGTTCTGTATATAATGTTTGATGATAAATGTAGGGTTTTGTTTTTTGGTGGTGTTCTGGTGTACCATCATCAGCCTTCGTAAATATACATGATCACTACTCTAAACTGACGGAGACAGACAGTGACTTTGTTTCTATGCATAAAGATACATTTGCAACAAACGATTATTTTGATAATCGATTAATCTAACGATTAATTAATCAATTATTCGAACGATTAATCATCGTTTATTTCACTGATTAATCAATTGACTTTGGTTGATTATTCATCTTTTCCAATTAGTTAAAATATTGAGTTATACATATTCTAAGAAATAAATAAATGTAATCACTACAGCTTTTGAAAATCATATGTGACCTTGGACCACAAAACCAGTCATAAGGGTCAGTTTTAGAAATTGAGATGTGTACATCATCTGAAAGCTGAATAAATAATATTTCCATTGATGTATGTCCCTTGAGTTTTGTTATTGAGAAGAAAACGATGTGCTGTGTGCTCTAAGGCCCTGTCCCAAATGGCACCCTAAACCCTTGTGGTCTTCCTCTGAGTCCGCACTTTCGTGACGTAATGCCGCTTTGACTGTCGGGTAGAAGTCTGCTGCGGAGCTCGCCCCAGTGCGGGCTCGGCAGCGGTGCGGATCAAGGGTGCATAACGGCCGTAAAGAGGGCACTCGCGAGCACCCTTCTGAATGCTAAAATTAGTAATGGGACACCCTACGGTCTCATGCACTTAACAGACACGCGCACACAGCGGCCCTTGTAAGTCCGTAAGACCGCAAGTGCACACGAAGTGTTCCATTTGGGACAGGGCCTAGAGTGCTGTGTGTCTCTTGAACTTCATCAGAATGACAGTCTTGCACTACATCGCCACACTGGTCAAACCGCAGTATTGCAGGCTCTTGCATTAGGTCATATGGGATCAAACGACTACTCGACAACATAAATATTTGTCGACAATTTTTGATTGTTGACATTGTCGATAATGTCGACTAATCGTTTCAGCCCTACATCCAATAATTCGGAGCTGAGAGAAGGAGAGGGCCACTGATCACTGTATCCTTCTAAATAAATAAAAAAATGATCTAGGTTAGCATCCACAATGCTGCACTAGACTGGATTCTGTTAAGATTCTTGCTAGGAACCTTTGCAAATTAGATTGTTCTCATTAGTCACAGTTCCCATCACCTGTGTGCCACAAGGCTCGATTCTAGGTCCGATTTTATTTCAGTCATGCATGCTCCCTCTTCATTACATTTTTGAGCCTCACAAGGTTTTACAACATTATGGATATTATATACAGCCTAATCTCCCTTGTATAAATGTGTAGACTTCTCTTTTAGTTTGCTTAAGAGACATTAATGTTTGGATGGATGAAAATGTCCTACAGCTATTGACAGGTGATAATGCCATTTTGATACTGGTAGCAAGAGTTTAGAACAATTTATACTTTTCTGTCAGATCATCCTCCACAACAAATACATTTAAAGTGTCCTTTAAACTTTTTATTTCTCATCAAACTTAAATGGGGGAGGGGTATTCAGCTCGGATTTTATTAACAAAATGTTTAAAAAACTTTACATTTGGTCAACTATAAAAAAGTGTCATATAAGTAATACATGCATTTATCTGTTTCTCATAATCATACATTTCGCAATGATAAAAACAATGAAAGTAGTTAAGATTTATTGTATATTATACTTTACATGAGTGTATGTATGTGGATTAAGTTTAATGTACTATGGCCCAGTTTCACAGACAGGGCTTAAACTAAACCAAGATTAGGCCATAGTTAAATTAGGACATTCAAGTAATTGTTCTAAACATACTTAGAAAAAAACATTACTGGTGTGCATCTTGAAGCAAAACAAACGCACTCTTATATTTTAAGATCAGTCAGAGCAAGTTTATTTCAGTTGAAACAGCTCAGACTTAGATTTTAGTCTAGGACTAGGTTTAAGCCTTGTCTGTGAAACCAGGGTTATATATCCCACTTTAAATAGATTACCAAATCAGGATTACTAGAGCTGTAAATGGGACTTCACAGTACAATGAAGGTTACCAGCTATTTAAAGAACAACAGGTAGCAGACACCGTTGGGCAACTTTATCTGTTTTCATCTGAATTGTAAGTGACTGGTTCGTGTATGATGATTGTGTCATCATAATTAATGTACTGTTTGTCCAAATGAATCCAATGGTAATTTACTCCATTTTTCTATCTCTCTTCACCAGGTGTGGTCTTTGCATTATCCAGCTTGTTATTATTCCAGACAGTCTCCTCTTGCCCCAAGGAGTGCTCGTGTGACACTCATGCCAAAGTGGTGGACTGCCGAGGACGAGGATTATATGATATTCCACGTAAACTTCATCAAGACACCCTGGAGCTGTATCTTCAAAATAACCGTCTGCGAGGCCTGGGCTCCATGTCCTTTCAAGAGACACCACAACTTCAAATTCTGGACCTAGCAAACAATTCAATCACAACGATTTCCCCTAGTGCCCTTTTGGGACTTAGAAGCTTAAAGGTCCTCAGCCTGGCCAATAACTCTATTCGGGAAGTTGACCGACGCCTTCTGGTTTCAATAAGAAATCTTACCATATTGGACTTGTCCTTTAACACCATAGGTGGTCTACCTGGAGCTCTTGCTGATAGTTTCCACTTTCTGACCCATCTGTCACTCCACTACAATCGGCTACCGAAGCTGGACCATATACACCTGGAGGCTCTTGGGAATCTTAAAGTTCTGCAGCTGAAGGGCAATCCTTGGAGATGTGACTGTCATCTGATAGGACTCAAACTATGGTTGGAGACATTTGCCTTCAAAGGTAACAAAATGGTCGAATCCACAATAAAGTGTTTAATCAATCAATAATACATAGCTAAAAAAAATCTTACAAATGAAGAATTGAGGTAAGTAAATTTCATAATTATGACAATTCCTCTGAAATATACAGGTGCTGGTCATATAAATAGAATATCATCAAAAAGTTGATTTATTTCACAAATTCCATTCAAAAAGTGAAACTTGTATAATGTATACATTCATTCCACACAGACTGATATATTTCAAGTGTTTATTTCTTTTAATTTTGATGATTATAAGTGACAACTAATGAAAACCCCAAATTCAGTATCTCAGAAAATTAGAATATTGTGAAAAGGTTCAATATTGAAGACACCTGGTGCCACACTCTAATCAGCTAATTAACTCAAAACACCTGCAAAATCCTTTAAATGGTCTCTCAGTCTAGTTCTGTAGGCTACACAATCATGGGGAAGACTGCTGACTTGACAGTTGTCCAAAAGATGACCATTGACACCTTGCACAAGGAGGGCAAGACACAAAAGGTCATTGCAAAAGAGGCTGGCTGTTCACAGAGCTCTATGTCCAAGCACATTAATAGAGAGGCGAAGGGAAGGAAAAGATGTGGTAGAAAAAAGTGTACAAGCAATAGGGATAACCGCACCCTGGACAGGATTGTGAAACAAAACCCATTCAAAAATGTGGGGGAGATTCACAAAGAGTGGACTGCAGCTGGAGTCAGTGCTTCAAGAACCACTACGCACAGACGTATGCAAGACATGGGTTTCAGCTGTCACATTTCTTGTGTCAAGCCACTCTTGAACAACAGACAGCGTCAGAAGCGTCTCGCCTGGGCTAAAGACAAAAAGGACTGGACTGCTGCTGAGTGGTTCAAAGTTATGTTCTCTGATGAAAGTAAATTTTGGATTTCCTTTGGAAATCAGGGTCCCAGAGTCTGGAGGAAGAGAGGAGAGGCACAGAATCCACGTTGCTTGAGGTCCAGTGTAAAGTTTCCACAGTCAGTGATGGTTTGGGGTGCCATGTCATCTGCTGGTGTTGGTCCACTGTGTTTTCTGAGGTCCAAGGTCAACACAGCCGTATACCAGGAAGTTTTAGAGCACTTCATGCTTCCTGCTGCTGACCAACTTTATGGAGATGCAGATTTCATTTTCCAACAGGACTTGGCACCTGCACACAGTGCCAAAGCTACCACCTGGTTTAAGGACCATGGTATCCCTGTTCTTAATTGGCCAGCAAACTCGCCTGACCTTAACCCCATAGAAAATCTATGGGGTATTGGGAAGAGGAAGATGCGATATGCCAGACCCAACAATGCAGAAGAGCTGAAGGCCACTATCAGAGCAACCTGGGCTCTCATAACACCTGAGCAGTGCCACAGACTGATCGACTCCGTGCCACGCCGCATTGCTGCAGTAATTCAGGCAAAAGGAGCCCCAACTAAGTATTGAGTGCTGTACATGCTCATACTTTTCATGTTCATACTTTTCAGTTGGCCAAGATTTCTAAAAATCCTTTCTTTGTATTGGTCTTAAGTAATATTCAAATTTTCTGAGATACTGAATTTGGGGTTTTCATAAGTTGTCAGTTATAATCATCAAAATTAAAATAAATAAACACTTGAAATATATCAGTCTGTGTGGAATGAATGTATACATTATACAAGTTTCACTTTTTGAATGGAATTAGTGAAATAAATCAACTTTTTGATGATATTCTAATTATATGACCAGCACCTGTATGTATATTTATATTGTTACTATTATATATTAAAAAGTTTAGCATGAGTGTCCAGTCTTGCACTCTACCAGTGCCATTATTTTCTAGGTAGGTGCGAATGAGTTATCGTGTATCTCACAATTGGATTGGCTGACAAGCTGACAAACTGTTTTAAAACAGCTGACTACTGGGAGCAGATTTGGGCCACAGCTGTTAGAGCCCTATGGATTTCCCCTCCAGTCGGAAGATCATGGAACATGTTTATGCATCAGTCTTGTGTGTCTCTTTTGAACTACTGCAGTGAGTTTATTTGAAATGCTGGAGCACAGGGTGACTTGCTGTTTATTTCCCCCCCCCCCCCCCCCATTGCCAGGGAATTATACAGTCACACAAATTACAAACAAACATTTTGATCTTCAGTCATTAAATAAATATATATGTGGAATAAGCATATGTTTATTCTTAATATATTTAATGCACAGATTAGCCATTTCAGCTTCATCATTTTCTCTTGTTTTTAGGTGGAGTGGTCGACAGCGTCACATGCGTCCAGCCTCATCTCATGCTGGAGCGGGACCTTCGGCACATTCCCTATGAGCTTTTCCACTTCTGCATGATCACCAGCTACAGCTACCTGTTTGCCAACATCCACTACCTGGACAACAAGCATCACATGCTCAGTGGACAGCTCCATCCGAGCCCCAGAGCACCATCCGGGACTGATTTCATCCCCCCAGGAGAAGCGATACTCCCTGAGTGTGAAGCCAAGCAGAGACCCCGGACTGTGAACTACAGACGTGCCATAGCCACAGTGGTCATCACAGGAGTGATTTGTGGAATTGTGTGTTTGATGATGTTGGCAGCAGCTGTCTACGGATGTGCGTATGCAGCAATTAATGCCAAGTATCAAAGGGAGCTGAAAGCGAAAGCGAAAGAGGCGGGCTTAGGAGAAGAGCAGAAAAATATTGAAAGAGAGGAGGACAAGGAACCTCTGGAGTGACCTGAAGATCAGCATCACATGATGCACATGAAGCATAAATACACATCAAGGTTACACTCCAGATTATCCACATACTGTTGTGTATCTACAAAGTTACTTTCAAGGCAGGTCAGTGTACTTGGCAGCCATATTGGCAATGCCCCTAGGGCAGCTATTTTCTAATTATGCAAATACAGCTCCTACCTGAAACGAGAAACGTGTACAACTCCAAAGCTATTATTATTATAATTAATTGGGCTAGAAAAATTGGTATTCTTCAGGCTGGTCAAACAAATGCATGGTCTAGACCAGTGTTACTCATTGCGCGGCTCGCGAGCCTCATGCGGCTCGCCAAGCTTTACTTTGTGGCTCGCATGGCAGTAAATAATATGATGATATGATCATGCAGTCAATACAGATATTTCATAAAAACATTAAAAACAAGCAGAGCTATAACATGAAAGTGTTGAACATAACCCATTAAAAAACTCACACCATGTCTAAACTGGACGCAAGTTGCGCGATCCGACAAAAGACAATAGAACCCATCAAAGTACGTGAGCGGAGTGGAGCGGTGTAATTTTGAATGGAGGGAGGAGCGTATTTTTTACAAGTCGGAGCGACGTGGTTTTCACTCGCTCCAAGAGCGCTCCACCACCGCTCCATCACGAGTAGGCTTCAATTCATGCCAACGGCCCGTGATATAACTGCATATTTAGCAAGAATTCACATGTTAAACATATTTAGCTTGCTTGATAGAGATGGATCACTCAAATAAAAAGAATGTGAAGGCTATGATGACATGAGCTGATGTTATAGCTTAGTTCTCAAGGAATTTGTAACTTTGTTCCTTCTGATAGGCTACTGAATATTTCCAGGTGAAAGCATGATTTAAAAAGTTACAACACTTATTCACAAGCAATCGCTCTCTCTCAATAATGCATTAAAACAAATGTAATCTTACAGTGCTCCTTCATCTGTGTCTGATTTCGAATGAGCAGAAATCTAAGAAATGAAGCGATAATAGTAAAATAACTGACGAAAATGTACTGATCTTTTCATCAGAAACAAAATTGGCACTGCAAAAAGCAGCAATTATACCTTTTAATGTTGATTTTAGCTTGTGATGTGGTAGGAAAAAAAGTTTGCACACTTCCAATAAGCCACTTTGAAACTCTCCTGTTATTTTATTTATTTTATTGTATTACCATCTCTTCTTTTAATATATGTTATGAACAGAACTGTGATATTTCAAACATACTGAAATACTTTAGACGCGGAACTGGTGAACCCGGATCGGAGCTGGAGCAGAGTGATTATTAAATGCTCGGAGCGCGGAGAGGAAATTGTTGGCGCTCCACTCCGCTCACATACTCTGGAACCCATGTTGTCTACACTGGATGCGGCACGATGCGACACGATCCCCATCAGTAAACTGATGCCTCGTTCCATTTATGAAGAACTGTACTGGCACTAAGTTCAAATGATTTGTAACTGTCGCGTTTTCGCGTCAAGTGTAGACAGACTTTTAGCGCAGCGGGCGCGGCATGACAACTGTCTGGTCTGGTGTAGACACGGTCAGACAGGGTCTGCTCTATTACAAATAATTTATATTTAAAAAAAATATACTAGATGGAAATATAGACTAGAGATTACATTTACATTTATCAGACGCTTTTATCCAAAGCGACTTACAATTGCATTCAGGTTATACATTTTTCATCAGTATGTGTGTTCCCTGGGAATCGAACCCACAACCTTTTGCGCTGCTGACGCAATGCTCTACCACTGAGCCACACAGGAACACATGATGGGTTAGTATTGAAAAAATAATAACTTGAGGTCTTCCCAGCATTAAGGTAAACCTGTTTTTTTTTTTTTAAATCATCTTGTCCAAGTTATAAATTTGACTGGTAAATGATAAAGTATGATAGCCCCTTTTGTATTGCGTTGCATTGCATATCAGGGATGACAGATTGATAAAAAGACATGCTATTTATGACTGGATGTAACTTTTGAAACTTTGCGGTAAAAGTGGCTCTCCGATTGACTTTGCCCTATCAGTGCGGCTCCCATGAAAAAAATAGTGAGGACCACTGGTCTAGACTAAAACAACAGCCAATAATTTTGGCAAAAATGCAGTTGGCTCTTTGCCAGTCAAAACAAACGGTCATTCTGTTTTATAGGACAAGTTCGTAGATGTTCAACCAGTTTTGTATTAGTAGTATATGTAAATTAGCAATGTGTACTCTTTCTCCACGTTACCAGCGCCTAGTGCATTATGGGTGCTGAAGTGTCCCTACCTTTTTGCCGAAAGGGAACGCTATAGCCCCTTTTCTCTGTTTTCTCTAGTCATGTAGCAAAAAAAGTAATAAACAAAAAACAACGCCTTCCTAATGCATAAACAGCCAAGTTTTATTAAAAGCTCATTAATCGATATCAATAGCTCATCCCTTTAATTGTCCAACACAATGCCGCCAAATTGTAGACAGCTCACAGATTATGGCCTACTACAGATTTCAAACTTATTTGTCACGCTATCTCGTCCATATTTTTCAGTTATTTTTACTTCTTTTTTTTTCAGTACTGTGCAAATTTTTGTGAAATCATTGGAAAAATAGAGAGGAGAATGATTGTGTAGTTGAGGCACAAAGTTCCTGATAAGTATTGCAAATACCCACCACCAAATTTTTTTTATAAAATGTAAATGTGTGCAGCGTGACAAGCTTTCATGTTTCAGGTGTACCCTTGAATCAATTGAACATATTGAGCATTGCAATTTTGCCAATTCATTTTTCTATATGTGGTCTGTCTCTGCTCCCTTGTACAGGCTCTGGTATCTATTGTAACTTTTAAAAGGGGAGACTACCCTACTGCTGTTTTCACTATTGCAGCTCTATGTATACAGCAACATCAATTCCCATTGAGCTTTAGTTAGGGCAAAGATTTATGTGAACATATAAAACCTATGTGTTTTAATCTATCCTGTTTCACCTGTTTTCCCTTGTTAAACAGGGAGGGGTTTAGAAGGGTTTTATTTTCAGTCTATTGCATAATTTAAGATCATAAAATATGATAAATTATGATGAAAGGATGATTTCTATCACTCCATAATTAGGTCATGTAGACAGATCCTTATATCAGTGTGCTCTATTATATAAGCATCCATGTGAACATACAGATATAAACAATGGATTAAGAGATTCAGAGCTCTTGAGAAATGAGATAACAAAAAGGAAATAGTGATACAGATATCTTATGATGGAGAATACAAGGTTATGTAAATGTGCATATGAAGGTTTGATCTGTCAGAATGATCTATGTATGTTATGTTACACCAGAGCACACAACTAAGCAATATATTGTACATTGGTAATGTTTACATGTCCTTTGATGTACAACATACTATACATGCTGAATGAATTCAATAAATTAATATGTTAATGCTTTTTTATGATCATCAAGCAGTATTTAAGATAAAAGTATTTTAGAAAATACACTGAATATTCATTCCATTAAAAATAGAAGACAATTTGAAATAAACTATAGGGAAAAATGGCACATTCATACACACTGGAACAATTACATGTTATGTAATTTTAATGTAATGCTATGGCTGTCATCAAGCACAACTCATATTCAAGTTGTGATTATATGAAGAAATTCTGTAAACTGGCCTTTAAAAGGACACACATGCCCCGGTTACACAAGAGAGTTCTGTCATCAGCATGTCAGACTGCATTAGTGTGTGCTGCAATGCGCTTGTGAAACTGAGCAGTTTCACATCTGAAGCAGTGTATGAACATTATTTTAAAATATATATATATATAATTATTCTTTTCAAATCAGATCAACCAACATTCATTGAGCTAGAAAGCTCAATTTGTCAGATATCTGTGGTATATGTGTATGTGCTTGTATTCAAAAAATATTGTTAAATATATGTTTATAAAAATGAAAGATGTAAAAGATACATCAGATTTAAATTATATAAAATAAAAAACATTAAATACTATGTAGAACTTGATTTTAGATGTGTGTATGTCCGCTCCAGCAAAACAATGAATCATACTCAGTAGAGGCTGAAAATCTGTCTGTTCTACTTAATTTCTCTGTCAGATATAACATGAATCATTTGTGCATGAGCGTATGTGTTTGTGTGCACGTGTGTGTGTGTGCGTGCGTGCGTGCGTGCGTGCGTGCGTGCGAGTGAGTGAGTGAGTGCCCCTCCAGGCTTATGTTCAAGCAGACACTTTCTAATTTCTCTCTGTGTTATTCTATTTCCTTTCATCCATTCCAACTGTTTATCTAGCGTGTTTCTTTTTGCTCACATGGATTATGTCTTAAGTTCTCCATCTCACAATCTCTCTCAAGCATAAACACCTCCAGTGCACAGAAACAACAACAAAAACACAAGGTTTTGTAAAATAAACAGTGATAATTATGCAAGGTTGAAGGGGGAGTACGGTACCTGCAGCGATGGGCGACTCTCTCTCATCCAACAAATGAATGGCGCTGCTGGCCAAAACCACACTCTTATTCTCAGAGCCTGAAACACAGTGATACAGTTCATTTAAAACAATTCGTATAGTGGACTAGTAACTGTATGCTTTTTGTGTTCTACTTATCTCAAGCGCTGATTTAATTTTCCCACATTTTAACATTAACCACTTCAACCAACTATTGTTAAATATTATTGCAGATATATCATACTGTCAGGGATTCACCACAGTCACCAGCCACCACCCTCACCCCATCACAATCACCTGAGTTTTGATTCCCCACACCTTTCACCTGCAATCAAGACACCATTCAAAACTCCAGCTCCATCCAGTCACTCACTGTCCGGTCTACCGTTCGCTACCCTGAACAGTTCCTAGACCTCATATGCACCCCTATGTGTATACTTACCCTTTTGGGCTCCAAACCTTTGTTCTGCTACTCTCCAGCATAGCCTCTTCAGTTCCTGGTCCCCGCTCTCCTTCATTCCTGCAAAGACTAACCACCATCAGCATTCAGCTAAGCTCATTGAACTGTTTTTTCAACCATATTCTCACCTGCCATTTGCTCCTCATGATCTTCATTCATTCCTGTCAATAAATAACCTAATTATCCACTTACCTGTTGTTTTCGGGTCAGTTTATGACAGAAGACCGGACCGACACAGACACTTCCATGGATCCCTGGTCTCCCTCACCTGCGGATATCCTGGAGGAGCTGGTCAACACTCTTCGGATCTCGCTCATGCCAACAGCAAACCCTTAATCTGCCTCTGCCAGTCCCATGGCTGTGCCTTCTGCCTATACGGGTGATTCAGCTGAGTGTGGCGGCTTCCTCCTACAAGATGCGCTATATCAGGAGATGCAGCCGCAGAAGTTTCCAACAGAGCACTCTAAGGTGGCCTTCTTGATGTCTCTCTCCTTTCAGGTCGAGCGCTGTTATGGGCCAAGGCCATATGTAACACCAATACGGCCATAATAAACTCCTATCAAGCATTCTCATTTATCAGAGGTGTTTGGCCAGGCCACTGGAGTGCTCTCCATTTCAGATCAGCTGCTGCGGCTGCGTAAAGGCGCTTCTTCCACCAACGACTACACCATTCAGTTCCACACTCTGGCGACAACTAGTGGCTGGAATGAGGTAGCTCTTCTCAGCGCTTACAGGCAAGGACTGGATCCCCGTATCCGTGCCCAGATGGCTATCTTTGACGATTCCGTTGGATTGGAGAGCTTCATGCAGAAGGCCAACTGGATTTACCAGCGCTTATCAGCCTGCCACACCTCCGAAGCCGCTCACCAGTCTGTCTCACCTGCCACCGGTCCTCCAGTACCAGAACCCATGCAAGTGTATTCCACCAGGTTTTCTCGTGAGGAACACGTGCACCGACTGGCGGCTGGACTCTGCCTGTACTGTGCCGCTATCGATCACTACTTGGGGACCTACCCCCAGAGTGGCGGCACTGGCTGGAGGGAGCTAACCACCCATTCACTGTCATCACACACCATAAAAACCTCCAATACTTCCGTGAAGCCAAGAAGCCAAGCCCGCTGAGCTTTTTTTTTTCCACCCGGTTCCATTTCACCATCACTTATCGCCCAGGAAATTGTAATTGCAAAGCTGACGCCCTATCACGCCTTCATTCCCTCGAATCACAATCAGATCCCGAGCCGATTCTCCCTCCAGCCCTCATTGTGAGCACTATAGCCTGGAACATCGACGAGATCAGAGCCGCCACTCTTAACAAACCTGCTCCGCTGGGAGGCCCAGAAGGGAAAACATTCGTTCCTTCATACCAACGGCAGTCCCTTCTGGGCTCAGTTCATAGTGTACCAGGCTCTGGATATCCAGGTAGCCAACGGAGGTTGCTCCTCCAATCTCGGTACTGGGTGCCCAATATGACCCGTGATGTAATCAGGTTCGTCCGCAGTTGCTCAGTCAGTGCCATGTCTTCAACTCCTCGTCACCTTCCTGTGGGCAAGCTTGTGCACCCCTTCCGATTCCTCGCCGACCCTGGTCTCACATGGGAATAGACTTCGTAACTGACCTCCCCGAGTCTGAGGGTCACTCATGCATCCTAGTGGCAGTGAATCGCTTCTCAAAAGCCTGCAAATTAATTCCCCTCCGCGGATTGCCAACTGCTCTGGAAACTGCCGAACAGTTATTCACCCATATCTTCAGGAGCTTTGGGATACCAGTACATATCGTCTCTGACCGGGGCCCACAGTTTATTTCCCATGTGTGGCAGGGCCTTCTGTCTGATAGGGGTAACGGTGAGCTTGTCCTCCAGTTACCATCCACAGACGAATGGCCAGGCTGAGCGGAAGATCCAGGAACTCTGACGTTACCTCCAGGCATACTGCCAGGAAGATCAGTACAGCTGGAACCGCTTTCTCCCATGGGCCGAGTATGCACAGTTTATGACACATACGTGTATGTCCCTAGTGAAAAATAAATATATTTGAATGTATTTGAAATACATTTATTTCATGCTAAGTATACTACAAATATATTTTTATATGTGTGTACTTAATAAAATGCCCTGCAATTGTACTTGTTGTATACTAAACTGGTATACTTAAAGTCTGCTAAATTGGAACAACTAATTTTGTACTTAATGTACTTTAATTGTGCAGAAGTAGTGCTGAAGTACATTTGATGATATACTTTGTATATTTTATTATGCTAAAGTGGAACTATTGCAGGTATACTTCAGGTACACTTAAAATATTTTGCATTTAAAGTCTGATATTATTCAAAGGTCATAAAATCCTCATCGAAAGTGACTTTAAAACACATTTTAGACTTAATATTAAGAAAAGTGCATTGTTCACAAGTAATATGCCAAATAAAATGTAATTATAATTTTTATATCAGTAAGTCTCAAGTTATCTCTCAGTAAATGTTAATAGATTTGAACTATACTTAGTATGAAATACATTTATTTTAAATATATTACTTTTTTACTAGGGGTAGCATGAATTGAAATTGTTATCTGTAGACTAATGAATATTTTTAAATGCCTTGTCATTTTGACAGTTAACATATTTTTACCTGCTTTAGAAGCATTCGAAAAAAATTGAAAGTGTCCATGTGAAAACATAAGGAAAGAGACCTGAATTAAAATTTGGGAAAACAAGACACTCATTCCAGTGAGTTTTTCATACAGCTACCACAAGAGTGCAGTATGTGTTGTCTTTTCCACAGAAAAGCGAAAAAGAAAATAAGGAAGAGACAGAACACACCAAACTGAAAAGAGACGTTGTCACAGATATTCTTGTGATACCAAAATACCAAGCACTAGATTATTTTCCTGACAGAAAATGTACAGTTAATTCAGTCAAATGGATAAGGATTATTTGCAACATTATTATTTGACATAGTTATTTGTTGCAGTCCCCCCCCCCCCCTCAAATCAGAAATGTTATCCATAATTTAAAAGGCAGTAGACTCATTTGGGAAAAGGTGGAAATGATTTCCGTTTCATTTTGATAAATTAAAAAATGCTTTAACACTAGTAATTAGCATCCTTGAATACTCTGTCATGTCAGTGCATTTTCAGTGTTAAGTTAAGATAAATGGTAAATAGTCCATTGTTTATTCCCTACAAATCATCCTAAGAAAAAGCAATGTCATGCATCATTGCGCCACTAATTCTGCAGCGCAGTAAGCTTGTTTTAAGGGGGAGGAGATGGAGGTCTATCCAAAAAGATCTGTCCATTAAATAATATTTATTTCAATGAGAAAAAAAAGTGATGCAGCCATTTAGGCTAGATATGTGGTAAGCAAGTTAATCAAAGTCTGAACAGGGGTAGTCAACTATTATTCTTTAAGACAGCCCATTCTTAAAGTGATCGTTCACCCAAAAAGGAAAATTAGCCGAGGATTTACTCACCCTCACGGCATCCTAGGTGAATATTACTTTCTTCTTTCAGACAAATCCAATCAGAGTTATATTAAAATTTGTCCTGGCTCTTCCCAACTTTATAATGGCAGTGTGCAGTGGGCAGTGCATGCATCCATACAAAAAAAAAGTGCATCACATGGCTCCGGGGGGTGAATAAAGGTCTCCTGTAACGAATCGATGCATTTTTCTAAGAAAAGCATCCATATTTAAATTGTTATAAATACTTTTTTCTCACTTCTGCTGACTGTCATACGTGAAAACTGTTCCGGCTGATGATGTATGATGCCTGTGAGGTATACTTGTCTCCTCTTGGCTTATATCAAAATCCTCCAACATCTTTCTTTACAAATCTTCGTTTTGTGCTTCTGATTTAATTAAATATGGATATTTTTTCTTACAAAAACACATCGATTCGCTAAAGGTGGCCTTTATTCACCCTCCGGAACTGTGTGAGGAATTTATTATGGATGGATGTGCTTTATTGGATTTATTTTAGACTGTTGAACAGAAACACCGCCCACTGACAATTGTTTATATAACTCCACTGTAAAAAAAATGAATCATGGGTCTTGTAATTTTCATTAAAAAAATGAAGGTGATAATTAAAAATAGTGAGTATATTTATTAAATAAATTGTGATTCAGTGTTGTATAGAAAATATTGAGGACTTTTTACTAATGAAACCAAGAGATGTGTTTTCCAATGTTTTTCAGGAAACTAAAGCAGTTGTGAGGCTTGAATTGAGGAACTGCTTAAACTAAAAAAAATATGCAAAGAATGCAACCTATTTATTTGAAGGGAATTAGCTCAATTTTGCAGTTTTATTTTAGAGGTGATTGTTAGTTCCCAGCATGCTTTGCATATGGCTGGATATGGAGAGTAAATTCGGAAATTAAATGCTATTTTATGTGTTTTTGAGTGAAGGGAAACTTCTATTAATGTTTAATGTTCAGTAATGTTTGACATTTGAAAGTGTTTCTGTTACATTGAAATTTCCAATGCACAGTGCAATCGTTACCATTGTGTAAAAGAGTAGCGCTTATGGTTATGAATACTACTCTTATAAGGCATTAAGCCTTGTTCAATGATCAGTCACTTTGCTCGTGCAGTACTTTCCAGTATTTGTCAAGTACTTTCCTACTTGAGCTGTTTGGCTGTATACAGTCTTTTAAATCTACAAAATAACTCAAAGTCAAATACAAACAGGCCTCACTCAACATCACAAACTTTTGAATATCAACTTAAAATAGATTAATGGTGTCATTTATTAATTAATTTAGGAGATTTGGCATGATTTATTCAGGTAGATTCCATAAAAAAACAAGCCTTAAAAACTACTCAAAAATATTAATTGTAATATCGTTACCATATTTTTTTTAAGTAAATAGCCCGTTGCATTTTTCACAGTGTCCAATTGGATTCGTCTGAAATAAGAACGTCATATACATCTAGGATGCCTTGAGGGTAAGTAAATAATGGGCTAATTTTCAATTGTGGATAAACTTGACCCTTTAAAATATCACCTGCCCCAAAAAGTATTGTGATTTAGAAATGTGTAAAAATCTACAAATGCTGCAATAAAGCAACTTCAGTAAATTAATGCAAAGATCCTGACTGATTGCTGCCCAGCTCTGGGCCTTCTCGGGGTGTTTTCAATTCCCTCAAAACACACATAGTCTATTGCTACATGCACCATAACAAACAATTATCAACGGTAGGACTTTTGGTCTGTATGTGCATTGAGACATGGCTAGTGTTCCTGAGTATATAAGAGTTATAGAAGGCATGACACTTGTTCTCTATGTTTATCATGGGGTCCAAAATAAGTCTGCATGCTTATAAAGTCTAGTGTAATGGTACCTTCACTGTGACATACTGAGAAAAGCTCCTCTCATCCCCTGCTTATGCATAGAAAGACCTGTAGAGCGTTCACCGTATCTGAACTCCATATTTAGTTGAATGTGAATTCATGTTTTTATGCAGTAAAGACTAATTACAATCATTTTCAGCTTTGAAAACTTGTCTTGTCTCATTTTCCTTGTCTCTTAGAATATGATTGCAATGAATACTGTAATCTCTGTCTTTGGCTTTTATGTTCTGTATTAAATGTTTTTTAGACATGGGTCTGAACTAGTTCAATTCAATTCAAGATTATTTGTATAGCGCTGTTCACGAAACAATTGTTGCAAAGCAGCTTTACAGGAAATTAAGTTTCTACAACAGATTTATATATTGCAGAAACTTAATATATTTAACTTATGGCAAAATCTGGTTAATTCTGTATATTCTCCGAGGGGTTGGCATCACCTCTTCTCAGGTGTTCGGTCATCTCGGATCATTTAAGGGTTGGATCCAGACTGAAGCTTGTGTAATTATGGGATGTTAACCCAGTGGCAGAAACTAGTCTCTTATTCAAAACAGTTACATTATCATAAAGAGTTTCGAGAACATGTTTCCATCTTAATCTGTGTTATTTATTTTTACAAAATGAGGGTGAGTGAATGACAACTTAGATTTTTGGGCAAACTATTCCTTTAAACATGAAATGTCTTGTGATTGTGTCACAGCAGGTTCACATTGAGTGAAGACAAAGAAACGACTTGATGCATTGTGCCTGGTTCAATCATTTGCAATGCATGAATAGATTACTGCTGTAATGAAACTGGCTGTTTTGTGTGTGTATAATCACCTGTGCCAAAAGGAAGGGAGTAGATAAAGGTTCCAGGCACCTGGTCAGCAGCCCGTTTGTACCACAGAGGAAAATGATCAGCACTGAACACCACCTCTTTATCCTCTCCACTCAGGAAGTCTCTTACAACACACACCACACACAATACTCATTATTACAAGTTATTATACAAATGGATATTGAGCTAATCATATTTGACATTCTAGAAGATAAATCTAGGTTTACGTTTGGGTAACACTTATTGTATCAAATCACTCAAAACAGCAGTTAGTTTTGTAGCCAGTGTTGGGGAAGCTACCATAGCATATAGTTTGTCTAGCTACAATACTTCTACTACTACTAAAAAAGTTCACAGACAAGCTAATATTTAAAGAAAAAAATCTGTTTTATGTCAGTCATATCAATGCTTTATTACATGCTGACACTATGAGAACTCTTTCCAGGAGTGAAGGCTAACATTAACATAATTCAAGCAATTTTCCTTTCTGTTGATATACCCTCCATGTCACCAAAAACTGCATGGAGTGCTTCAGTCCATTTTGGACTTTAGGGCCTTGGTTAGTAAACTGTTGACATATCCATTCAAGATTATCACTCAGATCACTAAAAAACGTTCAACACCAAATTTAGTCAGACTCATCTTAGAGAACCTGAAAAATATTAATATCTTATGTTAGAAGGTACAATAATTAATAATAATTAATTACATTTATATAGTGCACTCAAAGCGCTGTACATTGGCAGGGAGTATCTCCTCATCCACCACCAGTGTGCAGGATCGTGGGCCAGAACGGCCACCACACACCAGCTTACTGGTGGAGAGGAGACAGAGTGATGCAGCCAATAAGCATATATGGGGATTGTTAGGAGGCCATGATGGTCAGAGGCCAATGGGCGAATTTGGCCAGGATGCCGAGGTCACACCTCTGCTCTTTCCGAAAGACATCCTGGGATTTTTATGACCACAGAGAGTCTGGACCTCGGTTTAACATCTCATCCGAAGGACGGTGCTTTTTACAGTATAGTGTCCTCATCATATATATATACATATACCATTTGAGTAAAGTTAACTTATTTTCATGTTCAAGAAACCAGTCTGAGATGATTTGAGTGCATGGTGCATTATCCTGCTGGAACTAGCCATCAGAAGATGGGTAAACTGTAGTCATAAAGGGATGGACATGGTCAGCAACAATACTCAGGTAGGCTGTGGCATTTAAACAATGCTCAATTGGTACTAAGGGGCCCAAAGTGTGCCAAGAAAATACCCCCACACCATTACACCACCACCACCAGTCTGAACCGTTGAGATAAGGCAGGATGGATCCATGCTTTCAGGTTCTTTACGCCAAATTCTGACCCTACCATCTAAATGTCGCAGCAGAAATCGAGACTCATCAGATCAGGCAACGTTTTTCCGACTTCAACATTTACTTCACCATCTGCGCCTCTGGAGCTGATAATGAAATAGTCTTCTATAATGCTTTGTAATCACACGTTGGTGGGCGGAGTTAGTGTAAATAGCTTCTGCCACAAAGCGGCCTATATGCACTTGTAAACAGAAACTCAGTTTTTTTATTTGTGAACTGATGTTCAGCTGTTCTTTTTAATAGTCAACTTATTTTCGGGTCATCGTCATAAAAGCCCTGTCACAAACATTGTCACAGGCACGAAGATACATTTTTTAATTTCATCAAGCTTTGTGGTCTCTGTAGAAAGTCAATGGACCGAAGGGAGCCAAGCCTCCGCTGTAAGTTTACCTGCGGGTGTCGCTGTTGGACAGTGTTACTTTATAAAAACGAGTGACTTTTAGACTTTTAATATCATATTTAGTCGTATTTGTGCTTTTATTTTTGTAATATCGATTATTTTCTCATCCAATTTTGAGGAGAGGAGACACTGCCTCCCTTGCCTCCTCGGAGAAAATGCCCCTGATTCTGGATGATTTATTAAATTATGCTGGTGACACATTTCGACTGCCTGGCACTTGAATGAAAGAATGAAACCCAACTAACCATGAACACTTGTATGACAGCACCATAGCACTTCCACTGTAAATGTTTCACAATATGTTGGGCTTGAACATTAAGGCACCAACACCCCTTCGGGGCTGTTGTGCATCAGACTCTTCTTTATTTGCATTTGTGCATTTGACGCTCTTTAATGTGGCTTTCGCTGTTGCACCTCAGTTCAAGAGGTGTGACTAGACCGTGTCTTCCTCTTTGCTACTAGTTAGATGAAAAAATAAACATGAACGAATATCAGACGCTATTGAAAGAAAAAGAACAATGCATTTAAATGAATCATGTCTCTTAATTGCTTCCCCGTTGGTGGACGTCATGTTCAGGTGGGGTTGCATTGGGCCCCCTCTCTATTCAGGACCCTTGGAATCATCTTAGGCAGGTCAAGTTAATTTATATAGCACATTTCATACTTAAAGATAATTCAAAGTGTTTTACATAAAAATGATTCAAAATAATCATACAAAATATTCACAATAGAATAATACAATTTGAAACTTATTTAAAAATGAAATAAAACCTCAAACCACCTATTCCACACACAAAACAAATAAACACAAAGTAAACAAATCTTGCCATTCAAAGGTGTAGCTGAGCAAACATAATTGATATGTTGTTCACTTACAACAAAACAACTTTCAAAGCTTTGACATGACTACTGAAACTAAGGTCTGACTCCACACCAAGAATCTAGTCTCACTCCGCCTGCACACTGCCTGGACTACTGTCAGTACAGACTAAGGGTGAATCCCAATTCTCTGTCTTACCACTTCCCCTTAGTTTTGCACGTTCACGTGAGAGTAAGGGCTGTCCCAATTCTGGTTTTGATCGAGGGGTAGGGCTAAGGGGAAGGGGTAGATACCCCTTAAAACCAAGCATTTTCGCGAGCTTACTTAAACCAAGGTTTACCCAGAACACACTGCGGCCAGATCATCCAGAGAGTCCCATAAATGTGAGTATTTTCGCCTTAAATAATCGATTTAAAAAATTACGACAGTCTTGTTTTGTGCTCTACACAGTCCTGTACATATATATTTGCAACCATGTTCTTAATTGAAACGTTTTTAAAAATTGGTATTTTCCCACGCTAACGTTACATTGCTGATTTACACAACAGTCCCGCATTTCTCTGACTAGAGAAAACATCACTAAAACCCACGCAATCGACATACGCACAGTTGCAGACGGCAAGTTTGCCATCAACACTTGTCTCCTCTGTGACGTAGCAGCCAGTTAGCGACGATGTACAAACCCGATTCCAAAAAAGTTGGGACACTGTACAAATTGTGAATAAAAAAGGAATGCAATAATTTACAAATCTCATAAACTTATATTTTATTCACAATAGAATATAGATAACATATCAAATGTTGAAAGTGAGACATTTTGAAATGTCATGCCAAATATTGGCTCATTTTGGATTTCATGAGAGCTACACATTCCAAAAAAGTTGGGACAGGTAGCAATAAGAGGCCGGAAAAGTTAAATGTACATATAAGGAACAGCTGGAGTACCAATTTGCAACTTATTAGGTCAATTGGCAACATGATTGGGTATAAAAAGAGCCTCTCAGAGTGACAGTGTCTCTCAGAAGTCAAAATGGGAAGAGGATCACCAATTCCCCCAATGCTGCGGCGAAAAATAGTGGAGCAATATCAGAAAGGAGTTTCTCAGAGAAAAATTGCAAAGAGTTTGAAGTTATCATCATCTACAGTGCATAATATCATCCAAAGATTCAGAGAATCTGGAACAATCTCTGTGCGTAAGGGTCAAGGCCGGAAAACCATACTGGATGCCCGTGATCTTCGGGCCCTTAGACGGCACTGCATCACATACAGGAATGCTACTGTAATGGAAATCACAACATGGGCTCAGGAATACTTCCAGAAAACATTGTCGGTGAACACAATCCACCGTGCCATTCGCCGTTGCCGGCTAAAACTCTATAGGTCAAAAAAGAAGCCATATCTAAACATGATCCAGAAGCGCAGGCGTTTTCTCTGGGCCAAGGCTCATTTAAAATGGACTGTGGCAAAGTGGAAAACTGTTCTGTGGTCAGACGAATCAAAATTTGAAGTTCTTTTTGAAAAACTGGGACGCCATGTCATCCGGACTAAAGAGGACAAGGACAACCCAAGTTGTTATCAGCGCTCAGTTCAGAAGCCTGCATCTCTGATGGTATGGGGTTGCATGAGTGCGTGTGGCATGGGCAGCTTACACATCTGGAAAGGCACCATCAATGCTGAAAGGTATATCCAAGTTCTAGAACAACATATGCTCCCATCCAGATGTCGTCTCTTTCAGGGAAGACCTTGCATTTTCCAACATGACAATGCCAGACCACATACTGCATCAATTACAACATCATGGCTGCATAGAAGAAGGATCCGGGTACTGAAATGGCCAGCCTGCAGTCCAGATCTTTCACCCATAGAAAACATTTGGCGCATCATAAAGAGGAAGATGCGACAAAGAAGACCTAAGACAGTTGAGCAACTAGAAGCCTGTATTAGACAAGAATGGGACAACATTCCTATTCCTAAACTTGAGCAACTTGTCTCCTCAGTCCCCAGACATTTGCAGACTGTTATAAAAAGAAGAGGGGATGCCACACAGTGGTAAACATGGCCTTGTCCCAACTTTTTTGAGATGTGTTGATGCCATGAAATTTAAAATCAACTTATGTTTCCCTTAAAATGATACATTTTCTCAGTTTAAACATTTGATATGTCATCTATGTTGTATTCTGAATAAAATATTGAAATTTGAAACTTCCACATCATTGCATTCTGTTTTTATTCACAATTTGTACAGTGTCCCAACTTTTTTGGAATCGGGTTTGTATGATGACGTAATAGTAAATAAGTGGTGTCTCATTTCATAGGGGTATGTTTTCACCCCTAGCGCTTACCACTCGGTTTCGAGGGACAAGGGCTAGGGGTAAGATGAAGGGGAAGGGGTAAGACAGAGAAATGGGATTCACCCTAAGTACAGCTGGAGAACAGCAGACTGCATAAGTTTCCTTTTTGTTAATAAACTGTTTGTATTTGCCTGTCTTTGCCCTTGAGTCCTTCTTTATCCTGTGACAACTGAATCTGGCGTAACACGTTCTCTTCTCGTGCATGAAGCATTTTCCTCAATAGGTGCAGTGCTTGTCACCCAGTCATCTGAACTGCAAGTGCCCAATACGAAATTCACTGAGGTGGGATTTGCTGCTTGGCACAGACTATGGAAAAGCAAGCCTTGTCTATTGTGTGTCTGTCATGGTTTAGTTCTGTTTTAGTGTTGTTTTGTCCTATGACCTAGTTTTCCTTGTGTTCCTGTCTTTAATTAGTTAATTTGAACATCTGTGTTGGTTTTGAGTTTATTACCCCAGTGTATTTCTAGCCCTCTGTCTTTGGTTTGTGTTCGGTCTAGTCGCATTATTGTTGTGTGATACCCCGTTCGCTCTGTTTATTAAAAGTGTTTTAAAATTATATCTCTTCTGGTAGTGCCATCTCTCCCCACATACGCTGTGACAGTGTCAAAGAAATTCCCCCAAGAACAAAGCTATCTAACCCTGCTTCTGGAAGGCTTCATACACCTATGCACCTGGCTGTTGTTTTCAAGTAATCCAGAAGACTGGATGGTTCGTATGTTATTGATTAGAGTCTGAGCTAAAATCTGCAGGGTAGAATGTTAGCCCTCCAAAGAACAAGCCTTGGCATAGGGTTAATTCCTTGGTGCTTCTAATTACCCTGATGACTAGAACACACTCTTTCATGTTCAGTGTGGTAGGCATATGATTTCCTTAGCACCAGCTACTGACACAGCATCAAAGTGACTTGAAAGGGATTAAACTTTCAAAATAAACAAAACCATGTTCCCCTCATAGGAGAGAAGGAGAAGCAGCCTATAGTTGCAGCACAACTGATAACTCACTGTTTAGGGAGTATGGTAACACTCAAATAAGGAGTGGATTGTGAAACATCATCTGCACTTACACTGTGTTAAACAGCTTCAGAGATCACTCAAGGGTAGAGATTCCATAGTGCATAGGTAACTGCATAGGTAACTGATAGGTAAACTCAGTTACCTATGCAGTACATTTTCCCTTCTTTCAGGGAAGAACTATCAGTTGCTAAACAAATTTGCTCGAAGCTACTCAAGGAAGCAACATCTTAAAAATATAACTTGCTGATTATATTGTTTACGATACAGCAGATTATATAATTTAATAATAGCTGTAGTTGTCTGGGATAAAACAATGATGGTTTTTGAATGAATTTCATTTCCAAGGGAAATAACAAATTAAATACAGCTAAAATTTAAATAAACACCAGGGCCCGTATTCATAACGATTCTAAGAATCCTCTCAGAGAGCTCCTAATTTAACTTAAAAATTTCTAGCTAGGAGTCTTAGCTTAAAAGTGATTCAGGACCAATCTGAGAGCAACTCTGAGCGAGGAAAAGACAAAAACTTTTATCTTAGTGAGGAGGCGGGGCTGACCCCGTTGCTAGCTATGACACAGTCTTTTGAAGACTGTGATTGGTTGGTTGTCCAAGAAGGAAGTAAGAGCGCTTTTAAGAGTAGGGTTTATTATAAGCCTTCACTTTGAAATTACAAGCGTAATTTTTCCTGTTTTACCGTACTCTCTCTCTCTCTCGCGCGCACACACACACACATTATATTCTTTATTTTTTTATTTGCCATGCTGTCATACTTAACGTATTTTATAGGAAATGAACAGCGACACAATAATGTTCTGAAAGTGCTGTAACAGACCCAAATCATCGCTGCTGCATAGTTGCATTTTTCCAGTTGCCAAATATGTTAATGTAGTTAATGTAGTGATTACGTCCATTTCTGGTGCTATGGCATTTCTGCGCAGTGTCAGGGATGTTAACATGTCTTTAATAAGATCTGTCACAAACATGATCCCTGCACGATCTAATGAGCAGTGTCTTATTAACTCACTGTCATGCATTGTGTGCAACACATTTCTTCTCCCTCTTCATGTTTCATCCATTTTCTCCACTGCTAAAGAAACTCTTAAGACTCTTAAAAGTCCTTGTCCGTACTCCTAACAATTTCGGACCTTAAGACCTCTTTTAAGGGTTAAGATGCTTTCTGAATTACTTTTTTCTTTACTAGGATCTTTTCTTTAAATTTAAGAGGAAACACCCACATTTTTAAGAATTTTCTTAGAATTTTGTTACTAGGAGCAACTCCTTAGCACTAAGATTTTTCATGAATACGGGCCCTGGTTATTATTTTTACATGTAATATTGTTTTACACAGATACTGTATATATGTATACTAACTAATTATATATACTGTATATATAATTTCCTACATTTCTAAATTATACTAACATTACATACGGAAAAGAGGACCATTGTTGTAAAAAAAATAGCTTGTTACTGAAAAAGCTACACTATTTTGAAAGCCGCCGAGGCACTCTCACACTACTGAAATTGTTTTAGTCGAGCTAGCAATATTGTTGCTTTTTATTGGTTACTCCACCAACACTGGCATTTACAGTCTCTTGAAAAACATTCATTACACATTAGTAGGGCTGCCCTCTAATAGTCGACTAACTATTAGTCAATCAGAAGAGGCTTGGTCAACCAAGATTTTATTAGTTGCTTAGTCGCATAACTCGTGAAGTCAAGCAATCCATGAAGAACAGATCGTAAAAGGCTGGTCTATGTTAATACAGTACATCCAAACGCTTGCCTACCACCCATCGACACTCAAATATAGCTTATCATCTGAAATATGTAAGCATTAGCAACTTTACACGACTACTCAATATAATGTTAAAGGGGTAATATGATGCTTTTTTAAAGATCATTATTTTGTGTATTTACATTTACCTTTACATTTAGTCATTTTGAAGACGCTTTTATCCAAAGCGACTTACAAATGGGGAATACATAAAGCGATTAATCTTGAAGAGGCAAACAGACAGAGGAAGTGCCCTACACCAAGTCTTAGGCATTGTTCAAAAAATACACAGCAAAGGGAAGGAGAGAAAGATAAAGAGAAAGATAAGATTTTTTTTTTTTTTTTTTTTTTTTAGATGAAGTCAAGTAGTGTTGAAAGAGATGAGTTTTCAGTTGTTGCTTGAATTGACAGGGATCCAGCATTCCGGATGGGGGTGGGAAGATCATTCCACCAGCCAGGAACGGTGAACGAGAATGTTCTGGAGGTGATTTTGAGCCTCTCTGTGATGGTACCACGAGGCGTCGCTCACTAGCAGATCTCAAACTTCTGGAGGGGATGTAGATTTGTAATAGTGAGTGGAAGTAGGAGGGTGCTGTGTGGTTGTTTTATGCAATACATCAGTGTCTTAAACTTGATACGAGCTGCCTGGTAGCCAGTTAAGGAGACAAAGAGAGGTGACATGTGCTCTTTTGGGCTCGTTGAGCCAGTCGTGCCGCTGCATTCTGAATCTGTAGAGGTTTGATTGTGTTTGATGGAAGTCCAGCCAGAAGAGCATTGCAGTAGTCCAGCCTGAAATGACCAGGGCCTGGCAAGAAGTTGTGCAACTGACACCGTGCATTGTGATTGCTCTTTGCCGAACACCACAAAGCGATGGGGTAATTGTTGATGAACACATCGGAAATCATGTAAGTTGGAGTGGCAGGGAAGACAAGAAGCTAAGATTGAGCATGGTTAGAGATGTCTGCAGGCAGCCTGAGATCCGTGCAATCGTTGGATCATCTGAAATGAGAGATAGAGCTGTGTGTCATCAGCTAGAAATTAGGAGAAACATGTGCCTGTAATGGGACCCAGTATAGTGTAAGAGAAGAGGAGGGGTCAGTGGGGAACCCCGGTAATAATGTCCTCCCCTAGGCCACCTTGAAAGACCGACCAGTGAGATAGGATTCCAACCAGCGAAGTGGAATCAGTTCCAGTGATGAGAGGGTGGACCAGCTGATGATTGACTGAGGTTTAGCTTTTGCAATGGGGCTGTCACGTGATGAACGAACGAATCAAACCCAAAGACTCGACAGATGAACTAATAAATTATCTTTCCGGCTCATTCTGCATTAGTCACGTGATGAACCAACAACTCGGAAAAACCCGAAGACTCGAAACAGGTGAACTAATTCCAGTACAGAACCTACAGGATGGTGTGCATGCGCGACTGAATGAATCACTTCCCGAGATGACTCGTTCTTCCCGAGTCACATTCAAATCATTCAAGAACGACCCATCACTACAATGCGCAAAACTCCGCATTTGAACAGTAAATAGCAAATACTTGAACTAATAACAGCTCCAGATTGTCATAAAGTCAGAATTGCCTCCTCTCCTAGGTTCACAAAACTGTCGTCCATAAAATGCATTGCTGTTCTGCTGTAAGTAATCGTAATGATTCCTAAATGCATCTAATTTCAGAAGGCTAAATAAAGTGCTTTTACTTTCGCCTAGAAACACACAGCTTCTCCCTACATCAACACTACTGCAGTTACTGAAACCACACCTTATGCAAATATTTCCACATCGTGACGTAGACATGTGGGGGCGTGTTAAACGAGCCGTTTTAGCGGGGCGTGGCATAATCTTAACTTTGATAAAGAATATATCTTTGGTTTTGGGACTTTAGTCTTTGCCACATCAGGGATCTCATCAATGCACAATCAGCCTGTAACACTCAAAAGAGAAAGCAAAACTTTAAATCACATCATATGACCCCTTTAACCTAAAGAAATGTGTGCTATTGTGTCTGTGTGGAGCTGAACAGTAGCGCTCACTTGCTCTTTTGCTCATACAGATAAGAGTAATGCACCTTTTGAATCTGTAAAGACTACGTTTATTTGTGTGCACTCACAATAACAAAATATGGCTCTTTTGTAAAACAATGAAATCATAATAATAATTTCCATCTGTCTCTGTGAACTTGAGCATGAAAATGTGAAACATATCTATAATGTCTACTTTCAAATGAACCAATTCAAATGGAAAACAAATATTCTACGATTATATAATCCATATGAAACATGCATAAAGGCGCATTACTACTGCGGAGATGCGGAGTCAGTGTCACCGACTTCATATCTTAATCTAAAACCAAAGAAAGCAGTGGTGTATTAATACATTTTTAAATGTTAATGCAGCCTCCTTACTGTTTTTCCCAGACACATGCATAATCATTACTTCTGCGGTGCGCTGTTGCAAGCTTTATGCGTGTGCTTGAGTGCTTATTAGGCAATGTAGGCAATTAAAGGCGTATTATAATGATTTAAATGGTTTATTAATAAATGTGTGATTAGTCAACTAATGCTTCAGATAAATGACTACTAGTTGAACAGAAACATCTTTAGTCGAGGGCAGCCCTACACTTTAGTTACTGTTGTTCTATTGCTCTACTGCATTTAGACTGCAATATGAACTCTGCCATGGAAGATATAAATTGCTAACTGATTGGTCAGTTGGTCCGGCATCACAAAAAGGTTGAAGCGTGATAGTCCGGTTCGAGTGCCGAGGTAAGCTATCTCCACTCCTTTATCAGAATTCCTACCAGGACAAAGATAATGACACATAATGAAGTGTACAATAAACAATTAAGGAATTACAATGATATAGTTAAAGTCAACATGAAATGGTATTCACAACCCATTTGACCTCGCTATAATATAGTTTATAAATGGGGAAAAAATTGAATGCTGTAAAGAAGGCGTTCCACACTTTATTGGCAATATTTTACAAAAGGCTGAGAAAAGGCTACGGAAAAAAACAGTAGCTGCTTGGTTAATATTTATTTGAAAAGAAAAGTTGCTTCAGAAGCCAGGCAATATATTACACTGTGATGAAAGATTAGAAAGACATTTTTGGATTAACATGCACTATAGAAATGTATTAAGAAAATATGTACTGCTCTTACTCTGATTTATTGAGAGCGAGACTGGTCCAGTATGCTTCCAGTGGTGCCGTGACCACAGCATCAAATAGAACGTCCTGGATCAGATCCTTATCACCTACCAAAACAATTAAGATACTAACTAAATAATTACCCTCCAACACACACACATACATCATGCTCTAATATCTTCTCTCTTTTAATATGTATTCAACTCTATAATATATATTAAAGAGTTGCTGCCCATCATGAAACTGCATCCAATAGTATTTTTTTATTTTATTGTATTTTTTTATGAAGAATACATAAACATTGGGCAACACAAAAACAAAGTGGAATCTTCTAAACAAATGTTAGTGTTGATACAGTATGCATTCAACTTACATTTCAGATGTGGTTCCCCATTAAAATACAGCTTGATGGCATCAATCTGAGAGAGGGAATTGTGTTCTGGATGATCCTCTGTGTTACAGTATGTCCTGAAAAGTCAAACCAATCGGTCACACACATGCAAACATCAAACACATTATGTAGACTCCTCAAAAAGGTACTTTAAAGACACTGAATACAAGATTTTAAGATACTACTGTACCATTCATTCGCTAATAAAACATCTGGATGCTCCAAATCATGTAGCCCTGAAATAGAAGAAACATCCGTTTCATGCTGTTGCTTAATGCTACTTCAGATTCATACCGTATGACATGATACAGCCCAGCAGTATATGATCCTTAAATAGAAACATCCGGTGATGAGGAACATCAATTCAGATTCTTAACAAGCAATATGATCTGCATACATAACCTAGGCTTAAAATCAGTAAGAAATGATTGGTGGATAATGTTGTTTCAACCCCCAACCACAGCAGTAAGCCCAAGTCTTCTGAAATGAGAGGTCTCTCTGTATTTGATTATTAGTCTATTAAATGTTCATGTTTCAGTGTTAATAAATAAAAAAGTTTAAGTACTAGGACTTTGACATGTAATCATCAAGCAATCGTGTTATAGCCCAAGCTGATTGGCAGCTGCTTTATTTGTAGCTAATTGGCTTGCTTGCTTATTCACTCAATGTTCCTCTGATATTCTACATTCCATGAAGATAAGTGAAATATCTATATATTATCTGAATTTATCAAACATCATTGTGTAGTCTGCATTAATAATTTCCTTAAATAAAGCAATCAAGCATATATATGAGAATTAAATTAATATTTGTTCGGTAACAATCATACCATAGGTCGGCAGCGATAGCCTAGTTGGCAGTGTGCCGACATATAACGCAGCAGCGTAGCGGGCATCCCGGGTTTGAATCCCGGCTCGAGGACCTTTCCTGATCTCAGCCCCCTCTCTCTCCCACTTTACTTACTGTCTATTCCAAGGATACTCAAATCTGGCTCACGAGATCCAATTTACTGCAGAGTTTAGCTCTAACCCTAATCAAACACACCTGAGCATGCTAATCAATGTCTTCAGGATCCTTATAAAATCAAAGGTAGGTGAGTTTGATCAGAGTTGGAGCTAAACTCTGCAGGAAAGTGAATCTTGCGAGCCAGATTTGAGTATCACTGGTCTATCCTATCTTAAAACAAGAAAAAATGCCAAAAAAACAACCAACCAAACATGAAAAACAATCATACTGTATAATGCAAGTGACAATTAACTGTGGTGTTTGTCATAAAGGAAACATGATTTTGTTCTCGTTATCATAGCAGTAGAGAATGTATATAGCTGGCAAATAGTCTCAGTCACCCACCATTTACAGGTGTGAGAAATCATTTGTAAATCAAATTGCGGGAGTTATTTTCTCTCATCTCTATCAGCTTGTAATGACACATCCTCTTTGTTATAGCGGCACATCTCAACTAATTAGAATATGGTGAAATGCCAATCAGCTAATCAACTCAAAACACCTGCAAAGATTTCATGAGCATTCAAAATGGTCTCTCAGTTTGGTTCACTAGGCTACACAATCATGGGGAAGACTGCTGATCTGACAGTTGTCCAGAAAACAATCATTGACACCCTCACAAGGAGGGTAAGCCACAATCATTGCCAAAGAAGCTGGCTGTTCACAGAGTGCTGTATCCAAGCATGTTAACAGAAAGTTGAGTGGAAGGATAAAGTGTGGAAGAAAAAGATGCACAACCAACCGAGAGAACCGCGACCTTGTGAGGATTGTCAAGCAAAATCGATTCAAGAATTTGGGTGAACTTCACAAGGAATGGACTGAGGCTGGGGTTAAGGTATCAAGAGCCACCACACACAGACGTGTCAAGGAATTTGGCTACAGTTGACGTCAGAGGCATCTTACCTGGGCTAAGGAGAAGAAGAACTGGACTGTTGCCCAGTGGTCCAAAGTCCTCTTTTCAGATGAGAGCAAGTTTTGTATTTCATTTGGAAACAAAGGTCCTAGAGTCTGGAGGAAGGGTGGAGAAGCTCATAGCCCAAGTTGCTTGAAGTCCAGTGTTAAGTTTTCACAGTCTGTGATGATTTGGGTTGCAATGTCATCTGCTGGTGTAGGTCCATTGTGTTTTTTGAAAACCAACATCACTGCACCCGTTTACAAAGAAATTTTGGAGCACTTTATGCTTCCTTCTGCTGACCAGCTTTTTAAAAAAGATGATTTCATTTTACAGCAGGATTTGGCACCTGCCCATACTGCCAAAAGCACCAAAATTGTGCTTGACTGGCCAGAAAACTCACCAGACTCTTATTGTCAAGAGGAAAATGAGAAACAAGAGACCAAAAAATGCAGATGAGTTGAAGGCCACTGTCAAAGAAACCTGGGCTTCCATACCACCTCAGCAGTGCCACAAACTGATCACCTCCATGCCACGCCGAATTGAGGCAGTAATTAAAGCAAAAGGAGCCCCTACCAAGCATTGAATACATATTATACTGTAAATGAACATACTTTCCAGAAGGCTAACAATTCACAATTTTTTTTTTTTATTGGTCTTATGAAGTATTCTAATTTGTTGAGATAGTGAATTGGTGGGTTTTTGTTAAATGTGAGCCAAAATCATCACAATTAAAATAACCAAAGACTCAAACTACTTCAGTCTGTGTGCATTGAGTTTATTTAATACACGAGTTTCACAATTTGAGTTGAATTACTGAAATAAATGTACTTTTCCACGACATTCTAATTTATTGAGATGCACCTGTATAAAACAGTTCAAGTACACGAGCTAAATCTCTAGATAATGCCTGCCTTTGCTTGCCCAGATACACATTCAAGGCACTACATTCTAAAGGTAAGCTGTGCAACAAGTAAACATTGTCCACTAACATTACAACTTTCAGCCCACACAAATACAGCTAATAAACATGCATTTCACAGTACTGGTCTTTAAACTTAAAATGTACTTAAACTTATTAATTAAAAATCGACTGGCCTGTTGAAAAACAGAACATTCGCCCAAAAAAGCAAATTAGACAAATGTTTCCTGCATGCTAAGCTCCACACTAAAGTCTGATTTATAATTCTGCGTTAGACATACACCGTAGCCTCATTTCTGTAAGATATGCGTCGGTTTTCATTTATGCTTCTGCGTCGTTGTACGCGTCAATGTGCAGTACACATGCAAACCGCTAGTCTGCAGTGTCCAAGGGCATGTTGCTTGTGTAAGCCGCAGTACCACGGAAAAAGCAAAAGAAGAAGCAGCTGTGACAGCGGCAAATAAATATCAAATAAGGTACTTTATTTAAACCTACAAAAAAAAGACAACAACAGAAGAGAGGAACAGAAGAAGATGGCATTCTTTCAATCTCCACAAGGACTTGTACCATGGCAGAATAATATTGTTTGTCGTGGACAAAAAAGTTATGTATAATGCTACGTTTTATAATAAATTATATGACACTTATTATTTGCTTTGTTTTATTTTAAATAAGAAGGTGGAACATTAAAATAGTCTGTATTAAAGAGCAAAAGCACACACACAAAACTCAAATACATACGGAGGGAGGGATACTAGCAGACCAATCAAAGCCTGTGCGGTCCACGTAGAAATGATGTGCTGTGACATTTTTGGAGAGGAGCACTTCAGGCTATGTCATAGCCTACGCTTACTATGCACAGCCTCTGGCGTAGCTATGGCGGAGGTTGGACACAGGAGTATAAATCAGCCTTAAGGTGTCGAGGCTGTGGGGGAAACCATTTTCTGCCTGCATCCTCAGTCCCACGGATACGAATCATTACAATATCGTGGGACTGAGAGAACAGGGCTATGGGGGCTATGCCTTGGGTGGAGCAGATGTTTGTGGGATCTGGATCTGTCCCCAGGATCTGTCCCCTGAGTCAACTACTGAGGGTAAGAGTGGTGTCCACCTTATCACACGGTTCCCCTCTCTCCTCGGTGCCCTCAGGAGATCGGTCTGTTAACCCTGCTACCTCTGGTGCTTCAGAGCACAGCGGTCTCCAGAGAGTGTTGTTCTCAGTGTCCTGCTAGAAACATAGCGGCCCTGGGAAGCTTGCATCCTCCAAAGAGGTTTTTAGAGCAGTCAGTTCCTTTGTTCCCTGTCTGTCATCCACTTCAGGGCATCAAGCTGGCTACTCAAAGCACACCAGAGTTCAGTTTCGAGAGGCTGATTCCCCTTGTAGAATATTTGGCAGTGTGGAAGCATCTGACAAATGTATCTCAATGGGTCCTGCTGACTGTAGAACGAGGGTACAGACTCCAGCTTGGTTCTCATTTGCCACAATTCTACAGGGTCGTTCCTACCCTGTTGGGCCCTGAGCAGGCTCTGGTAATGGAACAGAAAGTCTTTCTTGAGGAAGGAGGCCATATAACGTGTTGCTCCTCCCTCTCTCTCTGGAGAGAGTCCAGGTTACTTCATTGTTCTGAAGAAGGATGGGGGTTGCCTCCTGTTGTTGATCTGTCAGCTGAATCGCTCTGTCAAGAAACCAATATCAAAATCAAACAAATGATGCATCAAATCAGGACAGAGTACTGGTTTATTACATTAGATCTGAAGAATGTATCGTTTCCAACTTTCCTGAACAAGAAGTTCTTGAGATTTGCTTTCAGGGACAAAGCATACCAATATCGGGTTCTTCTTTTTGGCGTAACACTTTCACCCATCATTTTCATCACATGCGTGGTGGAAGGGATACCCTTGCAGTGATTTAGGACCAAGGAGTTTTCCTCAAAGAGCAACACACTTTGCATGATTAAGGTCACACAGCGATGTCTTCATACCTTAGTCATGTGGAATAATCATTGGTTCTTGGCCCCATGCTGGGAGCTTCTTGTCATCACATAAGGCTTATGACAGATGCATCCCTCATGGCCTGGGAAGCGATCGTGAGTGGTCGCTCAGCTCAGGGTCAGTGGAAAGACACATCTTTCATGACACATCAATTGCCTGGAGATGTTATGGTTTTTGGACCTGGTGGGCCTACTCAACAGTTCTCCGTGGGAGATTCTTGTCAGGAGGGACCTTCTCTATCAGGCGGGGGCTCAATCCTTCACCCACGCCTGGAGTTGTGAAAACTGTGAGTGTGGCCCCTGAGGGGGCAAACCTTATAGCTTCCGGTCTCTGAAATAAGGGAGTTGAGACCATTCTCTAGTCTAGTGCTCCCTCCACAAGGAAACTGTACTCCTGGCTCCCTATTAAACATCATATAGATTTAAAAAAAAAATCGAATTACTAATAAAGCCCTGAATGGTTTAGCACCTCAGTATTTGAGTGAGCTCTTATAGCATTATAGTCCTCCACGTTCGCTGCGTTCTCAAAACTCTGGCAATTTGATAATACCTAAAATATAAAAATCAAATTAGGGTGTCAGATCCTTTTCCTGTTTAGCACCCAAACTCTGTAATAATCTACCTAACATTATTCGGGAGGCAGACACACTCTGTCAGTTTAAATCTAGATTAAAGACCCATCTCTTTAACTTGGCTTACACATAACACATAACACATTTCTAATATTCAAATCCGTTAAAGAATTGTGAGGCTGCATTATTTAGGGCAACCGGAACCGGGAACACTTTCCATAACATTTACATTTATTCATTTAGCAGACGCTTTTATCAAAAGCGACTTGCAGTGCATTTGGGCTATACATCTTTTCAGAATGTGTGTTCCCTGGAAATTGAACCCCCGATCTTTTGTGCTGCTAACGCAATGCTCTACCACTGAGCCACAGGAACACCTGATGTACTTGTGTACAGGGCAGTCATGGTCTAATTGATAGAGCGTTAGACTTAACCCGAGGTTGTTGGTTCGAATCTCAGCTCAGGCAGGAATTGTCGGTGGGGGGAGTGAATAACGAGCGTTCTTTCCACCTTCAATACCATGACTGAGGTGAGACCCTTGAGCAAGGCACCGAACCCCAACTGCTCCCCAGGCGCCGCAGCGTTGGTTGGGATGGGTTAAATGCAGAGCACAAATTTCACTGCTGGTTATATTCTGTATAATTGTTTATGTGACGAATATTTTTTTTTCTTCTTCTTCTTCTTGTTGCATCATTAGAATATTGGCATCTACGGTAATATTAGTCTGGTTCTTTCTTATTCCGAGGTCACCGTAGCCACCAGATCCAGTATGTATCCAGATCAGATGGTCACTACAGTCACCTGGATCCAGTCCGTATCCAGCCCAGATGGTGGATAAGGACCTAGAGATGATCTCTACAGCCCTGAATGTCAGCGGAGACCTGGACAACTAGATGAGCCCCAGAGACATATCCCCAGCGAAGACCTTGTCTCCAAGATGGTCATCCGAGAAGGGCAGACTGGTTAGAGATGATAGAAAGGCAACAGTAACTAAAATAACCACTCTTTACAACCAAGGTATGCAGAATACCATCTCTGAACGCAGAATACGTCAAACCCTGAAGCAGATGGGCTACAGCAGCAGAAGACCACACCGGGTGCCGCTCCTGTCAGCTAAGAACAGAAAATGGAGGCTACAATTCGCACAGGCTCACCAAAACTGAACAGTAGAAGATTGGAAAAAGGTTGCATGGTCTGATGAGTCTCAATATCTGCTGCAACATTCAGATGTAGGGTCAGAATTTGGCGTAAAGAACATGATAGCATGGATCCAGCCTCAATGGTTCAGGCTGGTGGTGGTGGTGTAGGTGGTAATGGTGTGGGGAACATTTTCTTGACACACTTTGGGCCCCTTAGTACCAATTGAGCATCGTTTAAGAGCCACAGCCTACCTGAGTATTGTTGCTGACCATGTCCATCACTTTATGACTACAGTGTACCCATCTTCTGATGGCTACTTCAGCAGGATAATGCACCGTGTCACAAAGCTGAAATCATCTCAGACTGGTTTCTTGAATATGATAATGAGTTCACTTTACTCAAATGGCCTCCACAGTCACCAGATCTTAATCCAATAGAACGCCTTTGGGATGTGGTGGAACGGGAGCTCTGTCACGAATCCGGTTCATGGGCTTCTGTCCACTCGCCATCAGAGGTTGCCCTTCCATCTTATTGACTTTTGCACCACACAGATTGTTGCTTCATACTGGACTGCATTTCCCATAACCCATTGCACTGATCGCCCAACTGTCATAATCACACGCTGCACTGATCACACAGCTGTCCCCAATCACACACTTACCTGAGAGCCATTACACACACCATTAATTTCCTTTCACAGATCGCCGAGTATTGTTCTGCGTGTAGCACTCTCTCAGTGTAAGCTGCCTTACCGAGCCTTTCTGTGTTTATGCTTAGCTCCGAGTATTGATCTGCATGTATCACTCTCCAAGTGTTAGCTGCCTTACCGAGCCTTTCTGTGTTTTGTTTAGTTCCTGCACTGTCTAGCGTTTATCGCTCTCCCAGTGATAGCTACTCTACGGAACCCTTCCATGTTTTCTAGTCTAGTCTATTTAGTTTATTGTCCTCATTCTTGCCCCTATATCTGGATTAACCCTTGTCTTGCCGTTCGGGCTCTGTTCATACCTCATCTGGATTAGTGCCCTAGGATTACTCTGTGTCTTGCCTATGCCATACTTGTTTGCTGTTTATTGACCCTGCCTGTGTGTATGACCACATCTCTGTAATAAAGTCTTGCACATGGATCCGTACGCCTCACGTCTCATTTTCAACGTTACACCAACACCTTGTTGAATCAATGCCACGGAGAATTAAGGCAGTTCTGAAGGCAAAAGTGGGTCCAACCCGGTACTAGCAAGGTGTACCTAATAAAGTGGCCGGTGTGTGTGTGTGTGTGTGTGTGTGTGTGTGTGTGTGTGTGTGTGTGTGTGTGTGTGTGTGTGTGTGTGTGTGTGTGTGTGTGTGTGTGTGTGTGTGTGTGTGTGTGTGTGTGTGTGTGTGTGTGTGTGTGTGT
Organism: Ptychobarbus kaznakovi; assembly: GCA_027422405.1. Taxonomy (NCBI): domain Eukaryota; kingdom Metazoa; phylum Chordata; class Actinopteri; order Cypriniformes; family Cyprinidae; genus Ptychobarbus; species Ptychobarbus kaznakovi. The sequence goes on along the minus strand of CM049799.1, from coordinate 34,210,413 downwards.
GTGTGTGTGTATATATAACACTAGGTTTCTTTTTTCTATATTCTATCTACTCATTTTCTTTATATATAAAAAACCTTGCTATGTCTACTGCGTTGGGCTAACTGAGACTTGTCATAGCAATTGGATGTTGTTGCTCTTTTGTTGGTTTTGATTGCTTCTATTGTCCTCGTTTGTAAGTCGCTTTGGATAAAAAAAGTCTGCTAAATGACTAAATGTAAATCTGCTTGTTTAATGCATATAGGGTGTGGTAACTAGAGACTAGTGTTGCCTATTGACTGAATACTTAAGTTAGGGTTCTCACCCCAATAAAACAGTTTAATGCAGCCGGGGTTTTAATCTGCTTGATACAGTGGGCAATAGTTACACAGCAAAGGAAAATATACAATAATCATTAAAAAAACAGCCACTACATTACATTTTACTCATATCCACAGCATGAAAAATGTCACTGCTCATGATCACACTATATTGCAGTCAACACACACAGGTATACATTTATAATAATCTATTAAGTGAAATGTAGTGAACAGAGTCTGAGTCTATAGTTACCTTCTTCGACAGAGATATTTCCTCTGAAGAAATATTTGCCATGACCTCTGGACAGGGCCACTCCTAAGCTGAAAACAAGAGAAATACATAATAGACATCTAATTGAGTACTGAAATTTACATCACCAATCTATTCTTCATTCTGTTCATTATAGTATTTATTAATCAATTCTGGCTTCCTAATGCTGTTGATTTCTCACATAATACTACAGATTTTGTACAATAACCAAGCTCTATTTCTTTCCCCACATCAGCCAATGTTGGGCGAATTGACAACATCACCAGCCATAAATAATCCTGAATCCCTAAACTGCATAGTTTTTTTGGTGGGTTGTAATGTATTTGTAGAGGAAAAATAATTTGTGTTTGGGAAAAAGAAATGACGCTACTTTTAAAATAGTGTAAAATAGTGAAATAGTTGAACCAAGTAATTGTGTAGTTACGCAAAACGTTACGATGCATCACTATGTTTGTTTATAATATATATACATAAAATAATATTTGAGTCAGTTCTTTTCAATGAATGTGCCAAATAGGAGGCAAATCTATCTAAATCGATTCAAGCCTTTGTCATAATAATTCAGCATAAAAATTAGCCACTGAATCATTTGAGAGACTAAAATTGTCACGAATACGGTTCATGACTCTACACCCACTCACCACCAGAGGTCACTCACTCACCACACTGACTCTTGCACCACACTACTGTTGCGCATCACCCACGGACTGCATTTCCCATCAACCATTGCATTAATCACACATCTGTCACCAATCACTCATTACACTGATTACACAGCTGAACACCGTCAGACACGCTTTGAACTTCCTCTTTCTCATTGCTGAGTATTGTTTTGCCACTTCCAGTCTTTCTGAGCGTTTACCCCATATGTGCAGAGCCGATCCTAGACTTCTGGGGGCCCTACGCAGAACGGGGGGGGGGGGGGGGTGGCGTGTGTGGTTGAGATGCACGAATGGATGCAATGCAGTTGTCTGGGTTTCACTTCGTCTTGAATCATCTTGAAATGATCATTCGATAAGTTGATCATTCATGTTTTCATAACCTCTGGCCAAACTCCAAAACGAGCCCAAAATTAAAACATATTTTGGATTAAGGGGGCCCCCTGGTGTTTCGGGGGCCCTACGCAGCTTGCGTATTCTGCATATAGGGAGGATCGGCTCTGCATATGTGTTTATCCTGTTGACTACCTGGACTGTTTGTACTACTCTGACCGTTTGCTGCCTGCCCTTTTGACCCTGCCTGCCTTCTGGATACTCTCTCTGCCTGCCGCCTGCCCCGACCTTTGCATTGTCCCGGTTTAGGAATCTGCCTTGCCTACGTTACTCTAGCTACTGTTACTGAACTTTGCCTGTCTGACCTCCTCTATGTGTTAATAAAGCTGCGCTTGGATCTCAACGTCCCTGACCCCTCTCTTTACAAAAATAATACCCATGACAAAAATAGCTCTGAAAGAGGTCAAATTAGTACATACAATCCTTGAAAACATGATCTTTCAAATTGATACATCATAAAATAATACAAACTATCGATAAGTTATTATCTGTTATATTTAACAAATAATCTACATCACTCCTCACCCAACAAGCAAACCATGGGGTAGAGTCCAATTGAACTGGAGCTAACCCCAGATATAGCACCGAACATCCGGTTACCACACCAGCAAGATAAGACAGCTTTTTACATCAAAATGTTCATGTAATGGGTATCAAAGAGAAACATTCTGGACAGTGATCAACAATCTGATAATGCATTTCTAAACTTCTTTTCATAATAATATTATAACAAATGTTTAATACATATACTATAATTAGTTTTTTCTTTTTAAATAATTCACCGTTTTGAGTAGCTTCAATGTATTTTTAGTAACTTGAAATGCAACTACTTTTTCAGAAGTATGGCTTGGCTCTAGTTGAACTGCTTTAAGTTAAGAATAGCGCCCCTTTCACACCGCAAGCGTGAGCGGCGCATATTTTTTTCCAGCGTAAAAGTTAACAAATGCGTGCATTCACACCGGGAGCAGAAGCGTTGCGTCGCGTGAGCAGCAGTGCCGCGATCGTTTCGACGCCGAGTCTATTTTTGCTGCGCCGCTTACGCTGAATTAAAGTCACAGTGCATTGTTCTTGATTAAAATTAACCCAATTAACATTACAAATAACACATTTCACCATAAAATCATGCAACTGATGTGTTTCGTGTTTGACAGTCACCATATGACAAAGTAAAAAACAGGTAAACACATATTCTACGAGTTTTTGTCCAAACTTCAAAGGTGTTAAAACTAGGCATTTGTTAGCTTTAATATTACTTTTTCAATTAAATTGATAATTACTAAACAAACAATACAATTAGATGCACCTTAATACAAAAAACAACAACAACAGCATAAACACACGGTGACAGTGCATTAGAATAGTGAGTCCTTTCTATTTTCCAGAGTCCAGAGGTCTATTTGAACCCCCAAATCAGATTGATTAATTTCACAAACTGATACACGTAACATAGCCAATTCAATCTAGCATATGCAACTCTAAACCTTCTGTTAGATGGCAAAAATGTGTATTCCTCATACAAAATGTGAGAAGGGTCAGACATAATTTTTCCTGAAAGGGTCAGCAATTTGTTCGTATACACATGTTGAAAACTTGACTTAAGTTTATCATGTAAACTACCTATGTATAATATGTTATTTATATACAGTGCTCAGCGTAAATGAGTACACCCCCTTTGAAAAGTAAAATTTTAAACAATATCTCAATGAACACAAAAACCATTTCCAAAATGTTGACAAGACTAAGTTTAATATAACATCTGTTTAACTTATAACATGAAAGTAAGGTTAATAATATAACTTAGATTACACATTTTTCAGTTTTACTCAAATTAGGGTGATGCAAAAATGAGTACACCCCACAACAAAAACTACTAAATCTAGTACTTTGTATGGCCTCCATGATTTTTAATGACAGCACCAAGTCTTCTAGGCATGGAATGAACAAGTTGGCGACATTTTGCCAGATCTATCTTTTTCCATTCTTCAAGAATGACCTCTTTTAGAGATTGGATGCTGGATGGAGAGTGATGCTCAACTTGTCTCTTCAGAATTCCCCATAGGTGTTCGATTGGGTTCAGATCAGGAGACATACTTGGCCACTGAATCACTTTCACCCTGTTCTTCTTCAGAAATCCAACAGTGGCCTTAGATGTGTGTTTAGGATCATTGTCATGTTGGAAAAGTGCACGACGACCAAGGGCACGGAGTGATGGTAGCATCTTCTCTTTCAGTATAGAGCAGTACATTTGTGAATTCATGATGCCATCAATGAAATGCAGCTCCCCGACACCAGCAGCACCCATGCAGCCCCACATAAGGACATTGCCACCACCATGTTTCACTGTAGGCACCATGCATTTTTCTTTGTATTCCTCACCTTTGCGACGCCATACAGTTTTGAAGCCATCAGTTCCAAAAACATTTATCTTGGTCTCATCACTCCAGAGTATAGAGTCCCAGTAGTCTTCATCTTTGTCAGCATGGGCCCTTGCAAACTCTAGGCAGGCTTTTTTGTGCCTGGGCTTTAGGAGAGGCTTCTTTCGTGGACGGCACCCATGCATGCCATTCCTCTGCAGTGTACGCCGTATTGTGTCACGGGAAATAGTCACCCCAGTTTGGCTTTCTACTTCTTTAGATAACTGCAGTGAACTTGCATGTCGATTTTCTTCAACCCTTCTCATCAGAAGACGCTCCTGACGAGGTGTTAACTTCCGTGGACGACCTGGACGTCTCTGTGAGATGGTTGCAGTTCCATCTTTTTTAAATGTTTGTACCACTTTTGCTACAGTATTCTGACTGATAAGTAAAGCTTTGCTGATCTTCTTGTAGCCTTCACCTTTCTTGTGTAAATAAATTATTTTCTTTCTCAGGTCTTGAGACATTTCTCTTCCATGTGGTGCCATTGCTGACAGCATGAAATGGGAAGGGGTTTTCTTTAAGTAACACCCTTTTATATTCAACTGTCACCTGTGTAATGAATTATTAGACTCACCTGTGGTTGAATTCTTGTTAAATTATACATTTGTAGTCTAAAATTTAGCTTTGCTCTAGAGACTTTCAGTGGGGTGTACTCATTTTTGCATCACCCTAATTTGAGTAAAACTGAAAATTGTGTTCTCTAAGTTATATTATTAACCTTACTTTCATGTTATAAGTTAAACAGATGTTATATCAAACTTAGTCTTGTCAACATTTTGGAAAATGTTTTTGTGTTCATTGCGATATTGTTTAAAATGTTACTTTTCAAAGGCAAGGCAAGGCAAGTTTATTTATATAGCACATTTCATACACAGTGGTAATTCAAAGTGCTTTACATAAAAGAAAGTGAAATAATCATTCACAGCAATAAAAACAAGGAATTAAAAATAATAAAACAAGGAATTTTAAAATGATATAGAAATTGATTTAAAATAAAATTTAAAACAGTTAAATAGAAAAGGATTATACATAAAATACAATGCAGTCAGTTCGGACGTAGCACAGTGCTCATTCAGCAAATGCACAGCTAAATAGATGAGTTTTGAGACTGGACTTAAATGTGGCTAATGTTTTAGCACATCTGATCTCTTCTGGAAGCTGGTTCCAGCTGCGGGCGGCATAATAGCTAAAAGCGGACTCCCCTTGTTTTGTGTGAACCCTTGGTATTTCTAACTGACTCGATCCTAATGATCTGAGTGGTCTGTTGGGTTTATATTCAGTGAGCATATCTGCAATATATTTAGGTCCTAGACCATTGAGTGACTTATAAATGAGTAAAAGTACTTTAAAATCAATCCTAAATGTAACTGGAAGCCAGTGTAAGGACCTGAGGACTGGTGTGATATGCTCAGATTTTCTGGTTCTAGTCAGAATCCTGGCAGCAGCGTTCTGGATGAGCTGCAGCTGTCTAATGGTCTTCTTTGGAAGGCCAGTGAGGAGACCATTACAATAATCCACCCTGCTGGTGATAAAGGCATGAACAAGTTTCTCCAAGTCTTGACTGGAAACAAAACATCTAATTCTTGCAATGTTTTTGAGATGATAGTATGCTGATTTAGTTACTGCTTTGACATGACTACTAAAACTAAGGTCTGTCTCCAGAATCACCCCAAGATTTCTGACTTGATTTTTAGTTGTTTGACCCCTAGAGTCAAGGTATGCATTCACCTTGAGAACTTCATCTTTGTTTCCAAATGCAATGACTTCAGTTTTCTCCTTGTTTAACTGAAGAAAGTTTTGGCACATCCAACTGTTAATTTCATCAATGCATTGGCAGAGGGAGTCAATGGGGCTATAATCATTTGGATATAAGGCTAGGTAGATCTGGGTATCATCAGCATAGCTGTGATAGGCAATTTGGTTCTTCCTCATTATCTGACTTAGTGGGAGCATATACAGGCTAAACAAGAGCGGTGCAAGAATTGAGCCTTGTGGGACTCCGCATGTCATGGACGTCCACTTAGACTTATGCTCTCCTATACTCACATAATAACCTCTCCCTTCTAAGTATGACCTGAACCATTTGAGTGCCATCCCAGAAAGCCCGACCCAGTTTTCCAGTCTCTCTAGAAGTATGTTATGATCGACAGTGTCAAACGCAGCACTAAGATCTAGTAGTACCAGGACTGATATTTTGCCAGAATCAGAATTAAAGCGAATATCATTTATTATCTTAATGAGTGCTGTCTCTGTGCTGTGATGCACGCGGAAACCAGATTGAAAATTATCCAGGTATCCATTGAGTTTAAGTAGTTGTTCAGATGATTAAAAACTACCTTTTCAATAATCTTACCTATGAAAGGAAGATTTGATATTGGTCTATAGTTGCTCAACATGGTGTTATCAAGATTGCGCTTTTTCAGAAGGGGCTTAACAACTGCAGTTTTCAGGGAGTTTGGAAAAGTCCCAGAAAGAAGTGAGGTGTTCACCACTTCTAAGAGATCTGCTTCTAAACAGTTAAGCACACTTTTGAAAAAAAGATGTGGGAAGTGTGTCAAGATAGCAGGTTGACGATTTAAGATGCTGTACTATTTCTTCCAAAATTTTGCTATCAATTGTTTTAAAAACAGACATAGTCACTTCTTTTTGAGATTGCTGTCGAATCTGTGTGACCTCTGTATTACAGGAAGATGTGCCAATCTCCTTTCTGATATTACTGATCTTCTCTGAAAAGAAGGAAGCAAACTCATTGCATTTGCTGTCAGAGAGCATTTCACTGGGAATCTGACTTGGGGGGTTTGTCAGTCTCTCAACAGTAGCAAAAAGAGTGCGAGTGTTGTTTAAGTTACTGTTTATAAGGTTTGAGAAGAAGGTCTGTCTAGCTGTGGCTAGTTCCAAATTGAAAGCATGAAGGCTGTCTTTATAGATGCTATAGTGTATTTCAAGTTTCGTCTTCCGCCACATCCGCTCAGCTTTTCTACATTGTCTTTTCATATTCTGAACTGCTGTTGATTTTCTCCAAAATTATTTTTGTCTGCCATTCTTCTTGCTGACCTTTATCGGTGCAATATCATCAATAACATTCTTAACTTTTGAGTTAAATGAATCCAGGAGAGGATCAACAGAGTCTGCAGAAATGCTTGGTGTTAAAGATATTGCCTTCATAAATAGCACACTAGTGTTCTCATTAATGCATCTCTTTCTGACAGAGACAGATCTAGATTCAGTGGTAGTGTGATATGGTGATTAAGTTCTCAAAGTTAATATAAAACCGGTTAATGTTATTTTTCTTATATTGTAAAATCGTATTTAATTTGTTATTTGTGTTTATGAGAAGGACGATATATTTTGTGCATTTAGTAAATTAAATATTTTCATTCGGCATACTTGCATGACGTCATCGTACGCTGGGTCAGGGTGCGCGCCCGTGATGTGCTTCATTCTCAGTAAATGCAGACACGTGAAGCCATCACACCAGCATCTTTTCTTTATTTATTTTACACTTCTTTCCAGGTAACTGCAGAGTAGAATGCACAAAATATACTGTCGATCGGAGTATAAACACTGTTTGAAATAATATAAGTGATTTGTATGTGTTGAAAACTGTTATTTGATACTTTATTAAGAGTTGTCGTGAGTTCAGTGCAGTTAAGCACATGATTAGCATAGGCACGAAAGCCCGCCATATATAATGAATGGCTAAAGACAAAGTGGAAATGTTATTCGAATCTATAAGAGATAATATTGTTTAGCATTATAAATTATCTCCAATTTATACACGTGGTCGTTTGATCTGCGGTGATGGCTGTTAACTGTGTTATGCGTTACATTTGAGTGAATGTATTTGAAGAGTGAATTTCATGTTTCGTCATTCAATGTAATACATCAGACAACTGAGAATATGGATTGTATTCTAAATGTATTTTTACATCGTCAATTTCATGTTATAAAGGTTATATATGTGATTAAGGTTAAATACTAGTGAAAATTGTATATATATATATATATCTTGTTTATTTTGATGCTTATATGCATATCTTCAAAGCTCTAATCTTCTAGTGAAATATATGAGATTGAGTGTAATTTTGGTAATTGTAAAAGCTGAGTATGAAAAGTGTTTCAAGTTGTTCATGTTACAGCCAGTTATTACTATGCAAAAGTCATACATGTGTTGACCATGTAGTGTACTGAGTTGTTGTAGTGTGCATATGCTCTCATTGATTTGATTCTCAGTAAATGCAGACACGTGAAGCCATCACACCAGCATCTTTTCTTTATTTATTTTACACTTCTTTCCAGGAGTGCTACAGTGACAGAGATCAATATATCAAATAAAATACAGAAGTGATCAGACAGAGCTACATCCTTAATAACAATGGATGAAATGTTTAGACCTCTACTGATGAGTAAATCTAGAGTGTGTCCACGATTGTGTGTGGGTCCATGCACATGCTGAATCAGGTCAAAAGTGTTTAAAACAGTTATAATTTCTTTTGTAGCTTTGATTTCAGCATTATCTATGTGAATATTAAAATCCCCTGCAATAGCAAAACTGCAAATTCTGAGGAAATCATTGATAACAGTTCTGTGAACTCTTCAACAAAGGCTGGAGAGTATTTTGGAGGCCTGTAAATTATGATAAACAGAATGCGTGGGGCACCTTTCAGCACAATACCTAGATATTCAAAAGACAAGTACTGACCAAATGACACTTGCTTGCATTGATAAACATCTTTAAACAGAGCAGCTACACCTCCACCTCTCCTAACAGTCCTGCAGACACTTATAAAATTAAAGTTAGGAGGGGCTGTTTCAGTGAGGACTGTTGCACTGCAGTTGTCTTCTAGCCATGTTTCAATTAGAAACATAAAATCCAGGTTGTTTGTGGTTATTAAATCATTGATCACAAATGATTTATTTTTTAGTGAGCGAGTGTTTAAAAATGCTAACTTGATGGAATTACATTTTGTCTCTACAGCAATCTTAGACTGATGTATTACAGGCCGCAGATTAGATGGGTCAGCCGTACGGCTTGAGAAGGCCTTAGACCTTCTATCACGTGATAAAACAGAAATAGAGAAGGCTACAGGCATACTGGGTTCCCGCTTGTTTTGTAAACATTTGTGAATGTTGCTGCTAATATAGCGGGGACCCGACACATATCACTGAGAGCTGTTATCAGTTGTTTTTGGTTCACCTAC
>CM049799.1:33981176-34196176 GCA_027422405.1 Ptychobarbus kaznakovi | reverse complement strand
ACCTCTGACAGATCCACGCTGCTGAAGCTGGATTTTCTCCTCTTTTCCCCTTCTTCATACTGGAAACACAAGCCATGCAAACACCAGTGATATTATTTAATATGGATAAACATGATGTGATACTGTAGTAAACCCAATTATTATCATTACATTATTCTCTCATCACTAGTGTGTGACTTTCTTCTGCAGATCATTAACAAAATATATGTTATATATGTTAATGTAACATGCATAACTTGTATTAATGTTTGTCCCACAGAGATCAGACTATCAAAGCGGTTACTCCTTTCGTAATATAACACCACAGTTTTACTCAGACACTGGTGCTTTTCTTTTAAAAGAAGATGCATCTGGATTAATGTGTGCGACAGATATAGACTGCCCTCCAGTGGCAGAATGAAAATAATGGAAAAGACCAGATGCTTATTGGGAGATAATAAAAGAGTGGGCTTTTCTGTTGCGTTGTGTAGTTTGAATATGGGAGTGTGTGTAGATACAGAGACCTGTACCCTGGACATCAGCCACATGATTAAATCTCTCACGTCAGTTTTCACTCAAAACAAAAATACAAAAAAATAATTATTAGAAATGCTACCAAAGGCAGTATAACATGTACTACCACAATCCATGAAACAAATTACTAATTAAATGTTGTAACTAGTCACATTACCATACCAAGAAAAAAAACATGGTAATGATGAGACCGTGCTTAATTGTTATGAATTGTAATGGCTCTAAAATTCTCTTTCAGTTTGACTTTGAAGGGATGAAATATCACCTAGATTTCATCAATGGCTTGGTGAGATTCATGCAGAGGACATATAAAAACTTATTTTCATTGCACTCTTGCACAGATCCTGTTTATCCGGAGTACCTTCCCTGTGTTTGACAGTTTTGCAGCTTTGTTTATCGACACATTTCACACAGCAGCGAGATCATGCAGGAGGCTTTGATTCTTATGCCTGTTGATGAAAGTAGAGTGTGTTCCCATCTCATCATCTGTCAAACTCTCATTACAGTTGATGCAGCTGTCGGCTCACAGCACAATGACTCTAATGAGACGCATTCTCCCATCAGCCTCAACATGTGCTGGACGACTGCTTCTTCACTATTATCATCACAAGCGGTACATTACCAGAGGCTGCAAGTCTGGATGGGTGAGTATGTATCCATTATTGGTAATGGCGAAGGCATAACCGTGGATTCCCAGCTGTGAAACACACACACACACACACACACACACACACACACACACACACACACACACACACACACACACACACACACACACACACACACACATGCACACACACACACACCCTACACCTACCCTACACCTAAACTTAGACAGCAGAAATCAAATTCAGAGATACTGTCACATTTTAAAAGACCTCGTGAGTTTGTCTATTAGTGCTTCAGTCATCTATAATCTATAATAGTGCTGAAAATTTACAAACTGAACACATTTACACATTAATATTTGAAGTAAACTGGACCAAAAATGTTGAGCACTCATCCGATTTTAGTCCTATCACACACTCTGAAGAATGCCACAATGTTCTAACCAGTTGTGATTTGATAAGTTTCAATCAATTAATCTATCTTATCAATCAAAGATCAAAGCCAATCACAAGAATGTGTCATCTCTCTGCAAGCACACTGCTGTATATACTGTATACCAAGATTTTGCACATGTATTGCTGTGAATGGTGTACTGCACAATATGGTGTATCCAGGGTGGCTCTAGTAATGCAAGTCTGTCTTCCCTTTTAAAAACAACACAGGAGTTGGTCTAGCATCAGAAAATAGCCGCCTGGAGACTTTTCAAATATTGCCGGAGAGTGAACTGACTTTTCTTGAGATTTTGCTCACATTTACAACAAAATGTATAAAGATATAATCAAATTATTCAAATAAAATATTTTGAAATTTTTCGAAATGCATACTCAGTGATACAATCAGAGAGTTTACATAGAGTTCATGGTTTGAAGTTATTTTCAGGATCTGGGGATAATTATCCATTGTATCTTTCATTAAGGTTGCTGCACAAGTGATGTAAGTCACATCACAAAATGATATTCAAACTCATATTAAATCATTTTATATCATGTGAAACACAATCAGTAATTAAGCTGTCAGCTGCAATGTTGCAGAAATAGAAACCATTTCAAAAATGCTCATTGTTTATCATCATCAAATCTGGTTAGGACAGTGTGAGAATGTTCCTCTCTCTAATACCACCTGCCATTAATCAGTGTATCGAGATAGGCTGTAGCTTCCCATTATAATTATCGTGTCACATCATCAGGATGAGATAATACCGTACTAGGACTTGCACCACCTGGAAATGTGTCATTGCTAACCTGCCTTTCTTCTAGTATTGCATGTGGTTGCATTGATTAGTTTTATGTCTGTTTGTGCAGTGTGCTAGACATTGATATGAGTGTTGCCCAAGAAAGAAAGAAAGAAAGAAAGAAAGAAAGAAAGAAAAAGAAAGAAAGAAAGAAAAAGAAAGAAAGAAAGAAAGAAAGAAAGAGAAAGAAAGAAAGAAAGAAAGAAAACGAACGAGAACATCTCAAACTAGAAAATTACAAAAAATATTAAATATTAAGCATAGTGTTAGTTCTGGCAGGTCACGTGAGTCAAGCTTGCATCGGCTGACTCTCAGCTGATCACATAATACGACACCTATCACGGCATCCCTACATAAGCGCTATTCAGTATTATTCAGCAGCTTTTTGCTTGCTCAGGAGAAAATTACCCTCCTCCATCCCCAACTCCTCCTTTCACCACAGTCAGGACTTGAAATCAGACTCCCTAATCTTGAGTAATGTGTTACACCAAATGTAATTAAGTGCATTAATGATATCTGCTTGGTTCTGTTCTGTTTACCCTTGGGGGGGGGACATTCTGAACAATGTTCAGAACATCGTTTAAACGACATATTTATTTATACCATTTTGTGGTATTAAAAAAATAATATCATAATAAACACCGGTAGTCGGTATGAACCGATATACGGCCCAGCACTAGTGGGTAGGCATAGGAGCATGACCCTTGGCTGCACATGTGCCAGAGTCTCCATCCCCAGAGGCATTTAAGGAGACAGAGAGCATTGCGGCAGAATTGCCATTGTGGCAGAAAAATTTCACAACATTCTTGAATGAAATGCATGATAAGTGGTAAATCAAATGCATGTCTATTCATCTTGAATAAGCAAGCAAGGGATGGGACTCCTGATAAGTGCCAGCCTGCCCACTGCGACAAATTACGGAGTGTCTATTTACAATCAGTGCAAATAGCCCGCCTTGTTGGCAAAGACTATTTACACTAACTCCACCCACTAATGTGTGATTGGTTTGGTCAAGGCTAAGAAAAGACACTAATTCAGCATCAATTTCAGTGGTGTACATGGTAAGTTCGAGTCCGCCTTTTGCCAAACATTTTTCTCCCTTTTCAAATCTCACATCGCATCGTAAAGGCATTTATTTTCAATAAAAATTAAGGATATAATCAAAAAGTTGAAAATAAAAATATTGGGTAGGGTTAGGGTAGGTGTAGGGAGGGCTTTATAGGTTGTCTGCACATGACATCATTGCTGTGGCGCGAAATGCAGCTGGAGGGCAGGAAGTGATTTTTCTCCATAGGAATCAGTAGCAGAAACTCAAGATGCCTGTGTTTTGAGTTGTTTATGAATGCTCAAATCGGTCAAACAGAGAAAATACAAAGACCTTTTATCATCTATGAACATAAGGGGGGGGGGAAGTCATTGACTAAAAACGCAGGAAAAAGTGGCCTGTAAACCTGCGTCTGCGGTCGGGAGGAGCCGATCGGAAAAATTATTAATATAAGATATTAATACAGATATACATAGATAATCCAGGGCTGCCACCGCCAGCATTCAGTGTGAGACAGTCAGAAGTCACTCAATGCTAAACGCCACACGGAGACACAATGTAAATAAGATATTATTTGCAGTTCAGAGAGCTTCATTGATTATAATGGAACATTGTGAAATTGCAATAAATTGAAGTGAGTGACTGAAGTGTTGAAGTGTTTTTTAGTGATTATATACAAGGGCTATTTACTCGCTGTCTGTAGGCTGTAAACAATTCAGAATTTGAATAAATTTTGCTTTACGTGCTGCTAGGACGAACGTACACAAACCCTGTACATCAAATCATTATCTTTCCCTTGGCAGATAGACAATGGGTGGAAGACGTCACAGGGATCCAACCTGTGAGTGGAGACACAAACAGAAAGTGTGTAACCTTGAGACAAGACAGTGAATGTTTGGATGGAGTGATGTCTTATAGGGGAGCTTGATTGGTTGTAACAGGTGAAGAGGATACCTTGATGGAGGTCAGCTTTGGGTGATTAAGATGGAGTGCAGGTGAGTTGCAGGAGGAATGCTGGGAAATGCAGTGTTGTACTACGTGTGACTGTGACAGTACCCCCCCTCGAAGGAACGGCTTCCAGACGTTCCAACAATAGAGGTAGAATAGTGGAGGAACCGGGAGGGATGGAGTACAGGGTCCATGATATGGAGATCCATGAAAAAGAACAGAGCAGGGATCCAGCTAGGGTGGAGCAGATGAAGCTGATGCCACCAGGGTGGAAAAGACGAAGCTGAAGCCCACCAGGGCGGAGCAGATGACGCTGAAGCCCACCAGGGAGGAACTGAAGCCCACTATGGTGGAGCAGACGAAACTGATGCCCACCACGGCGGAACTGAAGCCCACCAGGGTGGAAAAGACGAAGCTGAAGCCCACCAGGGCGGAGCAGACGACGCTGAAGCCCACCAGGGTGGAACTGAAGCCCACCAGGACAGAGCAGAGGAAGCTGATGCCCACCAGGGCGGAGCTGAAGCCCTCTATGGTGGAGCAGACAAAGCTGATGCCCACCAGGGTGGAGCTGAAGCCAACCAGGGCGGAGCAGATGATGCTGAAGCCCACCAGGGTGGAGCAGAGGAAGCGGAAGCCCACCAGTGGGGAACTGAACCATAGGGCATATACCGATTCCTAATGACCACTATGATTGTGACAGGGTAGGCCGCAGGTCCACAGATGACCTCCCTGGTCATGGCAGGACCTTCCTGAATGGCCTCCTTGGCCTTTAGAATTGCAGCTAGCATGGGCACGAACTCAAGAACTGTAACGGGTTCTGGAGCAGAGATCTTGGCATCTGAGACCCTCCCTGGACCAATCTTGGGAACAGGATGCCACTCTGGAGAAGTGGTAATTTGGGGGGCACTCTGGAGAAGCGGGCACTTGGGTGCCCTTTTGAGGAGCGGCGCTTGGGGGCCCTCTTGAGGAGCGGGTGCTTGGGGGCGCTCTTGAGGAGCAGGCGCTTGGGGGCGTTCTTGAGGAGCGCTTGGCGGGGCGCTCTGGGCGCTTTTGAGGAGCGGGCGCTTGGCGGCACTCTTGAGGAGCAGGCACTTAGGGGCGTGCTCGGGGGCGCGCTTGAGGAGCAGATGCTTGGGGGCGCTCTTGAGGAGCGGGCGCTTGGGGGTGCTCTTGAGGAGCGGGCGCTTGGGGGCGCTCTTGAGGAGCGGAACTGGCTGGGACCAGTGAAGATGAAGGAGGATTGTAATGAGGACCAGGTGTCCTTCCTGGGGTCAATGGGGAATTGGATTCCCTGTAACTGGGAACGGCACTCCTGTCCGTGATTAGAGAAGTGGATTCTCTGGGACTGGGAATGGCACTCCTGGTCGTGACTTGAAAACTGGATTCTCTGGGACTGGAAACGGCAGACTCTGTATCCGGGCTCAAGGTGCCGGTAGCGGCAGACTCGGCATCCGGGCTCAAGGTGAGGGTAGCGGTAGACTCGGCATCCTGGCTCGAGGTGACGTTCACAGACTCGGCATCCTGGCTTCGAGGTGACATCACGGACTCGGCATCCTGGCTCAAGGTGATGTTCACAGACTCGGCATCCTGGCTCGAGGTGATGCTCACAGACTCTGCATCCTGGGTCAAGGTGACGTTCACAGACTTGGCATCCTGGGTCAAGGTGACGTTCACAGACTGGCACTGGCGGGTGCCATCGAGGAGCTGGCACTGGCGGGCGCCGTCGTGGAGCTGGCACTGGCGGGTGCCATTGAGGAGCTGACACTGGCGGGTGTTGATGAGGAGCTGACTCTGGTGGGTGCTCTGGGTTTGAGTCAGTGGCGGCCGGCGGGCCTGAGTCAGCGGCGGGCCGGCGGACATGAGTCAGTGGAAGCCGGCGGCGGCGATCTTCCGCGGACGGCGGGTTTGGTGAGCCGCGGATGAGGGCGTCGACTTCCCGTTAACAGCGGGCTAGAATGAGCCACGGACGGAGGGTCCGGACTGAGGACGATGGTGGAGCTGAGAAGGGTATGGGGATGATTGGGCACTAGGCAGGCAATTCGGACCGTTGACGCGGTATGTGGGGGTCCTCGGCGTGAGATGAGCAAGCGAGACGTGGCGTGCCTCAGAGGGGTCTGGGCAGCGAGATTGAAATCCTTCTTTCAATTCTTCAACTTTGAAATGGGATCCATTTAAATACAAAATTAGATAAATTATTGTGACCAGGGGAAAATCAGAAACAGGAAGTTCACATCGAATCTTATCACTATCCAACCTTAGCAGAAAGCACACACCCAAAGCGGCGTCGGGCCCGCTCAGCTGGTGAATAAGCTCAAGGAAATCCTCCACATACCTTTCCAGCTTTCGCCCAGCCTGCCGCAAATCCCACAGCTTGTCCTCATCCATTAACATCCTTTTATATGGTCTTGTCTTCTGTCACAACTTGGTTGGAGAGCCACATGAGGATGGGTAAGGTAAGAGCTTCTTTAATCAACAACTGAAGGCAACACAAAAAGGTAAGTGCAAAACTCAAAGTTCACGGAAGCTCTACAAACTGAGGAATAGCAAATCCTTATCTTTCCCTTGGCAGATAGACAATGGGTGGTAGACGTCAAAGGAGTGAAAGGGATCCAACCGGTGTGTGGAGACAGGGAGCTTGATTAGTCGTTACAGATGAAGAGGATTCCCTGATGGAGGTCAGCTGTGGGTGATTAAGATGGAGTGCAGGTGAGTGGCAGAAGGGATGCTGGGAAATGCAGTATTGTACTATGGGTGACTGTGACTGTATCTATTTATAAATGTATTTATTAATATATTATAATATCTTATCTAAACCATTTGCACACATGAGCATTATCCGATCGGCTCCTCCCGACCGCAGACGCAAGTTTACAAGCCACTTTTTCCTGCGTTTTTTCTGTCAATTTCTTGACTTTTCCCTCCTTATGAACAACACATTTTCGTACATGATAAAAGGTCCTTGTGTTTTCTCCGTTTGACCGATTTGAGCATTCATAAACAACGCAAAACACAGGCATCTTGAGTCTCTGCTACTGATTCCTATGGAAAAAAAAAACACTTCCTGCCCTCCAGCTACATTTAGTGCGTCATCAAATCACGTGTTTGCAAACAACCTATTGTCCCATTAAGGGGGCATCCATTTAATCGTTTGAATTAAAACTTCATTTACACTCAATACGTTATTATTGAGTACTGTTTTGTAATGTACTACAATGCTGAGGTGCAGATAATTGCCACTATTTGCAATAAGTAGTATAAATGGCAGAAACTCTTGCTATTTTCACTTGGTGTAAATAGCATCTATCGCTAAAAAAATACACTATTTAGACATAGCCGCTGCCAAAAAAATTATTAGTGACCGAATCAACAGTAAACAGGAAAACTTAATTAAGCTGACAGAGATTGCATTGTGAACTTTCTGACTTTTTGGACAACTCCTCGTGTGTGAACTCCACCTGAGAAATACACAGCACACGGGTCATTGAGTGAGAGAGAAACAGAAATCCTCCGCTCATTCTCGACGGCCTCGAGCTCAACATTGGACGCCCAGGACTCTAGCTTTTGTGGCACCTCAGTCAGCAATCCTAGAACTAGACCTGTGGGAGATGGAAGACTTTTCTTTTTTTCCCCCTTAAGAAGCACTTTCATTTTAAGTGTGAGCAGTTCAAAGAGCTGTAGCACTTAACACACTTACTATGCTCATTATCGACCATCTCAGTCACTCAAGTATGCAGGTGTGTGTGTGTGTGTTTTGTGTGTGTGTGATTGTAGTGTGTTTCAGGACAGATAATGACTGTAATTAGCAGCTCCCAGCTAGTAAGTCTCAACTCTACTTAACATTTTGTAATGGTTCTATAATGTGTGTGTGTGTGCATTGTTTGGGTATGTTCTTCAGTACTGATGTTAAATACATGAATATATTTGTGTACTTGATGCCACATCTATTCCCTGTTAGATGTTCTCAGACTGGCAAATTCAAGTTTATCTTTATTTAATTTACATCTTGTTCTGGTATAGGCTCTACATCTCCACTTGAACACAATAGCAAGTAACAAATCATGGTCCATATCGATTATATAACTCAAGTCTAATGACCATTTAAAAAAGAAAGATGGTAAATTTGACACAAACTTACATGGAACCTGTATTTCAATAATTAAAAACACCAAATACAGAAAGGAAAACTGCAGATGTCACATCATTTGTATGCGGTTTACTGTACATTAATTTGCAATGCTATCTTCTAGAGAGAGAAAAAAAGGTTTATATGAATTGTTGATTATTATTCATTCACACTCTCTGGTGCTAGACACATAATCAACAGTATTTCTAGGTTCTAACGAATGGACAGTTATATGTGACTTGTCTGTGTACCTTGTATTTGGGGATGGCCTTCAATATTTCAGACACCGGAACATCTGTGCCAACTACTCCAAGAAGAATTCCTTTATTTCTCTTAAAACAATGAACACAAGCATGTTAAAAATGAAAAAGCAAAGCAAAAAAATATCTCAATATTCATTGTGATTCATCATATTTTATTGGTTAAATGTTTGGACAAGTATATTAATATCAGTTTTCAATTAAACCTTTCTACATGATTGTTTTTTTCTTACTTAGGCATATTTCCTCTCTCTATTGGAATAGTTTGATGAGTGCTCGACAGAAAACATTCATACTGACTAAATAGCCAGTGGTTAACTGTCACGATCTCTCTGGGAGGAACGAGGAGACGCAGGAGGATACTTAAACATAACCTATGCTCTCAATGTCAAATTCAGAAATGTTAATTCATGCATTTATGACCTCAAGTTTAGATTATTGTAATGCTTTATTGGGTAACACATTAGCCCGGTTCTGTCAACACCACACTGGCTCCATATTAAACATCGTATAGATTTTAAAACACTTAATTTCCAGCAAAATCATCGACTTGATTGCACAGATACTATTTAAACTGAAC
Source organism: Ptychobarbus kaznakovi (assembly GCA_027422405.1). NCBI lineage: Eukaryota > Metazoa > Chordata > Actinopteri > Cypriniformes > Cyprinidae > Ptychobarbus > Ptychobarbus kaznakovi. The sequence goes on along the minus strand of CM049799.1, from coordinate 34,186,867 downwards.
TGAGCTGGACAATGACATCACTGAATTCAATAATGAAATGCCTTTAACTGAAAAATGAGTGTGCAATCTTGTCATTTTACATTATTGACATTATTTTCCTATTTTGATATCGTGCGGTTGCTTTGACTCAATTTGTATTGTTAAAAGCGCTATAAAAATAAAGGTGACTTGACTTGAAATACATTTTAATCCAACAAACAAATCACTGGAACACATGGATGACATATAACAGAAGACAAAGAACCAAGGGAAAACACAGGACTTATAAACAGGGAACATAATCAGGAAGAACAGAAACAGGTGGAATAATTAATCAAAAACCAAGGAAACTAATAATTAGAACAGGAACTAAAACAAATAAGGAAAAACAGGAACTAAACGAGAACATACATGTGACATTAACATTACCGAAGTGAAAGTTTAGCAACACTCACAGTCTCGTTCTTGGTGCTGAACACAGGCATGGCCACGGTAGTCATGAGCACAGGACCCTGAGCATCTTCCAGCTACATAAATACACAACAACACATAACAAAGACATGGATGAATTTCATTCATTGCCTGGTTCTCATGGGAAAGTGATTGGCCATCTGGTTTCACACTTGTTTCTGCAACAGACTTTTTGGGGAAGTCATGGCCTAATAATCCAAAGGTTGTGAGTTCGAGTCTCGGGCCGGCAGGAATTTTAGGTGGGAGGGGGAGTGAATGTCCAGCGCTCTCTCCACTCTCAATACCACGACTGAGGTGCCCTTGAGCAAGGCACCGAACCACCAACTGCTCCCCGGGCGCCGCAGCATAAATGGCTGCCCAAAAGACATTTGCGTTGGCACAAGCTGTTAGTAAAACTGGCCCTTGGAGATTTGATAAGACAGCTGTGATTCATTGTATGACATTAACAGAAAGCCAAATCATTTAACGATTTATAATATAAAGTATTTTTCAAAAACTAAGTTTTATTACCGTAGTATCTTCGTGCCGTGGCGCTGAGGGTGGCATATGTGATGTAGCCACGCACATTTACTAGACCTACTCGTTCTAGCGTTTAATGCCGAGGAGGACTCTATAGCCCACACGACTCTGAATGACTGAACTAGGAAAGACACAGCCTTGATAAGATGCAGAACTTCCCTTAGAGAAACACGTGTTGAGCTATTTTGTCCAGCTTCTCTTTCTGTGACACCTGTAAACCACATTCACGGTTCTATGGTGACATTAACTCTATAGCGGTTTGCCCGAGCATTGCAATTATTTTGCATTTACTACAATTCAATGAAATAATAATAAATAATAAATTTGTTACATTTATATAGCGTTGTTCTGGGTACTCAAAGCACTTTACATAGAAGGGGGCAATCTCCTCAACCACTACCAGTGTGGAGAATCCACCTGGATGTTGCACCAGAACACCCACCACAGACCAGCTTACTGGTGGAGAGGAGACAGAGTGATGAAGCCAATCAGTGTATGGGGATGATTAGGAGGCCATGATGGTCAAAAGCCAGTGGTGCGAATTTGGCCAGTATGCCGGGGTTACACCCCTACTCTTTACGATAAGTGTCATGGGATTTTTAATGACCACAGAGAGTCAGGACCTTGATTTAACGTCTCATCCGAAAGACGGTGCTTTTTTACAGTATAGTGTCCCCATCACTACACTGGGGTGTTAGGACCCACACAGACTGCAGGGTGAGCACCTCCTGCTGGCCTCACTAACACCTCTTCCAACAGCAACCTAGTTTTCCTAGGAGTCTCCCATCCAGGTACTGACCAGCTCAGCCCTGCTTAGCTTCAGTGGGAACCAGTCTTGGGCTGCAGGGTGATATGGCGGCTGGTGTGAAATGGCTTTCTCAACTTATTTCTGCAAATTTCTTACATATTATTTCTTCTGCGCTGCCGCAATGTAAGAAGTGTGCGGCCACGCACGCGCACAGCTTAGAGGGAACATTGGCTGTGTGTGTGACGCAGATAATGGCAGTCGTTTATACAGCTGAACCCAGTTCAACTGAGGGATGTGTGCACATGATTTCAGGAAATGTCATGACTAGTTGGTTACTTTCTCCAACAATGAATCATACTATGATCTTCATCAGTTAGTTACACTATTTCCTTTTCTTGCTTGCTGGACATGCCTTTTCTATTTACTGACATTTTAATAGTTGTTTTGTTGTTATTGTTTTTGCTTTTTATTGTAATAACATATATTTAGGTTATTCAGACAACTCTTGTTGTTCCATTTATTTGTCACAATGCTAAGCTAGTTGAGACATTATCATTATCGGAATAAGGATAGGATTATTAGTATTATTATTGTTGTTGTTGTTGTATTATAAACTGTACAGGAGAAAATAAAATTCACTCTTATCGCCACTAGGTGTAAAGGTACATTTCATTTGTAAATGACCTAGGGTTGTGTATATCAGGTTTAGCAAAAACTGTCTATAGTATACTAAATAATTGTGTTGCTTTATAAATTATTTCCCATTTTAGCCACCCTGATAATCTGTGATGAACTTTAAAATGTCAAAAAAAATATATAATAATAATGTGATTCTGTGTTCACTCTTAACAAGCTTAAATTAGTTATTTATCCTTGTAAAGAAAGAACAGTTCCATATCTTTTAAAAAAGCTGTTTTTTATATTATGTGAGCTGTATATATTATGCAAGTTATAAATACCTTATAATAAAGAAAACCGTTACCTGTGATAACACTGCAACAGCAAATATAATAGTGGACACAATCAATAAAGAATACACTATATAACTTCACATGAATAATGTGAAATCTGTGAGTAAAATGGTAATGAATCTCTGAACGCAGAGACTCATGTGCACTCAGATCATGTGACCTCGTGCTCAGGTGTGGATGGATGTGGCTCAGCTGCTAGGGACTCTGGGGCTGATGGCAGAGACTGACTTGGAGAAGAGCTTCATCATCTGTACCTAAATAATAAATGTCACAGTCTGCATGTCTGATTGCAGCAACACACATGCATATGCACGATTCATGCACAATTACACATTCACAATAACTCAGTTGATGAATTCATGATCTGTAAACATCCGAAAGTCACAATCATACATTCTCAAATGACGTCAGAAATGGGGCAATGAGCAGCGGATCAGTGGAAGAGAGACAAATCAGCTTAAACTGTCATATCTATTCTTCCCTTATTTATTCTGCTCTCTCGATGTCTCTGGAGGAGTAAATGGGCTGTAAAATGATGGATGATTGAGCTGGGATGTGGTGAGACATTGGAAGCACAATAGCTCAGACTCTGAGAACATTACACACACTAAGAGCGTCATCCAAATGCTCATGATTATTGTCTATTATAAGGAGCCAAACAAAATTAGTCATCAGGTACACTATATTGCCAAAAGTATTGGGTCATCCCCTTCTAATGAAAGGTTTGACTACTTTAGTAATTTCCATGAGTACAAATCTTACTGTTTAAGCATATAATGATATTCTAGGGAATCTAATTTTATAGCAATAGTTTGGACAAGGACTCTTTTCTATTCTAACATGACAGTGTCTCTGTGTATAAGACAAGAATCAAAGAGAAAATGATGATTCAGTCAGTGTGGAAGAACTTGACTGGTCTGCAGAAAGCAGCTGAACACCTCTGGTGTGACTTTAAATGAGCCACAAACTCATCACCAAACACCAATGACTTGTACATTCATTATATGGACAAAAGTACTGGGACACCCCCTTCTTTAGAAGAGAAAAAGGCACTTCCAAACTATGGCAACAAAGATGAAAACATAATTAATGTATTTAAAAATTGTATTTCCACCTCTGTTGCAGCAGTTTTGCAGTGTATGAAATGACGGCACCCATATGTACAAGTCATTGGTGTTTGGTGATGAGTTTTTGGCTCATTTAAAGTCACACCAGAGGTCTTCAGCTGCTTTCTGCAGACCAGTCAAGTTATTCCACACTGACTGAATCATCATTTCTCTGACTGAACCGTTTGATTGATTTTTTTTAAGCCCTGCTTAAATTCAGCTAACTTCATTTAATATCAGTTTCAACTGTAATTTATTTTCATAAAATTGTAAATAACATGCAGTTAAGTGTTTTCTTTTAAAGTATACTGCTCAAAAAAATATAAAGGAACACTTTTTAATCAGAGTATTGCATCAAGTCAATGAAACTCCTGGGATATTGATCTGGTCAGTTAAGTAGCAGAGGGCATTGTTAATCTGTTTCAGTTACTTTGGTCTTAATGAAATTAATAACAGGTGCACTAGTACAGAAATGGTTTTACAGGTGGAGGCTACTTGATTTTTTTCCCTTACTCGTCTTTTCTGACTGTTTTTCACTAGTTTTGCAGTTGGCTAGTGTCAGTGTCACTACTGGTAGCATGAGGCGATACCTGGACACTACAGAGGTTGCACAGGCAGTTCAACTCCTCCAGGATGGCACATCAATACGTGCCATTGCCAGAAGGTTTGCTGTGTCTCCCAGCACAGTCTAGAGCATGGAAGAGATTCCAGGAGGCAGGCAGTTACTCTAAGAGAGCCAGACAGGGCCGTAGAAGGTCCTTAACCCATCAGCAGGACCGGTATCTGCTCCTTTGTGTAAGGAGGAACTGGATGAGCACTGCCAGAGCCCTACAAAATGACCTCCAGCAGGGCACTGATGTGAATGTCTCTGACCAAACAATCAGAAACAGACTTCATGTGGGTGGTCTGAGGACCCGACGTCCTCTAGTGGGCCCTGTGCTCACTGCCTGGCACTGTGGGGCTTGAATAGCATTTGCCATTGAACACCAGAATTGTCAGGTCTGTACTGGCGCACTGTGCTTTTCACAGATGAGAGCAGGTTCACCCTGAGCACATGACAGACGTTAAAGTGTCTGGAGAGCCCGTGGAGAATGTTATCACATTGTTCAGCATGACCTGTTTGGTGGTGGGTCAGTGATGGTCTGGTGAGGCATATCCATGGAGGGACGCACAGACCTCTACAGTCTAGACAATGGCACACTGACTGCCATTAGGTGTCGGGATGAAATCCTTGGACCCATTGTCAGACACTACGATGGTGCAGTGGGTCCTTGGTTCCTCCTGGTGCACAACAATACCCGGCCTCATGTGGTAAGAGCATGCAGGCAATTCCTGGCGGATGAAGGAATTGATACCATTGAATAGCCCCACGCTCGCCTAACCTAGATCCAATAGAACACCTCTGGGACATTATGTTTCGGTCCATCTGATGCCGCCAGGTTGCACCTTAGACTGTCCAGGAGCTCAGTTATGCCCTGGTCCAGATCTGGGAGGAAATACCCCAGGACAACATCTGTCGTCTCATTAGGAGCATGCCCCAACATTTTCAGGCATGTATATACACTCACCGGCCACTTTATTAGGTACACCTGTTCTATCGCTTGGTAACACAAATTGCTAATCAGCCAATCACATGTCAGCAACTCAATGCATTTAGGCATCTAGATGTGGTAAAGACGACTTGCTGAAGTTCAAACCGAGCATCAGAATGGGGAAGAAAGGGGATTTAAGTGACTTTGAACGTGGAATGGTTGTTGGTGTCAGACGGGCTGGTCTGAGTATTTCAAAAACTGCTGATCTACTGGGATTTTCATGAACAACCATCTCTAGGGTTTACAGAGAATGGTCTGAAAAAGAGAAAATATCCAGTGAGCGGCAGTTGTGTGGACGGAAATGCCTTGTTGATGTCAGAGGAGAATGGGCAGACTGGTTAGAGATGGTAGAAAGGCAACAGTAACTCAAATAACCACTCGTTATAACCAAGGTACACAGAATACCATCTCTGAACGCCCAACACATCGAACCCTGAAGCAGATGAGCTACAGCAGCAGAAGACCACACCGGGTGCCGCTCCTGTCAGATAAGAATAGGACACGGAGGCTACAATTCACACTGGCTCACCAAAATTGGACAATAGAAGATTGGAAAAATGTTGCCTGGTCTGGCGAGACTCGATTTCTGCTGCGACATTCAGATGGTAGGGTCAGAATTTGGCGTAAAGAACATGAAAGCATGGATCCATCCTGCCTTGTCTCAACGGTTCAGGCTGGTGGTGGTGGTGTAATGCTGTGGGGAATATTTTCTTGGCACAATTGAGCATTGTTTAAGAGCCACAGCCTAACTGAGTATTGTTGCTGACCATGTCATCCCTTTATGACTACAGTGTACCATCTTCTGATGGCTACTTCCAGCAGGATAATGCACCATGTCACAAAGCTCAAATCATCTCAGACTGGTTTCTTGAACATGACAATGAGTTCACTTTACTCAAATGGCCTCCACAGTCACCAGATCTCAATCCAATAGAGCACCTTTGGGATGTGCTGGAACGGGAGATTCTCATCATGGATGTGCAGCCGACAAATCTGCAGCAACTGCGTGATGCTATCATGTCAATATGGACCAAAATCTCTGAGGAAGTTTCCAACACCTTGTTGAACCTATGCCACAAAGAATTAAGGCAGTTCTGAAGGCAAAAGGGGGTCCAACCCGGTATTAGCAAGGTTTACCTAATAAAGTGGACAGTGAGTGTACAAGCACGCGGGGGCCATACAAACAACCGAGTACCATTTTGAGTTGCTGCAATTAAATTTCAGCAAATGGACAAGCCTAATGCATCATTTTTTAACTTTGATTTGCGGGTGTCTTTTAATTCAGTTGGTTTATAATTTTCATTTATCTTGACATGCTTTCGTTCCTAACACATTACCCAGTCCATATCAGTATAGATATCTGGCATGATATTTTTCCACATTGAGATTTGATGCGTTTTCAAACTGTTTCTTAAATTCTTTTGAGCAGTGTATTTTTCCACAATAAGTACTCATGCTGACGTTTACTATTTTTTAACAAGGGTCAGCTTACCGAAGGGATCTTATCATAATGTTTTATTCATTTAGTTAATGTCACTCCAGCAGAAAAGCAGAGTGTGACAATGTTTGGAAGAAAATATTGTGTTTTGAAGAGAATAAAGTTCTGCTGTTCATGTGGGGTGCAAAAAATAAACTCAATAAATTCAAGAAGCTAAATATTAGGTACATCCTTTAGGTTAACTAGTAAAACTATGAGACAATGACATTTTCTACTTTTAAGAATATTTGATATCTCTTAAGAAGAGGTGATGTGTAATTATGGGCAAGTCACGTCCGTCTCTGCCAGCATATACAAAGACTTCCACTAACTGCAACACAGATACTCTGAGTGCACAGATGACTGGGAAATCAAGTATGGCAGTGATATAGACTACACAAACTTAAAAAAAAGGTTAATGAGAAGTCAAATAAGAATGAAAACGTATCCAAACTGCACACAACACAATGTAACAAAGCAGATCCACGTAATGTTTTAATGTGCTATGTAGAAACACCAATAAATCACAATCAAATGTGAATTAAACCTTTACCTTTTGAGCCTGAGGACGCTACAAAGACAAAAGACAAACTACGATCAAAAAGAGTGTGTGTGGCGCACATATCACATCTTCCCATTATGCTCCTGCTAATTACTTCCTAAAGTGGTGTCTGGATCTGAAATATATTTGGAAGTAAAGGAGAGGTAAAAACTCCATTCATTTTCTCCATAGGGAAATAGTATTTTAACAATAACTGATAAACCTTTAAATATAAACGTATAAGCGCTGAGGCCGTTAATTGATTATATACAGTGGTGGCCAAAATGATTAGGACACTAGTATTTTCAGCAGCTAAAAATGGTTTTAAGTCAGTTATTTCTATCTTTTGCTGGAGTGTGTCAGAAGAAAATATCAGTTTACATTTCCAGACATTAATTTTACCATTAATTGTAATAATCGAGTGAGATTGTTGTGCTCCACACAGAGATCTGATCATAATCAGTCTGGAAAGACACGAAGAAACAGAACAAACTGAAACAGACCAAATCCAGAAGAACTGTGTCAAGACGCTTCAAGAAACCTCCTGCAAAGCTATAGTGCTGTTAAAAGCTTTAGGCACTTGTATAAAAATGCTGTAAAATGAATAAAAAATTCATGAAAAAATATATTTTTTTCCCAACACCCTTATTCTTTTTTATATTTCCTATTGTGTTGACATACAGCAAAACGTTAAAAGAATTGTCTCTTGAAAAGACGAATAAAATAAAAAAATAGCTAACATTTTTGTACAACCTACATTATTATTTTCTCTGTGACACTTTTTTCCTACTGAGTTGACAGCAAAATGTTAAATTAATTTTGTGTCTTGACAAGACGAATAAATTACAAATAGGCCAACAATTTTGTGCACTACTCTTTTATTTGTCTCTTTCAGCAGCGTAAATTTTAATTCTGGAAACAAAGAGTGAATATATGGCGGGAACGGGTGTGTGCGGAATATAATCTCGCAGGAGCGGGACTAAAAAAACAGTCTTGCGCAGACCTCTACAATGGTGTTGACTGCGTCACCAAAAATGCCAGATTATCAAATAAGAAAAATATTTTTCTTTGTCCTTGATCCCAGTTTTAGCCATACATGAGGCCTTTGCCGGCACTCAGCCTATATAAGCCTGTAACACCAACAATTTATCTTTTGTGGCTGGGCCTGACGACTAGTCAGGAAGCATTTGTCAAGTTTACTATGAGGCGCTTCCCATCTTTCCTTAGGCCACTCGATGCTGAGTTTAACCAACACCCTTATCAAAGCGTTGGGCACCTCCTAAAATGCCATTATGTGAGGAGACTGCTCTACAGTTGCACTCGGCTCCTGAACTAAAATCTAAACTTCGCAGTACAAATTGTGCTCAGCTTAGAGAATATGGAAACGTTTGCACTGTAGCCTGATCTGCATTAAAAAAATGCAACCAGTACAGACAGTGTATTCAAATACACTGAACTTTCAGTGGGCACAATACACAATACTCTTCTCTGTGTGCATGGGGTTCATAAGGTGTACAATGATTTATATGTGTATTTTCACATGATAAAATGTCAAAAACTTGAATGAGTCACTTACAGTGCTATCAACATAGGCTTCTGTCCACACCATGTCATGCTCTCGATCAATGACTTTCGGCCGACTGAGCACATGCAGATACTCCATCACATTCTCCTGAATATCTGCCAGTGTGGAGATCTGGGTAAAATAACCTGACAACACAGAAAGAATTGTGAAATTAGAATTATAAATATTCAATGTGTGTGAATAGCATTCTACACTAACATAGAAAATCAAATTGTGTGCGTGATCCCGCACACATGTAAAGCATACAGCCAAACAGTCAGCCCACAGAAAGTGCTTAGCAATGTTGCGGTCAACAAATCTCACTTAACCTTATCACGTCATGATGATATAATACAAATCAAGACAGACAAAAACATTCTACAGACCTGTCCTGAATTAAACACTAGAACATACCGTTTAAGCTTAATAATTTAATAACAAATATTTATTTTTTCAGGTGTGCATCAATTTTTAGTCTTTAAAAGGTCAATAATTTCTAACACATTAACTAGAAACCAAATAACTAAAGGATACCTTGCTAAAGCTATTAAATAAACTTGCCAACTTGTTGAGTGAAAATATCAGTATTTTGGTTTATGAAGGATTTACCCCTCGATCTGCACAAAATGAATGAATGAGGCATTCATATAATGAGGCATTGCTGTACACACAAAGCCCTTTAAAATCACGATAGGATCTCTCCTCAACCACCACCAGTGTGCAGCATCCATTGGGATAATGTGACGGCAGCCACAGTACAACGGCACCAGTGCACTCAGCAGCTACAGGTGGAGAGGAGAGAGAGATAGAGCTAATTCAATGAATGGGGCATTATTAGGAGGCTATGATTGACAAGGACCAGACCAGTGGAGGGAATTTGGCCAAAACACCGGGGTTACACCCCTACTCTTTACGAGAAGTGTCATTGGGATTTGTTGTGACCAGACAAAGTCAGGACCTCGGTCTAACATCTCATCCAAAAGATCAACAGACAATGGAGACATAAACAGCTGTTACAATACACTATATAGTGACATTTTAACAAAAAAATAAACAAAAAGAAATAAATAGGAATGGTACAATACATTTCACAAATTAACAAAAATCTATAAATGTTAGTTAAAATAAAAAAGCAGAGAGAAATTAATTACATTTTTTTTACTCTGTTAGTAACACTCATTCCTCTATGAGACAGATAGCAGCAGAAGTGGGAGGACCCAGCAGAATATATATATATATATATATATATATATATAATATATACAGGTGCTGGTCATATAATTAGAATATCATCAAAAAGTTGATTTATTTCACTAATTCCATTCAAAAAGTGAAACTTGTATAATGTATACATTCATTCCACACAGACTGATATATTTCAAGTTGTTTATTTCTTTTAATTTTGATGATTATAAGTGACAACTAATGAAAAACCCAAATTCAGTATCTCAGAAAATTAGAATATTACTTAAGACCAATACAAAGAAAGGATTTTTAGAAATCTTGGCCAACTGAAAAGTATGAACATGAAAAGTATGAGCATGTACAGCACTCAATACTTAGTTGGGGCTCCTTTTGCCTGAATTACTGCAGCAATGCGGCGTGGCATGGAGTCGATCAGTCTGTGGCACTGCTCAGGTGTTATGAGAGCCCAGGTTGCTCTGATAGTGGCCTTCAGCTCTTCTGCATTGTTGGGTCTGGCATATCGCATCTTCCTCTTCACAATACCCCATAGATTTTCTATGGGGTTAAGGTCAGGCGAGTTTGCTGGCCAATTAAGAACAGGGATACCATGGTCCTTAAACCAGGTACTGGTAGCTTTGGCACTGTGTGCAGGTGCCAAGTCCTGTTGGAAAATGAAATCTGCATCTCCATAAAGTTGGTCAGCAGCAGGAAGCATGAAGTGCTCTAAAACTTCCTGGTATATGGCTGTGTTGACCTTGGACCTCAGAAAACACAGTGGACCAACACCAGCAGATGACATGGCACCCCAAACCATCACTGACTGTGGAAACTTTACACTGGACCTCAAGCAACGTGGATTCTGTGCCTCTCCTCTCTTCCTCCAGACTCTGGGACCCTGATTTCAAAAGGAAATGCAAAATGTACTTTCATCAGAGAACATAACTTTGGACCACTCAGCAGCAGTCCAGTCCTTTTTGTCTTTAGCCCAGGCGAGACGCTTCTGACGCTGTCTGTTGTTCAAGAGTGGCTTGACACAAGGAATGCGACAGCTGAAACCCATGTCTTGCATACGTCTGTGCATAGTGGGTCTTGAAGCACTGACTCCAGCTGCAGTCCACTCTTTGTGAATCTCCCCCACATTTTTGAATGGGTTTTGTTTCACAATCCTCTCCAGGGTGCGGTTATCCCTATTGCTTGTACACTTTTTTCTACCACATCTTTTCCTTCCCTTCGCCTCTCTATTAATGTGCTTGGACACAGAGCTCTGTGAACAGCCAGCCTCTTTTGCAATGACCTTTTGTGTCTTGCCCTCCTTGTGCAAGGTGTCAATGGTCGTCTTTTGGACAACTGTCAAGTCAGCAGTCTTCCCCATGATTGTGTAGCCTACAGAACTAGACTGAGAGACCATTTAAAGGCCTTTGCAGGTGTTTTGAGTTAATTAGCTGATTAGAGTGTGGCACCAGGTGTCTTCAATATTGAACCTTTTCACAATATTCAAATTTTCTTGAGATACTGAATTTGGGTTTTTCATTAGTTGTCAATTATAATCATCAAAATTAAAAGAAATAAACACTTGAAATATATCAGTCTGTGTGGAATGAATGTATACATTATACAAGTTTCACTTTTTGAATGGAATTAGTGAAATAAATCAACTTTTTGATGATATTCTAATTATATGACCAGCACCTGTATATACAGTATATATATATATTTTTTTTTTTTTTTTTTTTTTTAAACAGAGAGAGCTGCTCAGTTAAGTGTCAGGTTTTCTAGGAGAAAGGACTCAAATGCAGAATTGAGTTGACAGTTTATTAACAAAACAGCAGACAGGACAAGAGATGGTGAGGAGGGGAGACAACACAGTCCAGACAATAGGCAGGGAACGAATGACGACAGGCGGCCTAGGTGAGCGGCCACAGTGTCCAGTCCAGGATGACAGACCGCCAGAGGGCAGAAAAGGCAGCAAAGCTGGAGGCCGGAGGTTAGGCAGCGGTGGCCAGGCACTTCACATTACTCCACTACACACTAGTGATGTCACAGTCTCGGCACAGACCTAGCAGTGTGGCAGACCCAGGGAGGGGACCGGTTTCCCAATCTGCTGGACAGGACAGGATAAGAAGTGAAGAGACTAGACTGGGGCCTGACGAGAGACAAACTCTACAAACAACTAGGTGGGGAATAAGCGGTATCACAGGTCTATTTAGACAAAGCAAGCAAACACTGAAATAGCACAACGAACTCGCAAAAGAAGAGGGAAAGGGAGAACAATATAAAGGGACAGGAGAACATGAGGAACAGGTGACAACACTCAGACAAACAAGAGAGAACGAGAGGGACAGGTGACAACACTCAGACAAACAAGGGACAGGGAACAGGTGACAACACTCAGACAAACAAGAGAGAACGACAACACTCAGACAAACAAGAGGAACAGGGGACAGGTGACAACACTCAGACAAACAAGAGAGAACGAGAGGGACAACACTCAGACAAACAAGTGACAACACTCAGACAAACAAGAGAGAACGAGAGGGACAGGTGACAACACTCAGACAAACAAGAGAGAACGAGAGAGACAGGTGACAACACTCAGACAAACAAGATCAGAGACACGAGGGGCAGGGACAACACTCAGACAAACAAGAGAGAGCGAGAGAGACAGTGACAACACTCAACAAACAAGACAAACAGGTGACAACACTCAGACAAACAAGAGAACGAGAGGAACAGACAACACTCAGACAAACAAGTGAGAGGGACAACACTCAGACAAACAAGATCAGAGAACGAGAGGACAACACTCAGACAGGAGAACGAGAGAGACAGGTGACAACACTCAGACAAACAAGATCAGAGACACGAGGGGCAGGTGACAACACTCAGACAAACAAGAGAGAACGAGAGGGACAGGTGACAACACTCAGACAAACAAGAGAGAACGAGAGGGACAGGTGACAACACTCAGACAAACAAGAGAGGGACAGGTGACAGGGACAGGTGACAACACTCAGACAAACAAGAGAGAGAGGACGGTGACAACACTCAGACAAACAAGAGAGAACAGGTGACAACACTCAGAGAGAACGAGAGGGACAGGAGACAGGTGACAACACTCAGACAAACAACACTCAGACAAACAAGAGAACGAGAGGGGGGACAGGTGACAACACTCAGACAAACAAGAGACACGAGGGCAGGTGACAACAACACTCAGACAAACAAGATCAGAGACACGAGGGGAACAGGTGACAACACTCAGACAAAAAAGAGAGAACGAGAGAGACAGGTGACAACACTCAGACAAACAAGATCAGAGACACGAGGGGCAGGTGACAACACTCAGACAAACAAGAGAGAACAGGTGACAACACTCAGACAAACAAGAGAGAGGGACAGGTGACAACACTCAGACAAACAAGAGAGAACGAGAGGGACAGGTACAACACTAGAGAGACAGGAGGGACAGGTGACAACACTCAGACAAACAAGAGAGAATGAGAACAGGTGACAACACTCAGACAAACAAGAGAGAACAGAGACAGGAAGACAACACTCAGACAAACAAGGACAGGTGACAACACTCAGACAAACAAGATCAGAGAACGAGGGCAGGTGACAACACTCAGACAAACAAGAGAGAACGAGAGGGACAGGTGACAACACTCAGAGAGAACGAGGGCAGGTGACAACACTCAGACAAACAAGAGAGAACGAGAGGGACAGTGACAACACTCAAACAAGAAGAACAAACAACAACACTCAGACAAACAAGAGAGACGAGAGGACAACACTCAGACAAACAAGGGACAGGTGACAACACTCAGACAAACAAGATCAGAGACACGAGGGGCAGGTGACAACACTCAGACACAGAGACAAACAAGAGAGACGAGAGGGACAGGTGACAACACTCAGACAAACAAGAGAGAACGAGAGGGACAGGTGACAACACTCAGACAAACAAGAGAGAACGAGAGGGACAGGTGACAACACTCAGACAAACAAGAGAGAACGAGAGGACAGGTGACAACACTCAGACAAACAAGAGAGAACGAGAGGGACAGGTGACAACACTCAGACAAACAAGAGAGAGACAAACAAGACAGGTGACAACACTCAGACAAACAAGAGAGAACAGAGTGACAACACTCAGACAAACAAGAGAGAACGAGAGGACAGGAGGACAGGTGACAACACTCAGACAAACAAGAGAGAACGAGGGACAGGTGACAACACCAGACAAACAAGAGAGAACAGAGGAACAGGTGAGACACTCAGGAGAACAGGTGACAACACTCAGACAAACAAGAGAGAATGAGGGACGACAACACTCAGACAAACAAGGAGACAGGTGACAACACTCAGACAAACAAGAGAGAACGAGAGGGACAGGTGACAACACTCAGACAACAAGAGAGAACGAGAGGAACAGGTGACAACACTCAGACAAACAAGAGATAACAGACAGGTGACAACACTCAGACAAACAAGATCAGGACAGACAGGTGACAACACTCAGACAAAAAATAGAGAACGAGAGAGACAGACAACACTCAGACAAACAAGAGAGGAGACAGGTGACAACACTCAGACAAACAAGAGAGAATGAGAGGGACAGGTGACAACACTCAGAGAGAACGAGAGAGACAGTGACAACACTCAGACAAACAAGATCAGACACGAGGGGCAGGTGACAACACTCAGACAAACAAGAGAGACGAGAGGACAGGTGACAACACTCAGACAAACAAGGGACAGGTGACAACACTCAGACAAACAAGAGAGACACGAGAGGGAGGGACAGGTGACAACACTCAGACAAACAAGAGAGAACGAGAGGAACAGGTGACAACACTCAGAGAGATAACAGAGGGACGACAACACTCAGACAAACAAGGGCAGGTGACAACACTCAGACAAAAAAGAGAGAACGAGAGAGGTACAACACTCAGACAAACAAGATGACAACAGGTGACAACACTCAGACAAACAAGAAAAATAGAGGAACAGACAACACTCAGACTAACAAGACAGGTGACAACACTCAGATAAACAAAGAGAACGAGAGGGACAGGTGACAACACTCAGACAAACAAGAGAGAACGAGAGGGACAGGTGACAACACTAGACAAACAAGAGAACAGGGGACAGGTGACAACACTCAGACAAACAAGAGAGAACGAGAGGAACAGTGAAACACTCAGACAAACAAGAGGACAGGTGACAGCACTCAGACAAACAAGAGAGAACAGAGGACAGGTGACAACACTCAGACAAACAAGAGAGAACGAGAGGGACAGGTAAACACTCAGACAAACAAGAGAACGAGGGTGACGACACTCAGACAAACAAGAGAGAAAGAATGACAGGAGAGAATGAAGGACAGGTGACAACACTCAGACAAACAAGTGACAACACTCAGACAAACAAGAGAGAACGACAGGTGACAACACTCAGACAAACAAGAGAGAACGAGAGGAACAGGTGACAACACTCAGACAAACAAGAGACAGGTGACAACACTCAGACACAAGATCAGACTGACAACACTCAGACAAACAAGAGAGAACGAGAGGGACAGGTGACAACACTCAGACAAACAAGAGAGAACGAGAGGGACAACACTCAGACAAACAAGTGACAACACTCAGACAAACAAGATGACAACACTCAGACAAACAAGACAGAGGGACGGTGACAACACTCAGACAAACAAGATCAGGCAGGGGGCAGGTGACAACACTCAGATACAACACTCAGAGGACTAAACACTCAGACAAACAAGGGGAGGAACAGTGACAACACTCAGACAGCAAGTAAACGAGGAGGCAGGACAACACTCAGACAAACAAGAGAGAACGAGAGGACAGGTGACAACACTCAGACAAACAAGCTGACAACACTCAGACAAACAAGACAGAGCCATGTGCTCAAACAAGAGAGAACAAAAGGTGACAAACTCAGACAAACAAGATAGAAACATGACAACATAGACAAACAAGAGAGAACTGACAACACTCAGACAAACAAGAGAGGGCAGGATCCTGACATTAAGTTATGGTGTGACAACACTGACAAACAAGAGAGAATAACTTGCTGTAAAAAAAACAAAAAGCAAAACAAACATTGACCCTGGATCAACACTATATGCAGATAAAATGTTTGTTTTTTTAATATCCAAATGTGAAACAATCCATGACATGATCAGACAAACAAGAAACCTGGAACACAGCACAAGACAAACAAGCCCCAGAAAACAAGAGAGAACGAGAGGGACAGGTACAAACAACAAACAAGAGAGAACGAGAGGACAGGTCAACACTCAGACCAAAGACGAGAGGAACATGGCAAACACAAGTTTAAATATATAACTAAACACTCAACAAACAAGGGAAAACAGGTGACAACACTCAGACAAACAAGAACACAGGTGACAACACTAAAGACAATGACAACACTAGAACAGAGATAAACACTAGCAAGAGAACTACAAAGAGAGAACGAGAGGAACAGGAAACAAAACAAGAGATACAAGGAGACATGACATCATAAACAAAATACAAAACAGACTCAAAGCAAAAAACATGTCATTAATACAAAACAGCCTTAGCAGGTGACAGACAGATGACAACACTGACAAACAAGGAGAACGAGAGGGACAGGTGACAACACTCAGACAAACAAGAGAGAACGAGAGGAACAGGTGACAACACTCAGACAAACAAGCAGGTGACTCTGACAGACAGACGGAGGGACACACAGACAAACAAGAGAGAATGAATACAAGGACACCATCAGACAAACAAGAGAGACTGCAACACTGGAAGTTCAGGAGGAGGACTTTGGAGGCGTCAGCGACTCAAGGATTCAGGGAGCTTGGGAGGTACCAGCAGTGCAGGAGGCTTGGCTGCATCAAGGGGACGTGGAACACAGGAGACCATGGCGGCCTCCGTACTTGACTCTGAGGTATGAGCGGGCTCCAATGCAGGCTCAGGGGCTAAAGCAGGCTCAGGACTGTGGCCAGGGGATGGAGCAGACACTGGTGCAGACTCTAGATAAGAGGACTGGGGGATAGGGAACTTCCTTAGAGCCGATCTGACAGAAATGATCGAGAGATCCATTACCTTTCCAATCAGGTTCGCACTGTTAGACGCAGCCTTTCTGGCTGCAGACGTTTGCTTTTGCATTTGTCGCTGGCGAAAGTCTGGATGGTCGCTTTGGTTTTTGGGACTGAGAATTTGATGTCTGTTTTTCAAGAACAAGCTGAAATGTGGACTCGTTTCGACTATCTGTGATTATCTCTGGTCCATCAAACCCGGCGGCATCACTGCATATAATTGATGTATAGCTTTCTCTTTGAGTAACAGACATTCAAGTTGCATTTCTTAATGTGGTGGCACACTGTGGTAAATGACAGCGGTTTTCTGAAGTACTCCTGAGCACATGCGGCACTATATTTCAACACCACAGCATAATGGTTTCTTATGCAATGCAATCTGAGGGCTCAAAAGTCTTCCACATTCACCTGAGGTTTCCTGCCTTGCCCTACACAGACTGAGATTTCTCTGGAATCCCTGAGTCTTATCACAATATTATGTACGGTAGTTGGTGAAAGACCTCATTTATTTGCGATTTTGCAATGAGAAATTTAATTTTTTATTTGTATGACACTAGTGAAATTTAGCACAAAGCGTCTTTTCTGACAAAGATGATCCTTTATACCCAAACATGATCCCCTCACCTATTACCAATTTACCTGCTTATTCTGTTTCAAAACAGTTTAAATTGGATATCCTATAACCTTTTCATTTTTATTTGGCCTCTGTCACAACTTTTTTGGAGTTTGTTGCAGTCATCAACATCAAAATGTGTTTATATTTACAAAATACTGGAAAGATGGTCAGTGAAAACATTGGGGGCCTGGCATTTTCAACCGATTGGTCGAGGCCAGCCTAAAATTACGCTCAGGACAGTTGATGGGCCACTGCTGCGCATTGTCATTAAAGCTTATTTTGCTAATTTAAATATTCAAAAATGTTTAAACCAGGGGTGTCAAACTCAGTTCCTGGAGGGCCACAGCCCTGCAGAGTTTACTTCCAACCCTGCTCCAACACACTTGCCCATCTAGTTTTCAAATAAGCCTGAAGGACCTAATGAGCTGGATCAGGTGTGTTTAATTCGGGTTGGAGCTAAACTATGCAGGCATGTGGCCCTCCAGGAACTGAGTTTGACACCCCTGGTTTAAACCATTGAAACACAAGATGTGAAAGAACGCAACTTGGTACTCACGCTCCATGTTCGGTGCGCACACAGAGAGCCACATCAAACAACCCTTTAACACCAATTTGAGCTTTGCCTCTTCTTTAACCGACAAATACATACAAAATTACGTCGAAATACCTGTCTTGGCAAGTATCTAAAAAAAACTAAGTTAGGCTACGGATTAAGTGAACATAAACAGTTGAGAAAGAAATCGGATGTGTGTCGTTACAGTATATTGGACGTATTAGGACACCTACAAACTTGAAAAAACTTAAACACTGTTTAATTTTTATCTTGGTTCTATTTATTTATTTGTGCCATTTACACAATTTCAAACAGGGCCCATGAGTACAGCCCCTGCACCGGGGCCCCGCAAACCCTAGCTATGGCCCTGCTCCAACACCCCTTGTGTTTGCCAATATCCTGAAATAAAAAAAGATAACTGTCTATTATATCCAGTGACTGTGGAATAGTTGTGTGTGTGTGTGATGCAACTTACCTTCATCCATAGACTACTCTACATTACCAGCTCTGATGTTGCTTTTTTATATTCACCAAGGGTACTGATTGTACCAAGGCTCCTTAACACAAACTCAGTTTCATAATCATCTACAAGACTCATTATTAACTGTAAAACATTCATATTCTCATCATCCGTATTGCTGCTATGTGTACATACCCAGTACAACCCGTTTGCACATCCCTCTCATCCCTCTTGTTCATATTACTATTTATTAAGTCCCAATATACTGTTTTTGCACATCTTATTTGTTTTGCACTTTTTATTCTATTGCACATTTTACTCTTTATTTCTCTTTTTTACCTATATATATATATATATATATATATATATATATGCTCTTGTGTTGTGTTACTTTTATTTAATTTTTATTCTTTTGCACTGTCCACTGAGCGGACCTGATTTGATTTACATTTCACTTCTGATTATACCCTGTATAATTTATTATGTGACGAAATAAAGAAACCTTGAACCTTGAACCTTGATTGTCACAAAAAACTTCCAGTGTTGTTTCACCATATTATCTGAGTCTGTTCTCTCCTGACCTTATCCTGGAGTTAATAATTAATTCTGGATATTCATAATCTGACATGTCACACATACATTTATAAACCCTGGGTTACCTTTCTTATTTGCAGTATCAACAGTCAAACAGTGTTCCTGTGGCTCAGTGGTAGAGCATTGCGTTAACAGTGCAAAGGTTGTGGGTTCAATTCCCAGGGAACACACATACTGAAAAAATGTATACCCCACCCACAAACTACGCCCCTGGTTGAACCTCTGATAGCAGATGGACTATTTTGGCGATGCTTTTCATACTTTTATGGACCTTGACGGTGTAAGTTACTTGACAGTCAATGGGACAGTCACAAACCTCCCGGTTTTCATCCAACATATCTTAAATTGTGTTCCGAAAACGAACAAAGCTTTTACGGGTTTGGAACGACATGGGGGTAAGAGATAAAAGACAAAATTTTCATTTTGGGGTACAGTAACCCTTTAAGGATATTAAGATATATTTAATGCCTCTTGAATTACAGGCATGCAAACCTCAAGAAGTGCCTTTTCCTAATTTTGAACTGCAACCATTGGCATATAATGCAAAAATAATTGCTAAAGTCAACAGATTTTACCAATAGACCTACCAATCTCTGTGTAAAAATAACATCATGATTCTGCTGTCTTTCTGAATTCAATTGTTACGCCCCTGTAATTTGGCTCTGAATCTTCTGGGTGAAAATTGTCATTTTGAACCCCCTCCACAATAGTAAATATGCATCAATTACATTTAATATTCTGGCCTTCACCTTCATTTATGTATTTCTTTTAACAGAATGAAAAAAAAACTTTAAACTGGGGCCTCTGGTTTGGGTTGAGTTGAGATGACACACACACACATACACACACACAAACTAAGACATGATAAATAAAGTATGATTATTCATAAGCTATAAAATAATAATTAATACACTATACATAAGCCATTGTTTTAACTTGAATAAACTGAAAAGAGCAATTTTAGACAAATGTAGGTTCTGTTTTTCACTATACACATGTGGAGATCAGGTCATTCTTTCACTGTTCATTAATCAGCTAAGGAGCTGCATGAGGAAGAATGAGTAAGCCTAACCTTTATTAGCACAGGCTATCCATTTCAGGTTATCAGCAAAGGCAGACTCCCGACCAATCAGGTAAGGGAACACACGCACCTGCAGACAGGAGAGCTTAGGTTAGCAGTCAGTCATGTTTAATCGCTCAAGATACAGATAACGTACAATCCCTCAACAGCAGATAAGACACAGCACCCTGGCTGCATCTAATT
Organism: Ptychobarbus kaznakovi; assembly: GCA_027422405.1. NCBI lineage: Eukaryota > Metazoa > Chordata > Actinopteri > Cypriniformes > Cyprinidae > Ptychobarbus > Ptychobarbus kaznakovi. The sequence continues at coordinate 34,166,107 of CM049799.1, read as the reverse complement.
AGTTTACTCTTTAATTGTTTAGCTTCAAATAAAGTTTGGCCAACCAAACAATTAAAGTTATTTTGTGATACATTAAAAAATTAAAAACAGAAAACTATGATGATAATGGATGTAGCCAGAAGTTAGTTCTGTTGGTAAACACCATTCAAGTATAAAGCATTTAAGACCCCACCGTCATCAGTCACATGAAAAACATTACAGATCTGATCCATAACAGAAAGAGATTGAGGCCACAAATTAGAATTTGATTCCCTCCGTGTGTAAACGTTTTCCCATGTTAAAGAATTTTTAACATGTGAAATATTCAAAAGCTATCAGACTCAAATTGTGCCTAAATCTGACAAATTGGATGGTGACAAATGTACTGTACATAGTGAAGTGCATCCAAGCAGAGATGGTGTTTAAGGAAGAGACCTCAAAGAATGAGAAAATGTATCTATGAATTGGAAAGAGTCAGGTCATCCACCACAAGAACCCTGAGAAACAAAACTGTGGTCCTGTCCCAAATGGCACACTTGATGTTCACCTACAGTCTTGCTGGCTGCTTACTAAGTCCATGAGAATCTGAGAATCAAATGGAAAGCTTAAAATGAACTGCCACTTCATATAATAATTATATTAGTATATTATATGAATTATAAGCATTTATAAGTAGCAGCAAAAGTAAAGCAATTTTGTCTCTAAAATTTTGCATGCAGCGATAATTTCCAAAATGGCACTACGGTGCCGTTACGGAGCCGAATTGTTGAATAAAATCGTTATTTTTGTTTTATTTCCATAAAATTCTCCATTATTTATTTATTATTTATTTCCATTATTCTCGCCGCTTCATAATGTTACGGTTGAACCACTGATGGCATATTGGAGTATTCTTTACTTTACTTTACTTTTTAGTCATTTAGCAGTATTCTGATGATGTTTCATACATTTCTGGACCTTGACAGTGTAATTTACTTGGCAGTCAATTGGACAGTCACAAGCCTCCCGGTTTTCATCGAAAATATCTTAATTTGTGTTCCGAAGATGAACGAAGCTTTTACAGGTTTGGAACAATATGGGGGTAAGTGATTAATGACAAAATTTTAATTTTGGGTGGAGTATCCATTTAATTTTGAGCGAGAGATATGGGGGAGTGGCTTCATTGCATCAGATATATGTCACTTTGCTCACAGCTGATTGGTCCAGTTTTGAGAATAAAAACCGCAATAAAACCTGCTCCGGAGCAGGTTACCTGTGTAGCATAAGTTCCCATGGTGATGAAACCCGCTCAAAACCAACCCACGTTCATGAGCCCGAATAGTCTGAGTTTGCTCGAACTAAACGCGAACTTACCTGGGTAAAAAAACGAAACCGGCTTTGTGCAACAGGCCTCTGTTATCTCAGATGGAATTAAAATGTGTTTTATTTATTTATTTTTACCCTTTGAAAATTATTTAGAGTTTGACATCCCATCTTTTTTCCATCCCATCCTATTTGGAGTGTCTCCTCAACTTGAATATTATTATTTTAATATATCTCTAGCCACTCCTACTCATCAGTAAAAACTGATTGGGTAAAAAAACAGGAACTGCAATCTCTGATAAAATCTGGCATTCTTTATGTGAGAACAAGTATAAAAACACTGTGTGAGACAAGAATTTGTCTTACATTTAAAGCATTCCAGTCTGTAAAATGATGCACGTGACCTGGCAAACTAGGAATACAGAAACTCATCTCACCTTTCTATCAGGCCAGTTGTACTGGGCAAAGACAGCGTCATATGTTTCCACAGCTCCATCAGTCACCAACATGATGGCTTGACTGCACACACTGCCTCGGCCCGTCTCATTAAACTGAACACACATACATATTACTTAATAAGAGGTTACAATAAATTAGTTCATGGCAACATGGCAACATGGTAATTAGCAGTAATAGCTAATGCAATACACTTAATTTGTTCTGATTTTTCACACAGTGTCTTAACTTTGTAGTGGTGTCTGAATTAAATATATAAAATTGCATCCTTACATTTGTTCACTCATTCATAAGCACACTGATTTAGAGTGTACACTGGATGTACACTTGCCTGTTATGGCTTTGGTCTGTTTATTGTTTAGTTTTTTTTGTCATGTCTTTTGTCTATTCAGTTTCTTGTATATTTGTTGTCTAGTTGTAGTTTTTTCTGTTGATTACCCTATCATTGATTCCAGGTGTGTCTTGTTTGCTCATTTGTGTCAGCCATTATATACCCCTGTGTTTTCTGTGTTGGTTATTGAATTTTGTCCTTGTATTGACTTTAACGAGGAGCTGCATCAGAAGAAAGAATAGTCTGATTTCCTGATGTCGTACAGTGCAAACCTGCCCGTTATTTAAAATGAGAGTGGTAAAGCTTATCTGGTAATCAAACACTTTGCTGATTAACCTCCACCCGATCTGCATCAGAAGACACACTGCATATACGCTTGCATTTCTCTAGCTTGTGTAGCATTCTAATAAATAAAGCATAGTGCATTATACATAGTGGCATTCTACATTATGGATATTGTTGGCTCTTGCTTGCCTATTTTCTAATTGTTTGGATAAAAGGCATATGAGGATGAGTAAGGTAAGAGCTTCTTTATTAAACAAACTGGAGGCATCCTCAACAGGTAAGTGCAATAACTCAGATTTCAATGAAGCTCAATAAACTGAGGAATTCATCATCTTTATTTTTCCCTTTAGTAGAATCAACTGGAGGAAGACATCCACAGTGCCACAGGAATCCAGCAGGTAAGTGATAAGACAGACGAAGAGCTTGTAACCTCGAGACCAGATGATGAGCGTATGGGTTGAGTGTTGTTTAATAGGGAGCTTGATTGGCAGCAAGGGCCCACCAGGGCTGAGCCGATGAAGCCGAAGCCCACCAGGGCGGAACTGAAGCCTACCAGGGCAGAGCAGACGAAGCCCACCAGGGTGGAACAGACGCAGCTGAAACATAGGGCACAGACAGATTACCCCTGACTACTACGACTGTGCCGGGGTAGGCCCTACGTCTACAAGTGGCCTCTCTGGCTATGGCAGGACACTCCGGGGGTTCTTGAATGGCCTCTAGGACAAAAAAACAGCATTAGTATGACCTCAAGAACTGGAACTTGAGCAGAGATCTTGGGATATGAGGCCCTCCCTGGGCTAGTCATGGGAATAGCAGCCCTCCAAGTGCTTAACTTGATAACGGATGTCGCTCTGGAAGAGTGGCACTTGCGGATACTCTGGAGGAGAGGAGCTGGCTGATACCAGTGAAGACGAAGAAGGATTGGAATTAAGAGGATCTGTGGTCCTCCCTGGGCTTAACGGGGAACTAGATTTTCCGGGACTGGGATCGGCACTCCTGGCCATAATTAGAGGACTGGATTATCTGGGGCTGGGAACAGCACTCCTGGCCGTGGCGTGAGAATTGGATACTCTGGGCTCGGGAACGGCACTCCTGGCCATGGCTTGAGAATTGGATTATCTGGGACTGGGAATGGCACTCCTTGCCATGACTTGAGAACTGGATTCACTGGGATCGGAAACGACACTCCTGGCCATGACTAGAGGACTGAATTTTCTGGGCTCGGGAACGGCACTCCTGGCCGTGGCTTGAGAATTGGATTCTCTGGGACTGGAAACGGCACTCCTGGCTGTGACTTGAGAACTGGATTCTCTGGGACTGGGAATGGCTCTCCTGGCTGTGGCTTGAGAATTGGATACTCTGGGCTCAGAATGGCACTCCTGGCCGTGACTTGAGAACTGGATTCTCTGGAACTGTGAATGGCACTCCTGGCCATGGCCTGAGAACTGTATTCTCTGGGACTAGGAACAGCAGCTCTCTAGGAGGTAAACTTAAAAACTGGAATCTCCTCAGGGTTAAACTGAGGAACTGTAACCCTCCATTGGCCGGACTCAGAAATGGTGTTGCGCTTACCTGGAGCAGGCACTGGAAGGTGCTTGTGAGGAGTGGGCTTCTGGAGGGTGTTGTGGAGGAGCCAGCACGGCAGGGCGCTCTGGGCTGAGTCAGCAGCAGCTGGCAGGCTTGAGTCAGCGGTGGCTGGCAGGCTAGAGTCAGTGGTGGCGTTCATTTCCCCACGGACAAAAGTGGGCTTGAGGGAACCGTAGAGCCTTGAGATAGAGAGTTACTCTGTGATGCCACTGTACCAGAGGTCTGAGAACCTTTTGACCACCTAGAGGAAGACTACCATTGAGACAACTGGCTTTGAGACAATGATCCACTTGGGACAGTTTGACTGTACCCAGGCACATACTGGGTAGAGGTATCTTGGAGGTGGAGAAAAGAGCCATCAGTAACGGTACTTACTGACTGGATAGGCACATGGGGACTAGAGCCTGTCAGCTGAGGGACAGCCCTGCATTGGGAACTTAATGTGGCCTGGCTGTAGGAACTCTGACCACTTGTAGATTGGCTAGAAACATCAAACAGAAGAAAACAGTCCAGAAGGGTCCACCCGTCAAGGGAAATCTACATTGAGCAGGTGAGGAACTCATGGACATACTCCTCTAGGGGATAGCCGTCTTGATATACTGAACATAGTCGCTTGAGGGGATCCATATGACAATTTTTGTATTTGTCTGATCTTCTGTCTCACACTGGATGGAGAGGCATATGAGGATGAGTAAGGTAAGAGCTTCTTTATTAAACAAACTGAAGGCAATCTCAACAGGTAAATGCAATAACCCATATTTTAATGAAGCTCAATAAACTGAGGAATTAATCGTCCTTATCTTTCCCTTTAATAGAATCAACTGGAGGAAGATATCCACAGTGCCACAGGGATCCAGTAGGTAAGTGATAAGACAGATGAAGAGCTTGTAACCTCGAGACCAGACAATGAGCATATGGATTGAGTGTTGTTTTATAGAGAGCTTGATTGGCAGCAACAGGTGAGGAGGATTCTCTGATAGTGGTCAGGTGTGAGTGATTTATGTCAGTGTGCAGGTGAGTGGCAAGAGGGATGCTGTGAACTGGTGACTGTGACAATTGCTTCATTGTACAAGCAAATAGTTTATTTGTATTGTTATTAGTAATATGTGTAACGTAGTAACGTTACATTTTTTTGACCTGAGCAATTACATCTGTGATGAGTGGGGCGGTGCTGAGAGCCGTTGAAGCGGAGCGAGGAGTAACGATTTTGCTTGTGTCTGTTTAGTAAATAGAGAGAAAATGCTAATTTAAATCTGCTTCTGATTTTTTTTTGGGTCAATGTTTAAAAGTTAACTAGCACATAGACTACCTTAAAGCTGGTAGATATGAACAAAAAACTGCAAAACTCTAATTGATTTAATGAGGTCTTTATAGCAAACATTTGGCCTTGACAAATGACAAAATGTCAACAGATGTACAGAAATGGTCATGCAGAGAGGGGTTTGATATGTGATTAAATAATATACTTGTATAGCAAACATACATCAAAAATAGAGATTTTTCTATTTCACTGCATTAACTCACAATTTTTAAAAGCACAAAAGCCCTGTCAACAACTCATTCATTCTGCTCACTCCAGTTATAAAGGCTTAGTTCACCAAAAAAAGAAAGAAAATTCTGCCATTGTTTCTCACCCTCAAGTTGTTCCGAACTCATAAGACATCTTTATACACAAATTAAGATATTTTAAGGTAATCTGAAATATTTATGCCCCTCCATTGTCTAGGTAGCCAAAAGTTATATTATATAAAGTTTAAATTTATAATATAAAGAGATTGTATCTTTACACAAGACTTGGATTAAACTGCTTGGTTCATATGGATTTGTTTTATGGCACCTTTAGGACCTTTCTGGATCCGCAAAGTTTTGGTTACCTGGACTTTTAATAGAGGGGCATAAACAACACAGTAATTGTGCCTGTAAGTCAAATCCTAGCACCATTATTCAAGTCAAAGTCACCACAGTCCCTGCACATTATAAAGTTATGTTCACCTGTTAGGTTGTGTCCTTGCCACTTTCAATAAACTTACCATGATTAGTTTCACATTCTGTATTATCATCTTTGAATCTGTGCCATATTGTGATGGAAGGCCAGACCTAAAAGATTAGCCTGGCAGGAACAAACCCAAATGATCCATTGAAGGAACTTGATGTATTACATTACAACATACTCTCACCTCACCTCTTGTGTTTCTACCCATATACCTAGAAACACAGTCACTCTTCCTGGTCCATATTTGTCACCGGTGTACACTATGACCAATCTAGCTACCCTACTCTGCCTCCGGAGAGGGCTGCAAGATCTTTCTTCTCCGCTGCTCACTTGCCCCTCGAGATGCAGCTGCAGCGATTCCACAGTGAGAGAGCAAAGATGTCTTTGATTATTTCCTTACTAATTGGAAGAGCTCTCCAATGGGAAGCGATCATTCAGAACCATTCAGCTGGTGATATGTCTGTGAGTGAACAGCTATTCAGGTTATGCCAAGATGAAGATTTCTAACCTCAATGCTTCTAGTGGATGGAATGAGCCAGTGTTACCATCATCAAGGATTCACTCTGGTGCTGCGGCTTTAATTTTGTCAGCTCCTCCAGAGCCAGCAGTAGAGGTCATGTAATTTGATCCCTTGCTGAACGCCTCTGCCAGCTGGCCCAGCGTTTATGTCTGTAATGCAATGCTGAGGGACAAATGAGGTCAGCATGTCCCATCCTCCTTCCTCGTCCCATGGGAAGTTATGTGTCAAGCCATTAAGTTCCACTCTGATTTTTACTTCCTCTGATGTGTCTCTTACAGTTATTGCACTCCTCAACTCTAGGTCAGTCGGCAACTTCATCTTGGGGACGCTGCCATCAACTCAAGCACAGAAAAGAAGTCTGTACATCCACATATACAATCCAATTTTCCATAACTGGAAAAGCACTAGGGTAGAGGCACCATCAAGTATTGCATTGGTCCAGTCTAATCCATCCTTATGGCCAAAAAGTATGGAGGCTTGAGGTCTTGCACTGATTACTGGTCACTGAACAAAATTGCAGTCAAATACCGCTATCCACTTCCTTTTGTTCTGGCTGCCTTGGAACTGTTGCATAGAGTGACAATATCCATCACACTTAACCTGCACAGTGCTTACAACCTAATCTGGATCCAGAGTGAGGACAAGAGGAAGACCGCCTTCATGAGCCATACTAGCCACTATGAACACAGAGTGATGCTGTATGATCTGGTCAACACCCTCTCCGTGTTCCAAGGGTTCATGAACGAGGTGTTCCGAGAGTACCTCTAGTGCCTTGTCCTGTTTGTCTTGGTGTACTCCCAGAATGAGCCAGAACTTCGCCAATTGAAGGAGCTCGTCCTGGTCAAGCTGAGAAAACACCATCTACCATACTGTACTTAGGTCATTAGTATTTTCACCAAATAAAAAATGGTTTAAAGCTTTTACGCTTTTTTTTTCAATATTTTGCTGTAGTGTGTCAGTAATAAATATCAGTTTACATTTACAGAACTGATCTCACCACCATCAAGTCTGCCTCCCTTACTTGAGATATTCAGTTCAGTTCATGGAGTCTCCTAATGAGCTGATGATCTAAGTTAGGTGTGTCAAATAAGGGAGACATGCAAAATGTGCAGAGCGGTTGGTCCCCCGGACTAGTATTATAAACCACTGAACTAAATCAAATCCGCATTTGTTGTGATCACCCTTTGCATTTAAAACAGCTTTTTTTCATATTTTGTTCAGGTAGTTTGTAGGAAGGTTTATTCATGTGTCTTGGAGAATATTGGCTGTTGACACTTCTTGTGCATGCAAAAATGTTACTGGATTACAATTCATGGCAAAAGGAATGTTTGGAAATGTAAACTTACAATTCCTCCTGACACACTACATCAAAAGTTAGAAATAACTGGATTAAAACTATTTTTTTCTGGTGACAATACCAATAGCATAAGACTTTTGCACAGTTCTGTATATCTCAAAGCTGAAAAGTGTTCATTATATCAGTCCTCCACCCAGTTCCCAGTTCCTATGTCATCAGTACTGATGATATCAAGATGGACGAAGAAATAGTTGAAGCATACAGCCATGGTTGAATGATGGTTAAGTTATGGCCAAAACCCTCTACAATCACACAACTCCAACACTATCTCCAATTTACAAACTTGAACCATTGATTTATTTAGAACTATAGTCAGATCACAGCTCCTTCAACATCACTCCTTAAGAAAATGCCCAGATCTCTGTCCTGGTCACCCGAGTCCACGCCGATCAACGACTGAAGGAGAATTCACGTCCACTTCTCTGCTTAAACCATGATGCAGATATAAATTCACTGTCGATGTTGGTGCTTCTACAACAAGCATGGGTACTGTCCTCTCCGAGCAGTAGGGGAATCGAGCCCATCTCCATCCATGTGCTTACTTCTCCAAGAAACTCACCCATGATGAGCACAATTATGACACCGGAAACCAAGAGCTTCGAGAGATCAAACTTGCTCTCATATATTTCAATATGTCTCAGTGTTTCAGAAAATCAGCATATATTGACAACAACAGTTTTTTTTGCCTTTTAATATATGATCTTTAGTGTTTTTCAGATGAAGGAATTCATATAGATTTAAAACAATATGAGTAAATAATGTTTTTTTTTATTTTGGGGTTATCAGTCCCTGAATCTGCATGTAGACTCCAGCAACCCACCACTCAGCTGTGCCACTGTTTATAGAATTTACCTGTACTTTTTTCTTATTTGAGTCTATTTCTATAAAGATAATTTTACTTAGGATAGTTGGATACTTTATATTTGATAGCCCTAAACTGTATAATAAATCAGTTCTCAGCCTCAGTTGACAGTAAATGCTGCTTCTAAAAAACTCCAACTCTGTATGTGCAGTTGGTAACACAAATTTTATTTGCATAATTCCCAACATTTATGTGGATATAAGTTTACAGAAAAACACCAAAATAAAGGCTTTAAAAGTCAAGAATTTATGATATAAATATTATTGTAAATTTTAGTGCAAAATAAAATGATTACAGTTAATAATATTACAATTATAAATATAAATGTAATTACAATTAACTGTTATAATACAATTTGTATAATTATCAATTCTTTATTGTATTAGGACAATTGTAATTTCTGAAAGTAATGTATTTATTTAATTCATTTTAAAATATTGTGTTTATTACGGGTGATGTGAGAGTGAAAGTTTGTTCTCCCTGGTTGTTACTGTAATACATTAAACCAGTACTGTAAAATAAAGAGTAGAAAAACTAGCAACTTGTTACTTACAGTCTGTTATATATATCCACACAAAAGTACAGCTTACATTATTATTGTATGTACACATTATGTACAAGTATGTCAATAGAAATAAATGTTGAATTTGATTTTACAGGGGTGGTTGATGTTTTTTTTTTAGGCTTGATTGTGTCCCTTCTCCTTTAAACGCTCTGATGATTGCCTGGTTTTATGAAGCCCCTCCCTCAGAAATACACGATGGGCTCAGATTGGTTAACTGGCCCAGTGTGTTGTGATTCGCTAAATCGCCTAGTGCTGTCCAAAAATGTCATGCCCCTCACCTCAGAATGCACTCCGGTTGAATTGTAAACAATGGCGTCGTCAATATTGCTTATCAATTTGAGCCCAATTGAGGATATTAGTAAAGAGGATCGCGCAGATCCTGTGCAAGCGCGGCTCTTAAAGGTATGTTTATTGTTGCCTCATACTTTTAGATATGCTGTCATTTGTTAATGCTACTGCTTATGTTAGCTTTTAATATACGGTTTTATCCTGATTAAAGCTTTAATACAGCAAGCCAACCGCGCGCGTGTCCATGTATAATGCTTCTCATAGCTATGTGAAAATTATCTGTCTGTCTATACACATAAAGCATATAATTGGAAACGTTAGTTGGAGCTGATGAAATAATGATCAGGTGAGAGAGACAGAGAGAGAGATGCAGAGCAGGGGACGTGAGGCACAGTATTAGGAACTGCTACTTTTTAACATTAATTTTGAAACTTGTGAATCCATTAGAATCGTTAGAAGACAGAATTGCAATTTATATATGACTAGATTTTTACGTGCAGTCCCTAGTTTGCTCTTCCTCTTCTCTAAAGTAGCATAACATGGCCTCGCCTTCTTTGCTGCATGATCCCATGGGGGCAGGGTTTATCTGGGAGCATAACATGGCCTCGCCTCCTTTGCTTGCATGATCCCGTGGGGGTTGGGTTTATCTGGGAGCATAACATGGCCTCGCCTCCTTTGCTGCATGATCCCGTGGGGGCTCGGTTTATCTGGGAGCATAACATGGCCTCGCCTCCTTTGCTGCATGATCCCGTGGGGGCTCGGTTTATCTGGGAGCATAACATGGCCTCGCCTCCTTTGCTGCATGATCCCGTGGGGGCAGGGTTTATCTGGGAGCATAACATGGCCTCGCCTTCTTTGCTGCATGATCCCGTGGGGGCGGGGTTTATCTGGGAGCATAACATGGCCTCGCCTCCTTTGCTGCATGATCCCGTGGGGGCGGGGTTTATCTGGGAGCATAACATGGCCTCGCCTCCTTTGCTGCATGATCCCGTGGGGGCAGAGTTTATCTGGGAGCATAGCATGGCCTCGCCTCCTTTGCTGCATGCTCGCCTCCTTTGCTGCATCCCGTGGGGGCAGAGTTTCGCCTCCTTGCTGCATCTGGGGGCGGGGTTTAGCATAGCATGGCCTCGCCTCCTTTGCTGCATGATCCCGTGGGGGCGGGGTTTATCTGGGAGCATAACATGGCCTCCTTTGCTGCATGATCCCGTGGGGGCGGGGTTTATCTGGGAGCATAACATGGCCTCGCCTCCTTTGCTGCATGATCCCATGGGGACGGGGTTTATCTGGGTTTGTCACAAACATGTCACAAACCCAGGAAGTAACTTGTTGTAGTCCCTACGAGCTGTTTTTGTAGGCATTAAACTGCCATAATTTTAAAAGACAATATCTTCGTTTGCATTGAACTTTCAGCATCGCAAATTTGCAGATGTTGTTTATGCTCAAACAGCAACATTACACACTAACTAACGTTTGAAAAGTGAAATGGCAATCAACCACCCCTTTAAACTGTGAAAGTAATATTTAGTTTCTGCCATGCATTCATGCATAGACACATGAGATCTATCGATCTATGTACCACATAGTTTCTTCTGATTTTTAGGGGAGTTACAGAGGAAATTACCTTAATATGCCCACACATATGGGTGTATGGATGAGTACTCACATTACTGAGAAGCTCAAAGGCCTCAGTCAGAGCAACCTCCAGCATGCCTATACCTTTAGCAAAGAGCTTATCAAGACGGTCACGGAAATGCTGTGGAGAAAAACACAAACACAGCCTAGCATTAAGAGACTATGTCATGCTGATGTGGATTGTGCATAATTTTTTAAAGTACAAACTTTCTATGTGTCAGATAAGACTTGACCAGCAACACTTCACATTCATTAAAAAGTAAAAATTTGTTAGAAAAGCATTTGGACAGACCCTAATATGCCATGGTTCATACTCTGGTTTTCACTTGACTCCCACCAAACTGATGTTAGGCTGTCCTTCTTACTCCACTGACAAACTTTTAAAAGTCCTTTTTATCCAGATAACATCAAAGTGCTGGTTATAAGGTGCAAAATCATTAACAGATAATGACAGTTTTTTCTCGCAGCTGTGTTTTCAGCTGCTGCATGACCCTGAAACGGACTCCTGTCTGCCTCTGATACTGAGCTTTGTTTTGCCCTCTGGACTCTGGTCATTAGACTATCTGCCCCTTCTGCTTCTGAGCCTGGACTTCTGTCTCCTGCTTCCTCTGTCCTTCACAAAAGCTATTTTGAGTTTACACTGTAATTGAGTTATCTTTTGCCAAACTTGACACTGACCAGTGGACAGCACAGTTAGTTATGGTTTAAATACAGGTATATCATAAAATGCACTTACATCTTTGTTGGTAACGTCAGCTTGAACCAATGTTCCGTTCAGACATGGCTCCACATAATGCAGCTCCTCATTGTACTGCCACATACAAAATAAATACATTAAGCAAGACCAGTATGGGGACAGAATTGTTTTGGATTTACAAATGCATATACTACGATCAACAAATAAATGGAAAGAGATTCACAAAACACAACAAAATACACAAATACATGGTAGGAGTTCCACAAAAATAAATCAGGAAATGGAGTATGAGAAAATGGATTAGGGAATGGAGGCAGGGCTGTACCTACCATTGAGGTCCCAGAGGTCCGGACCTCTGTATTTTTCCAATAACAGAAGTTGTAAAATAATTACCTTGGGCTATATTAATTCTGATTTGGTGCAGCAAGGATTAAAGGCCAAGATAACAGATCTTCTCATCTGAGATGCCTCAGCGGTAGGGGTGTGTGATATATATTGTCTGCGATAATATCGTAATTGTTGTTTTAACGATGTGTGATTTGTCATTATCGAGTATGTTGCAAAAACCATTTAAAACACCCCTACAGAGCTCACGTGTACATTAGGTGAAATCTAGACTTGTGCGCATGTGTTCTTTCACTGCATGATTCAGTCTAAATGAATCACAATATTCAAGACATGGGGAAGAAAAATGTACATATCTGTCACAGTCGTGTAGCGGGAAGGACGCGGAGAGACAAGAGGTAAGGTGAATAATGGAATTTAATAAAGGAACACAAGACACACAACTACATCAACATACATAGACGAGTTGACGGACCAGGACTCAGGGAAAACTCAGGGCTTAAGAACACATAACGTGATTAGGGGAAACAGCATCAGGTGAGGAGCAAATCAAACACAGATGGGGATGAATTAACTAATGACAGGAAACAGGAAGGACCATATATGGGTGTGGAGACACAAGGAAAAGGAAGACAAAGTCTGACATTACCCCCCCCTCCCCCCCCCCGCTCCCGCCCATAGGCGCGTCCCGCGCCGTATAACATCGAAAGGGGCGAGGGTGGGCGCTCTGGAGGCCTCAAAGGACCTGTAGCCTGGGCAGGTGGCCTCCAGGGCGGTGCCCATTCCTGGAGCCATGGCGGATCGGGAGCTTTGGGTGGCCATGGCGGATCGGGAGCTTTGGGTGGCCATGGCGGATCGGGAGCTTTGGGTGGCCATGGCGGATCGGGAGCCTTGGGTGGCCATGGCGGATCGGGAGCCTTGGGTGGCCGTGGCGGATTGGGAGCCTCGGGTAGCCATGGCGGATCGGGAGCCTCGGGTGGCCATGGCGGATCCGTGGCTTCAGGCGGCCATGGCGGATCCGGGGATTCAGGCGGCCATGGCGGATCCGGGGATTCAGGCGGCCTTGGAGGGTAGCCCCCCAAAAAAATTTCCTTGGGGAAGCTCATCCCTGGGGGGCGCTCTGGAGGCGTGGACGCCTGGGGCTCTGGAGAGCCGGACGGAACCAGCAGAGGCACTGGAGAGCTGGACGGAGCCAGCAGGGGCTCTGGAGAGCTGGACGGAACCAGCAGAGGCACTGGAGAGCTGGACGGAACCAGCAGGGGCTCTGGAGAGCTGGACGGAACCAGCAGGGGCTCTGGAGAGCTGGACGGAGCCAGCGGAGACACAGGTGAGCTGGACGGAACCAGCGGAGGTACAGGTGAGCTGGATGGGACCAGCGGAGGCACAGGTGCGCTGGACGGGACCAGCGGAGGCACAGGTGCGCTGGACGGGACCAGCGGAGGCACAGGTGAGCTGGACGGGACACAGGTGAGGCTGAGCTGGACGGGATGGAAGCAGGGTGAATGAGCTGGACGGACTGAGAGCATCCTCACGGTGTGAGCTGGACGGGGAGCCAGTGGGGAGGCACAGGGTGAGCTGGACGGAACCAGCGGAGGCACAGGTGAGCTGGACGGACCAGCGGAGGAGCGGAGGTGGAGGTTGGACTGACCCTCTCCCTCTTGAACGGAGGCAGCGAGGTGGCTGGACGGAACCAGCGGAGGCAAGGGAGACGGACTGCGGACAGCGGTGAGCTGCCAGGAACAACTCTTGGGGGCGCTCTGGAAGCGCTGAAGGCGAGCTGGACGGGACAAGCGGAGGCCAGCTGAGCTGGACGGAACCAGCGGAGGCCAGGGTGAGCTGGACGGGACCAGCGGAGGCCAGGGTGAGCTGGACGGACCAGCGGAGGCCAGGGTGAGCTGGACGGCGGAGGCCAGGGTGAGCTGGACGGAACCAGCGGAGGCAGGGTGAGCTGGACGGAACCAGCGGAGGCCAGGGTGAGCTGGACGGGACCAGCGGAGGCCAGGGTGAGCTGGATGAAGGCGAGGCCAGCGGAGGCCAGGTGAGCTGGACGCTGGACAGCGGAGGCCAGGGTGAACCAGCGGAGGCACGGAACCAGCGGAGGCCAGGGTGAGCTGGACGGAACCAGCGGAGGCCAGGGTGAGCTGGACGGGACCAGCGGGCCCAGGTGAGCTGGAACGGACCGAGCGGAGGCCAGGGTGAGCTGGACGGAACCAGCGGAGGCCAGGGTGAGCTGGACGGAACCAGCGGAGGGCCAGGGGAGCTGGACGGAACCAGCGGAGGCCAGGGAGAGCTGGACGGAACCAGCGGAGGCAAGGGAGAGCTGCACAGGAACAACTCTTTGGGGCGCTTGGGTGGCGCTGACTCTCGTGGGCGCTCGGGTGGCGCAGACTCTCGTGGGCGCTCGGGTGACTCTCGTGGGCGCTCGGGTGGCGCTGACTCTCGTGGGCGCTCGGGTGGCGCTGACTCTCGTGGGCGCTCGGGTGGCGCTGACTCTTGTGGGCGCTCTCTTGGGGGCTCTGGAGAGCTGGACGGAACCAGCGGCGACGAAGATGAGCTGGGCAGGACCAGCGGAGGAAAGGGAGAGCACTTGCAAGGAGACGGCACCGGAGGGCGCTGGCGAGGAGCCGCCACCGGAGGGCGCTGGCGAGGAGCTGGCTCTGGGTCTGGGCTCCAAACCATCCCCTCATAATCGACTAACAAGCCCAGGGGTACCTGGGGGCGCTCGGTTAGCGCGGAACTGGACGGAACCAGTGGAGACGAAGATGGGCTGGGCAGGACCAGCGGCGACGAAGATAAGCTGGGCGGAGCCAGCAGAGACACCAGCGGGCTTACGTGAGCCGCGAACGGCCGCTGACTTCCGCGAACGGCGGGCTGGCGAACGGCGGCTGGGTGAGTCGCGGACGGCGTCGAAGGACCCCCGCGAACGGTAAACCAGTCTGAGTTGCGGGCGGCGGTAGCACTCCATCGTCTTTTTGGGTCCGTCAATCTGTCACAGTCGTGTAGCGGGAAGGACGCGGGAGACGAGAGGTAAGGTGAATAATGGAATTTAATAAAGGAACACAAGACACACAACTACATCAACATACATAGACGAGTTGACGGACCAGGACTCAGGAAAACTCAGGGCTTAAGAACACATAACGTGATTAGGGGAAACAGCATCAGGTGAGGAGCAAATCAAACACAGATGGGGATGAATTAACTAATGACAGGAAACAGGAAGGACCATATATGGGTGTGGAGACACAAGGAAAAGGAAGACAAAGTCTGACAATATCGATACCACTTCATATAGTTAAGAAATTTCACACGAAGAGTTTGTTTTTCTCCAATTCACGTGATGCTCAAAATGTTTTTGCAATAAATACTTTTATGGCTCAGTTATATCAGTGTGCGGATATCACGTTTGTTCTTTTTTCTTGAAAAAATAATCATGATTTCAAATGTGATATAAATTTTATATATTTTTTTCTTGGTAACAGCCCAAATGTCTTAGTATTATTGTTCACTGATTAAATATAAGAATTTGACTCAAAAGATAATGGACACTTTTAGAAACAAAATGGCTTTAAAATGTAAAAAGGCCCATAAAATGTAAAAAAAAAAAAAAAAAAAAAAAAAAAACACTGGTTTATTGGAAATTCTTTAATAAGAAATGGGCTCCCCTGAAAATGTGATTTGTGACATTTTGGGGGGTCTCAAAAAATATTGAAAAAGTGTTATTTTGACGTGCAATTACAGTTCTCAATAATGTGATCATCGTGGATTATTATGTGTAAAATTATAATTTTTTTATAATAATTAATTGATGCATGACGGCGATTTAAATCTAATTACCTTCAATAAAGATAGCTATACATGCTATTCTTGTCATGAGCATCAAGGTGTGGGGGTGCTGCGGTGCAAATTCCACTCATGTTTAGTACATGTTTGTTAACTCAAAGATTACGTAGAAAAAAAATATTGGAAAAGATTAATTTCTATTAGTGTGAATACATTTTTTATAATAATAATAATATTCATGTTTAATCATTTTAGACACGTGATTTTACTGAAGGCTACCAGGATATTTATAACTGAGTTTATTAAATGCATTAACATAAACAAACTATATCTTCTCTATTTCCAGTTTGTAGTGTGGATAATCTGTTATCTTGCCAAATAAATTATGCTACTGCCCACTGACTTGGTTTTAACCCTATATTATTATCCAGTTTATGAGCCTGAAAACATCTTATGATTCACACATATAAGTCAGGAAAATCAAAGTTTTCTCGGAGGAGCATGCCCCAGAACCCCCCTATATCCATTTTGGGACCTTGGTATTTAAAAAACCAGTGTACGGCCCTGAATGGATTAAACATAGTGTTTGTATTAAACAGGATCCTGGGGAGCCCACACCTTACTGGGGGACAGAATGTATTTGTATGATCGACCCTGGGAAAGGACGCTCCTTCTTCAGCAGGCAAAATATCTCTAAAATGTCAAATCTTCATCATGATTTAGTGTATTTCTGTGGGGATGAGACCATTGTACCAGTTGAACTTAGACGTTTTGAAATAATACTGCACATGAAAATGACTTGCAGATCACTATATTTTGTTTTAACCATTCAGAGTGAACTGGGTGATTTGAGTCTGTGTAAATGTAAATAAAAGAGAGAAAGGCACATTCCCACACCATATATTTAAAGATGTTTATCTTGTATAAATTCTCTTAACATTAGTGACATCTGAGACATGCTTTGATTTGTGTTTATTATGCCTAAACTCATCGAAATGATACTTGTTAAAGAGCAGTACTGAAGCAGAACAAAATAAAAAAAAATGTTCCCTTGCAAGTAGCTAGATTTTTTTTCAAGCATAGATTTTAGCACACATGTTTTAATTAACTGCCATCGTTCATGTGAAAAGTCTGTGCATAGCAGCCAGTGACATGGCATAAAGCCAACATCTGCTCAAATCAAATTAATGTATTTTATTTAACTTAATATTGATATTGTAATCAAATGAAACTAACATGATTTTCAGCTGATCAAAATATTTGCTTTGATTAAACTTACAGCAATAATGTTAAAAAAGTCATCATCCCCAAGTGTATCCAATATAGAGGAGACAGTCTGTCGAGCTATGGTCAGCCGTAGCCCCTTCATACTGCCACTCACATCCACCAAAATGACCACATCTTTAGGAGATGTAGCAGCCTGGATATACCTGTAAATACACAGATGTTA
Organism: Ptychobarbus kaznakovi; assembly: GCA_027422405.1. NCBI lineage: Eukaryota > Metazoa > Chordata > Actinopteri > Cypriniformes > Cyprinidae > Ptychobarbus > Ptychobarbus kaznakovi. Next base: position 34,148,675 of record CM049799.1, on the reverse strand, counting down.
GGAGAGTATGATAGGATAGTTATATTGACAAGGAGTATGGATCAGTTTATACCAGAATTTCATATCTATGAGATCAAATGTTACTTGATACTTTGTCACTTGTACAAATGAATGCATTTAAATCCATAAGTTGTTTTATTGATAAGTGGTATTCATATCCATATTTGGCTTGATGTTAATAGCTCATAACTGAGGGTGCATAATCACTTACCATTTTCGATTCCGACAGTCGAATTCTAGAACCCCATGTTCATCAGGTGTCCACTTTATACCTGTGAAGATAATAGATTGTCTAAATTGGCTTATTACTTAACTGTGACATACGACTAGGAATGCACGTTCTCTTTGCACAGAATAGCCAGCTTTTCCACTGCATTTGCCTAAATAAACATTAAACAAGCAGAACATCGTATCACATAATATTTAATTCTGATATAATCTCAGTCTCAGTGCTTTGTGGGCTTTTTCCATGTGTGTAGTAATGAGGTTAGTGGGACTTCGAGGAGTGTGTAGGGCAATGGAGCAGATTATTTTTAAGAGCGCTCCCCTCAATTTGATGAATTAGAAAAACTGTGTGTGTACATGCCTGAGTACCATGAAGCAGAAAAGGATCATATCCACCATCGGCTCTGGATTACAGATAATAATTTTGTAAATAATGTTCAGTTTCTTGCACATATCAATCATTTTGCTTCAAAAGACCTCAATATATCGTTAGGACTCACGGGTTTTAATTTTGTGTTGCTTGATATGTTTAATTATTTAAATGTATTAATTACATTTGAGTTTTGTTTTTAATTTTCAAGTTATTTTACACCAAGTAATTCTACACGAGACATTTTCCATACTGCGCAAATTGTAACTCTCGTATGCCTTTTTATTTATACCCCTATTTGATGGAAGGACATAATCAGCTTTGATCAGCAGCTGTTATCATTAAATTAGCCGATGTCTAATAGAGCGATTATTAATTTTATTGACTGCACTGGTGCACTGCTGTATCGCTTATAACGACCAATCATTTCCACAGACATAAGTGAGAAAACAAATTACAGTGGAGTTAAAAAGGAAATCCAGCTCCAAAGCACTCATTGGAGCAGCCTGGTTACTTTTTAATATAACTTTGTTTCCAGGCAGACTAATTAAAACTGATAAATTGCGTAAATTGATTGCACCAGGCTGTTTTAGCGAGTACGCAATTTAAATTTCATCAGCCTTTTATGAATCAGTTTCAAATAATACCTGAAGTAGTTTTGCTTTGCCGGCTATCAGGCTCATGAATATTTATCACACTGTCTGCTTTCAAATCAAAACATGAACGGTGAAACTTAATGCTAAGAGAAAAGGTTATCCAATGATTTTGATTTTTAACCACAGCTGCATGATGTGATGTGATGTTGTTTATTTGTGTGCTCTAGAGACAGCAATATTACAAGACAATGCTATAAAAAAGCAAAGAAAAAAATCAATCAATCATTCAATACATTTACACATAGGATTTCTCCAGATGCATAGGACTTGATTGGACAAAACACACATTCTTTAATGGTCTGGTCTAAAGGAGCTGTATTCTACACCAATCAAAGGTCTTCCTGCATTTCACAAAGTGACTACTACAGAGCTCGCTGTACAGTATTAGATGACGAATATGAATGCTAGCGGTAAGACGGTGTTTGGGAATTTCACTTTGGCAGGCATGATTTCATGGTAGATTAATTGAATATGTGCACTGTGGAATGAAGAACCTCTATCTTCACTTACATAAGTGAAAACTGTGTTTAGAGGAGCAGATGTTTTTCTGCAGAACATTCTACCTCTGCCCTGTTAACATTTAGCTAACCAATGTTGACAAAAAAAAAAAAAATAAAAAAATTTGCTGTTATCTTACCATAAAGCCATCCAAGATTTTTTGGTGACTTTTTTCTTCAGTAGAACAGTAAATAGGATTTTTAGCTGAAACTGTGCTTCTTGGTGATTCATAGAATGCAATTTAGTGGCTGCCCATTTTGGAGAATAAAAAAGGGCGCATTTAGCAAAAACACTAAATTAATACCTCTGGCTCCAGACCATATATACATGTCTTATGAAACGAAACAATCTGTCTGTGCAAAAACTGATTATTATTTACAACATTATTGCCCATAATCCATAGCCATAGACTCTAAAAAAAAACGCTGGGTTATTTTTTTCAAACCAAATGCTGGGTTGAGACCACTGAGTAAGGACGTTGGGTTGTTTTAACCCAATTTTGGGTTGAAAATTGGTCTTGGTCAGAACCCAGAGGCAATGGGTTGGGAACACGGACGTGAAAGAGAGCACGCACGTCACATTACCATCGGACCACACCAGAGCAAGAAACCGCCATTTTCTCAGTCTACAAGAAGCGAGTGAGAGATGTTATGGTAAGTAAAGATTAAAAATGTAAAGTCACCATTCATCGTTTGTGTCCGGGAGTATTTTGAGGTTTCATGGAAGGCAGAAATAGTCCAAAAAGAGCTTATATTGAAAAAAACGCGGACGCGGTTTTCGCCTCAGAAACTGAGGTCTTCAGCTCTTTTACTGAACGGAAGAGATCATTTTAATATGACGTCCGTGAATGTCATATTTACACGTGAGATGTCATATTTACATAGAATTTTACAATATCTGCACTTATTGAACCCTTTAAAGAGCAGCCCTCCACGTACATGGAAATTTGTGAGGTACAGGTGCATCTCAATAAATTAGAATGTCGTGGAAAGGTTAACTTATTTCAGTAATTAAACTCAAATTGTGAAACTCGTGTATTAAAAAAATGCAATGCACACAGACTGAAGTAGTTTAAGTCTTTGGTTATTTTAATTGTGATGATTTTGGCTCACATTTAACAAAAACCCACCAATTCACTATCTCAACAAATTAGAAAATGGTTACCTGCCAATCAGCTAATCAACTCAAAACACCTGCAAAGGTTTCCTGAGCCTTCAAAATGGTCTCTCAGTTTGGTTCACTAGGCTACACAATCATGGGAAAAGACTGCTGATCTGACAGTTGTCCAGAAGACAATCAATGACACCCTTCACAAGGAGGGTAAGCCACAAACATTCATTGCCAAAGAAGCTGGATGTTCACAGAGTTCTGTATCCAAGCATGTTAACAGAAAGTTGAGTGGAAGGAAAAAGTGTGGAAGAAAAAGATGCACAACCAACCGAGAGAACCGCAGCCTAATGAGGATTGTCAAGCAAAATTGATTCAAGAATTTGGGTGAACTTCACAAGGAATGGACTGAGGCTGGGGTCAAGGCATCAAGAGCTACCACACACAGACGTGTCAAGGAATTTGGCTACAGTTGTCATCAGAGGTGTCTTACCTGGGCTAAGGAGAAGAAGAACTGGACTGTTGCCCAGTGCTCCAAAGTCCTCTTTTCAGATGAGACCAAGTTTTGTATTTCATTTGGAAACCAAGGTCCTAGAGTCTGGAGGAAGGGTAGAGAAGCTCATAGCCCAAGTTGCTTGAATTCCAGGGTTAAGTTTCCAAAGTCTGTGATGATTTGGGGTGCAATGTCATCTGCTGGTGTTGGTCCATTGTGTTTTTTGAAAACCAACGTCACTGCACCCGTTTACCAAGAAATTTTGGAGCACTTCATGCTTCCTTCTGCTGACCAGCTTTTTAAAGATGCTGCTTTCATTTTCCAGCAGGATTTGGCACCTGCCCACACTGCAAAAAGCACCAAAAGTTGGTTAAATGACCATGGTTTTGGTGTGCTTGACTGGCCAGCAAGCTCACCAGATCTGAACCCCATAGAAAATCTATGAGGCATTGTCAAGATAATACGCTTTTTTAATTAATTTGTCTTAGTTAATCTTGAGTGTTGCTCTCTTTTTGTCCATATCATCTGCCCACTTATCCCTTTGAAATTTTGGACTGTCTATTTTCTGGTCAATGAGCTGCGCATCTTGTTAAGGCTTACGGCTTTTGTTCAAATAAACCTGCTTTTGAGCATCTCTCTGCTTTTGGATCCTTCATTAAAGTAAAATGTACATTTAAACCAGTTTGTTGGAATGATCTGTCCAAAAGAACCAGTTTGTGGAAAATAATCAGACTTCTCTGTTTGCTTGAGGCTATGGAATACAGGTAATAATATTGTAAATACTTTTCAGTTTCTTGCACAGACCATCTTCTAAAGACAACAACATCATCAGGAGCAACTGGTATCAATTTTATATTACCTGTATATGATTTTTTTTTCTTAATGCTCAATTGTCAATAGGCTCTGACTTGCATTTTAGGAATCACTGAGGTGTCACAGTGTTGCAGGAAGCAAGGCAAAGACAGGAGGTGCAGTTCAAACTCACTTCATTTAATTAACTAACTTAGTACACGGGCAGAAGGGTGAGAGAAAACACAATATAACATAACGGTGACCAGACAACCAAAGACAGAACAGACTGGGGCTTAAATACATAGACAAACCAGGGGTAATTAACAGTTCACACCTGAACCAAATTACTAATCAAAACGAAAGGGAGAAATTGTGTCACCGGAAACACATGGGGAGAAAAACACAACAAAACAGGAACACAAGTCTGACATTACCAACCCTTCCCGAAAGGCGTGTACTTAACTTCGAGAGGGGAGGGGGGAGGGCGGTACCGGTTGCAGGAACCACAGCGGAGCAGGCAGTTCAGGGTGCCATGGCAAAGCGGACATTTCAGGGGGCCATGGCGAAGCAGACAGTTCAAGGGGCCATGGCGGAGCAGACAGTTCAGGGGGCCATGGCAGAGCAGACAGTTCAGGGGGCCATGGCGGAACAGGCAGCTCAGGGGGCCATGGAAGAGCAGACATTTCAGGGCGCCATGGCGAGGCGGCCTCCATGTCCTTGGCCTCAGAACTCGGCCCGGCCCCTAATGCCGGAAACATATAGCCACCCAAAAAATAAACTTCCTTGGGGAAAATTCAGGGTTCCCTGGCCAGAACAGCCTCTGGGCTGGGTTTAATAAGTCCTCCCTTGTCTGCACTCGGGAACAGAAGTCCTCTCCGGGCTGCACTCGTGATCCCAGGCCATCCCCGGGCCAGACGTAGGAGCAGCAGCCCTCACTAGGCCTGACGTGGGAATAACAGCCTTCCTTGGGCTAGACTCTGGATCTGTGGCCCTTCCATGGCCAGACAGGGGAACAGCAGCCCTCTATGGGCTGGACTCAGAAACGGGATCCCTCTCTGGGCCAAACTCAGGAACAGGAGCCCTCTCTGGGTCTAAATCAGGAACAGGAGCCTTCTCTGGGCAAAACTCGGGAACAGAAGCCCTCTCTGGGCTGATCTTTGGAACAGAAACCCTCTCTAGGCCAAACTTGGCAACGGAAGCCCTCTCTGGGCCAAACTTGGGAGCGGAAGACCTGTCTGGGCCAAACTCAGGAACAGTTTGTTCTCTCTCGACTCTGGTCAGGGGATAGAGCCATCTAGGTTAAGGAGATTGCTGCTGTCATCATAGGGCTTTGGAATGAATCAGATGTCAAGCTTGACAGTGGAGCGTTTCGAGCTAGGGGGAACACAGGTGATCGGAACCATTGGTCAGGCATGTGGAGTGTCCCGGCGTGGGGTGAGCTGGAGAGGCACTGTGTGTTTCAGTGGGGGCTGGACATTTTACAGCGGATTGTTTCCTCATCCAGACGCAACTGAAAACAAGCACAGAGTGAAGCATCGTGCCAGCTCACCCGATAAGAAAGCTTGAGGAATTCCTCCACATACCTCTCCAAAGGCCAACCACCCTGCCGCAGGCACCACAGCTGGTCCACAGCCCAGTTTGCGTTATTTGGTCTGGTCCTCTGTAACGGTGTTGCAGGAAAGGCGAAGACAGGAGGTGCAGTTCAAACTCACTTTGTTCATTTAATGAACAGTAATAGAACACTGGCGAGGGAAAACACAATATAACATAACGGTGACCGGACAACCAAATACAGAACAGACTGGGGCTTAAATACAAAGACAAACAAGGGTAATTAACAGGACACACCTGAACCAAATGACTAATCAAAATAAGAGGAAGAAAGTTGGTCACGGGAAGCACATGGGGAGAAAAACACAGCAAAACAGAAACACAAGTCTGACATAAGGACCATGATTTCAGCTAAAAAAATGTCTTTACTGTTCTACCGAAAAAAAGTCACCCACATCTTGGATGGCCTGAGGGTGAGTAAATTTATAGTTGATTTTTATTGTTGTTGTTGTGTGAACTATCCCTTTAAGCTTAAAGAGCTGTATAACTTACAGTGTTAAGAATTCAAAAAATTAATTCTCAAACAGTGCCATCTGATTGATTGATTCAGCCCATATCATCAAAATCTCACTCTAGCCAAGTAAGTTGACAATACTCTTTAAACCTTGCCAGCCTATAAGAAATTATAAAAGGAAAAATAAGAAAACAACCGAAAACTCACCTGGATACTGTCTGAAGAAACCTTTGGCGCTACCAAAGTACTGCCATATGAGAGAAGGGTCTCTTTTAAAGTTGTCCACAAACACCTTATTGAGAGCCTCTGACCAGTACACCCCATTCACTATGGCTGAATCTGCAAAGGAAGTCTGAATTAATTAAAAAATTATTAACAGTAATTATATATATATATATATATATATATATATAATAGAGGTAGCACGATACATGTATTCATACCGAACCGTCACGGTACGGACATCTCGCCTTACAACGAATACAGAATGGGGCACCCACAGTAATGCAACGCTGTCTGAAAACCGCCAGCAGAAGAACAGCAAATGCCATAGTTGCGCACTTGAAAACAAAGCCCACTTGACAGTGACCATGTGCTGATTCTGAACATGTCTCTCACATAGACTGACAAGGAGTATACATTAAAGGCTTGCACATTCAACTGTTTATGAAATTGAGCTTTTTTGCTCGTGTATCCTACCTCTCTCATTCGACACAAATACAAATATTCCATAATATGTCCGTAATTGGGATGTAACGTATCTGAATGCTAAACTATTATTTATTATGTAAATTATAGGCTTTGTACTTCAGTCGCGTTCCAACGGTGACACAAAGGTGGGCGCGCTGATATTTGGCTTACTGTATTTTATGTTGATAAAGTACCAACTGTGCTATCAAGATAGCAATGCTGGAACTGATATATGTTCTGTGTGTGTGTGACACGATCACTTGAACTGTTTCATTATACCAGCAGGATCAACTTTAAACACTTATTGTCTTATTAATAATGCATCACTATACAAAGGTCTGCTTTTATTTGTGTACACTCACAATGAAAACAAAACAGATTTGATATATATAACATGATGTAATAATATTTAGTATTTTCATATCTAGAAAAAAAAAAAAAAAAAAATTCACTACTGTGTTCAAAATAAATTGTATTTAGCGAAGTGGATTTTCTTTTTTTTTCTGTTGAGCCGAAATCGCATCGAACCGTGACCCCCGGACCATGGTACATACCGAACCGTGACATCTGTGTACCGTTCCACCCCTAATACTGTTCCACTCCTACATATATAAATATATAGTTTTTTTTTTTTGTAAATGCATCAATCAGTATTCTGAAAACACAATATCTTGTATATATTTGTATGAAATATGGGAGCTGCTGTCCAGTCTTGAAGTATATGACAAAAATATCCAACAAATACCAAACTTAAAATCTGTTTGGGAGACATTTAACAGCAATTACTGCAAACAAACACTTCTGATAAGTGGGGAACAGTCATTTACAGCACTGTGGAGGAATTTTGGCCCACATTACTGCTATAGTTCAGTCACTGGAGGGTTTTGAGCACAAACTTCCCATTTAAGGTCGTGCCACGGCATCTTAACTGGGTTCAAGTCAAGTCTGGGTTCAAGATTCAACATATAGACTGAAGACCTTCTTTCTCATGTTATGTGTTTTCTTTCACCTCTGGCATAGTCAGTGTGTCCTGGTCCTCAATCTAATTGGACGAGAGGCCTTCCAAGAGTGCTGCTATTTCACCTGTATCAGCATTTGAACTTCTTGGTCGTGTGACCTACAGTGTGACTTGTTGTGATGCTTCACTACCATTTATAAGTCCTATCCTGTGGTCTCATGAAACTGAAATTGTCCTGCAAAATATGACCTGACAGCTCAAATTCTAAATCATTTTAGAAGCTTATAGTTGTGAATCAGGGTAATGTAAGGAGACCATTTTAGAACACTGATTTTTATGAACAAGCAATAAAAAAAACTTCCATACTGCAGATTTAAGGTGCAGAGCAAACAGAAAAAGAGAAAAAATATACTCTCACTCAAAATTATAATTCATTATCTGAGCAGTCCATTAATAAGAGTCCTACCCTGGAGTCCATATTTGCATATGAAAGAGGAAAGAGGGATAGTTCTTAGCGGAATCTTATTCAGTGACCAAGTGGTGCTTTATTCACAAGAAAAGGAAATAAGCCTTAAGTGCAAGTAGTGCAATGCATTCTGGGTTCCACTTGGGACCCCTTATGCTTGATTTGGTATCCTCCTTCTTCTGATTTAACTTTTACAGTGAATATAGTTTATATTAAAATTTGTATTTGTTTATTTGTTATATGATGGATCGTTGCAGTCTTTGATTATGACTGGTTAAGCCACACTCAAACCATTATAAAGTACTCTAGAACATCATTACATCAGTATTGCTTTATACATGTTATTATATTTTTGTTGCTGTGTTTATTTTATGAATAAAATACATTTTACAATAAATATTTTCATGAAATCATTTAAAAGTAACAAGCCCTGCAAAGTGGTGGTTTACAGTGAATTAAGAATAGCTAAGGCATGGCTTCGTGGGGCTCTCTGCTTTAGTATGTGAGACCTTAAAATAATACATCAAATTATGTAAAATGTGCAGATATCAGCCATTTGATTATGACTAGTCAAAAACTAATTTTAGATATGTTTGGACTACAGTACAGCTATACATTTCTAGCAGTCAAATACAATTTAAAGATAAATAAAAAATATAATTCTGACTAGTAACAATACAATTAGAAATAGTAAAACATTTATTTTTAGATCTCAAGTGAAATTTTGTGTTGATAATAGCATTACAGATCCTACACTGGCACTTTGTGCATTTACATTAATTTGCTTCTTCAATGATTTGCATTTACACTGAATGAAAATGATCAAGTCAGACGAATGACTACACATTTTTTATCCATTTCTGAGACCCTTAATATTTTGTATTACTACAAAAATGTATTGTGGCACCAATGCTAATCTTTTGAGGTGGAGGGTGTGTTTCCGGTTTACATAATCATATTTAGTATAGTAAAATGTCATTCTTACTTAAGCTGAGTTGCAGATTTCATTTATAATAATAATTATGACTAGTAACACTGGAGGAAGCAGCTTCACATGATCACAAACAGTAAAACATCCCAGTGTTGTTATATGAAATATCAGCAGTATTTGGAAACGGCTTGACTGATCAAATTAGGGGACTGGAACTAACTTCTAAACATATGTCTATATAAACCTAGAATATCAACATGCATGTCATCTTACAGCGACTATGTGTCTAGCCTATGCAATGCTGATCATACCTTTGTTGTACACGTTAGTTGGAACCTGGACGACACTGAGGCTGAGGTTTACAGACAGATTATTGAAATGTTCATTTGGCTCCAGGATGAATTCTCCACCCAGCTCCAAACTCCCGCCCTCCTTATCCATCTCATTGATCAGCACTGCATTAAAGTACTCGTACTGTCAGGAAAGAGTGAGAAAGATATGACAAGAGTGAGGTCATCACAAATGATTTTGTCTTGGTCAAACTCAAAAGACACTGTGAAAAATATATGCAGAAATTAAGCGTTAGCGTCAGTTCTGGCAGGTCACGTGAGTCAAGCTTGCATCGGCTGATCACATCTAGCTATAGGAATACGACACCTATCACGGCATCCCTACATAAGCGCTATTCAGTATTATTCAGCAGCTTTTTGCTTGCTCAGGAGAAAATTACCCTCCTCCATCCCCAACTCCTCCTTTCGCCACAGTCAGGACATTGCTTTCAGGTATTCCTTGTTGAAACATACTCCTTTATCTTGAATAATGTGTTACACTTATATATCACAACCTGGTCTCATAAAAATACGTACCTCTGTGCACTTTCTGTGTGACACAGTTTTACGTACCTTACTGCACATTTCGCTGCAGTTTCAAAGAGAAATGTCCACTGAGTGGTGCTAAAACACAGGTTAAATATGTGAACCCTAGCACATTTTTATTATGTAGATATAGGTACATATTGCTGTGTTTTTATTACGTCGCTACAGATACATATTGCTACGTTCAGAATTCAGAATATCAAATATGGTCAGTCCCTAAAAGCAGTCCCTAAAATATCCACTAATGCAACCCAACTCCTAAACCACCAACCCAATTAACAAATGCAAAACTGCAAAACTGAAACGTATTTTTTGATGATGCAACCGTGCCATTTTCAGCTTCCTTATATGCAGATTTGAACTGCTTTGTCGAACCGTGTTTACACGGTATTCGAACCGGGGCTCCTCGCCTCCTAAGTCCATCTCCGTACTCCGTGAGCTGCGACCTGAACAGATGTCCCACATCACTGTTACTGTGACTAACTTCACCCTAAACAGGGTCATTATAACAGGGGGCTTGTCTGGGATCCAGTACAACTTTATCAACCCTGATGATTGGATGTATTCATTATGTGCGGAAGAGGTTAGTAATGGAGTTTGATCCAACTTTTACTGGAAAAATACTTAAAAAGTGCAGATTGCAGATTTCTTTCATGTTGTTGTGTCTCCTAATATTACTAAGCATCTATTGAAGGGCAAGTTACACCAAAAGATTGGTGAACATGCACATTTTGCCAGCCGAGCCAGGGTACAGTGCTGTTAAAGAGGCAGTCGTTGTGTTGCTGGTGGCCGATGAGAAGCCTCTTTGACCTCAAAGGACCCAAAAATATGTGATCGCTGCTACTTCACTGAAGGTTGATAAGTTGTAATTGTGATACTGTAAAAACTGCTCCACCATTATGAGTTCCATTCACTTATCGCAACACAATGAAATACTTTTTGTGCATGGATTCAAAATATTCTGTGATGGATCAAAATACCATCTGCAAACATTCTACCTCGTCGGTAACACTTTATAATTACGGAATGCTATGAATCATTAGTTAAGCATTAATAATAGTCAACTTCATCATTTATAAAGCATTGTCCCTACATTAATATACATGTCACAGTGTCTGGTTGTGGTGCCCTGGACTTGGCCACTTGAGGGCGCCTTCCCCCTGTCACTGTTTACATGTTTCCCATAGTCCTTTGCTTGGTTATTCTGTTCTGATTATTAGCACCTGTATGTCATTTAGCTCATTATCCATTTCTACTTATACCATGCTCACTCTGTCTTTTGTTGCTGCAGTATTGTTTGGTCATGTAATGTTTTTCTTGTCCCTGTGTTTTGAATCATTCTTTGTTACATTTTGACCTGTTTTTGATTATTTTTATATTAAACAGACAGCACTTGGATCTAAGCTTGTTTTTCTCCCGATTCCCGTGACAGAATACAGCAGCCAGTTTAAGATCCAGCAGTTTGTTTTTGCCTTTGCTTTTGTTGGGACTATGGACATACAGATTACCCCTCCTGCCTCAAGGAAGGAGCGAGCGGCTCACACTAGGCTCTGATGGCTCTGAGACAACAAGGAATGCAGCTTCATTAAATTTGTGCCAGACTTTTTGGACGTTTTCGGTGGTCTGAATTACAATGAGGCTGCACTTAAGAGCTTCTTTAATGTCTGTTTGGATGATCCTTTGCCCAGTGAGATGGAGGGACTCGAGATCATGGATTTCTGGAGTTTCATTAAATATCTCCAGGTTCAGTGGATGGTACCAGACCAATCAAAGCACTCCCTATTCCCATGAGCGACGGAGGGTGAGAAAGAGAAGGGAAAACAGAGTCCGCTTCGGTCCGGGACACATCACAGAGTCCGCTCCGGACCAACAACATCCGGGACTAGAGCACAACAGCGTCCAGAGCCCGTCTACTTCCTCCGGGAACTCACAGAGTCTGCTCCAGAGCCCGTCCCAATCCGAGGCACTCACAGAATCCGCTCCAGAGCTCATCCAATCCGGGAACTCACAGAATCCGCAAGTCCTTCAGAGCCCGTCTCCAGAGTCCGCTCCAGGACATCACAATCCGCACCCGGAACCCTCAGCAGAGTCCCACCCACCCGTCACATAGCCAGAGCCCCAGAGCCCGCTCCAGTCCGAGAATCACTGCTCATAGGCTCAATGTTGAACCTGCTTCAGTCCAGGAGTGTTTTCGAATCCAGTCACTAACTTATTCCTTTCTGTGAGCCCTCCGAGTTCATGGCGAAACATTTGCTCTGCCCGGTCATGGCCAAGGAGACCATGGTGGAGCGATCTATCAGCCCTGTTACAGCCGTTGAGGCTGAAACTAAACTCTCTCTACTCTTTGTTAAAGTTGTTCCTGAGTAGCTGAGAGGATTATCTGTTCCAGCAGTGTTGCCTAGAAAGAGTCCGACTCGGCTCGGATGCTCACCTGGGTTTCTGTTTGGCAGCCTCATTGGCTCACTCCTCCGGCTCCATCCTGGCTAATAGCTGGGGTTTCTGTATGGTTGGGGCCCTGCTGGTTTGTCCAGCCGGCCCCGCCTCGGCCTTCCACCCTGCCGGTTCCGTTCTTATACCCTGGTCTGCCATTGTCCTCTGACCCCCTCTCATTGCATGGTCCCCTGGTCCGCCTCAGTTCCCCCTCCCTCCTGATCTTTTATGTTTCCTGGTGGAGCGTCTGGTATACGCTCCGTAGGGGGGGGGGGTAATGTCACAGTGTCTGGTTGTGGTGCCCTGGACTGCCCAATTGAGGGCGCCTTCCCCCTGTCACTGTTACATGTTTGAACTCTGTTTCCCATAGTCCTGTACTTGTTTCTTCTGTTCTGATTATTAGCACCTGTAGGTCATTTAGCTCATTATCCATTTCTACTTATACCACACTCACTCTGTCTTTTGTTGCTGCAGTATTGTTTGGTCATGTTATGTTTTTCTGATCCCTGTGTTTTGAATCATTGTTCGTTACATTTTGACCTGTTTTTGATTATTTTTACATTAAACAGACTGTACTTGGATCTAATCTTGTTTTCTCCAGATTCCCCAAGACAATACATTAGTAAGTACTTTATAAATGCAGCTATAAATGCTTTGTTCTTGATTTATGAGCATATCTATCATGTTTGTAATAATTCTACTTTCATCAATTATTAGTGATCAATTCATCATTTCTAAATTAAGTATTATGTTATTTACAAACCAGTTAGTTGTCAGTGGTTCATAAGATCATTTTGAAAGTTTAAGTAAATGATTCATGAAATATTTAAATGTATATTATAGACATTAGTAATAGTTACTCAGTGTGTTAATAAATGCTTTATTGACACATATTCTTGCCATAATTTACTATTAATTCAGGTAGCTATAAAACATTTAATATTTGTCAGTTGACTATTTTTGTGAGCTCATTTAAAGTGAAGACTATTTATGCCTCGTAAAGCTTTTACAAAGGAGATATAATAAAAGCTCAGCTATCTTCTAAACAAAAAAGGTAAACAAACACAATGGTGATACAGAAGATAAATATTTATTTCAAGATGCAAAAAAATTATAAACTGTGCAACTGTACACTTGATATAGAAAAAAACATAACTGAGCAGTAACATGAAACTAAACCTCTGCAATCTGATATAAAAATGAATGATTGATCATTTGTTGGGTATGTTTGTTTTTTTTGTTGGGTAATGTTTGTTTTCTGTTCCAGCTAAATGTGAGTCTTCAGTTTGAAATGTAGAATTTATGTGGAATTTTGGCCCTTCTTTGTGACCACTGATTGCACTGAATTTTCACTCGGCCATGAAACCGAAACAAGAAAACCTTCTCACGACACCAAAATATTTAGCATATTTTCTGAATTTTGTTGGTTTTGTTGCTTATTTTATTGACTTATATTCCTTTTGTTGTTACTTTTATTTTTATTTACTTTCTTATTTTGTTCTATTTTTTTATATTGTTGCATATTTACTTCCTTTTTATTTTTATATGATTTTTCAGATGCTATTTTTCATTTTCTGTCAAGTGTAAAGCTGTACAGTTTCATTTTTTGCATCTTCACACACACACACACACACACACACACACACACACACACACACACACACACACACACACACACACACACACACACACACACACACACACACACACACACACACACACACTTAATAAAGCATTTATTACCACATTATTGCTATATTTCTAATAAATATGTATAAATGTACATTTTACTTAAACTTTCTAAATGATCTTATGAACCACTGATGACAATTAAATAACAGTTTTTTAAACAATGTAATGCTTAATTTAGGAATGATAATTGACCATTTATAAATTATGAAAATTCAATTATTAAACGCGTTATAGATATGCTCATAAATCAAGATCAGAGCATTTATAGCTGCATTTTTAAACTGCTTACTAATTGTCTATTAATGTAGGGAAAATCCTTTATAAATGATGAATTGGATATTTACTAATGCTTAACTAATGATTCATAGCGTGCAGTTATTATAAAGTGTTACCAGTGTTGCAGTATTTATTTCTTCACTAGCATGACACAGCACCAAGTTCCCTTGAAAGGGAACACATGCATACAACCGGTTCCCTGGGAAAGGAATGAGATGTTGCATTGCGTTCCCAACTTCAATCATACCTGTGCATCTTCCTTCAGATAATTTTAAATTAGTAATATTTTAAAGTGGGGTCTCTTTCAAAGTATGACTGCGTCAGTGATGTTATATTACTGCCATAGCCAATCAAGACGTCAACACGTGCATCAACACCATGATGCAGCATTTCATTCCCTTCTCAAGGAACCGGGTTAAATGCATAACACTGAGACATTTTTGATGGTTGCAAACAGTCTCCTATTTAAGCGAACGGAAGTGCTTGTCTTGTATGTTAGTGTCTTTAACTCACACAGCTGAAGCTGTCAACTCACAGTTCTCTTTCACTTAAAAACGTTACACTGAATTAAGCTAGCTCCTGTTAGCAAATACCAATACAAACAGCACAAGGCAGAAGGTGTGTTATCAAGACACAAACCTCAATAAACATTTTACTACACTGTCAAAAATATCTCATCGCCAGCAAACGGTTTCCTTTTAGTAAGGAGTATACACGTTGGGATACATTTAAAGTAATCAAGGCAGGATAGAGGAACAATACACCAATGAATCAGATGATTAATAAAGGTCAAAATAAAGTATAGAAAAAGATACACAGTCCTGTAGTCTTGTGGGGATATCTAGGATTACATTACAATAGTTGAGAGACATGGAAATAATATATTGAACCCTGAAATCCCCACTAAACGTCCTAGCATCACAGATAGCGGACAGGGATGGTGGAGAAATGCCAAACATTTGGGGAATATGGGTACAGAGTGTGCTCTCTCAGGTTACTCAAACAAAAGAGCAGCAGAATTTGAGAAACGGCAGCGCTATCAGAACACTAGATAACAGCAGCATGTGCACTGTCTTAAGCTGCAAGAGAGAGCATGCCTTAAAAACAGATCCAAATTAATACACCCCAACATTCCCATTCACTTAAAGTAAAACTGCCATGCCGATAAACATTGCTAACAGTACATTTCCACATTTATAAACACAAATATATACTTGCTTTAGCACACACAACCCTTTTGCCCTTCTCCACTGTCACAGTGTTCATATTTTTAGCACTGCAGTGTACTGGATGAGCTATTAATAAATCATTCAGTGGTATTATATTTACAGCAGTGCAGTCATCTACTCATTGCACGCTCTTTCAGCACTGCTGTATTGTCACAAAATTAGCTTCCCAATAAACAATATTGTGTTATAGATCCAATACCAAAAATAAAAAGTTAATTTTGTTTGTTTTCCCAACATGTTGTCATTAAACTTCAAGGCTTTAGTACATTTTGATATGCAGATGGACAGTTTGTAAACATAAATAATTCCTGTATATACATCTCTGTAGATGAATGTTTATGTTCAAAAATAATTTAGATTTTTTTTTAGTCCCATGTGGATTTTGTTCCATTCAGAATATTTGTAAAAATGTGAAGCTTATCTATGTGTTTCATATGTTAATAGATGTTAATATGTACCTATGAAAACGAAAGAGATGGCTTTCCACACAAAATATAAGTTATTTTATGGTATCTATTGCTTCATGACGAACCTTTAACAACCATGGAAACCTTCGAGAGCAGGAAAGGTTCGTTATAGTGGAAAAGGATTCTTCTGGCAGTAGTGTACACAGTGTATGATGCTTGTAAAGGGACTGTGGCACAGAGAAGAATATGCTGACAGGCTCAGGAAATAGAGCCAGCAGTCTAATAGGGGCCATTCAGCAGAAACTTTAGTTTAAACAAGTGAAATCTCCACTGGACACTATAGTCCTCAGATGTCCTTAGTGTTTTCTTAAGTCTGAGAGAAGAGATGTTGGATGGTGGATGAAGAGATTCCCCCCTTACTATGTAAAGCGCTTTGAGTGTCTAGAAAAGCGCTATATAAATTTAACACATTATTATTATTATTATCATTATGTTTCTGTAGTCCGGGGCCGGATTCTTAAAGAGTCCAAGAATCCTCTCGGAGAGCTCCTAATTTAGCTTAAAAATGTCTAACTAGGGGTCTTAGCTTAAAAGTGATTCAGGACCAATCCGAGAGCAACTCTGAGCGAGGAAAAGACAAAAATGTTTATCTTACGAGGCGGGGCTGACCCTGTTGCTAGGTAAGATACAGTCTTTTGGAGACCGTTATTGGTTGGTTGTCAAAGAAGGAAATAAAAGAGCGCTTTTAAGAGTAGGGTCTATTATAAATCTTCACTTTGAAATTACAGGTGTAATTTTTCCTGTTTTACCGTACTCTCTCTCACACACACATACACTATATATGTAGTCTATAAACAGTATATTCTTTATTTATCATGCTGTCATACTTAACATATTTTATAGGAAATGAACAGCGACACAGTAAGGTTCTTAAAGTGCTGTAATTGTTTGTGTGATCTCTTTGCGTATAGAAGGTTGTGACAGACCTAAATAATCACTGCTGCATAGTTGCATTTTTACAGTTGGCAAATATGCTAATGCAGTTAATGTACTGATTACTTCCATTTCTGGCACCATGGCATTTCTAAGACCTCTTTGAAGGGTTCAGATGCATTCTGAATTACCCTTTTTCTTTACTAAGGATTTTGTCTTTGATTTTAAGAGCAACTCTTAGCACTAAGATTTTTCATGAATATGGGCCCTGATGTCTTACAGTAGCTTGAATTCCTCTTCACACTGCAGATGGTAGGACTGTGCACATACGATGAGAGGGAATTTTCTGATACTGCTGGACTTTAGTTAGCATGTAGCCAACCTTTCATCCATGACAAAGAAACCTTAAAAAAAGTCCCAGCCAAAACGTTCAAACTTCCAGCACAAGGACATGCGGGTCAAAGACTGGGCTTCACAGGCATCTTCAATGTCATCACTGAAAAAAATCAATGGACTTATGCTACATTCACACTGCAAGCATCATTCTCAATTCTGATTTATTGCTTAGATCTGATTTTTTGTTTGGCTGTTCGCATAAATCATTTTTAAATGTGGCCAATATCAGATAGTGTAAATGAATGATAATGCTGACATGACCCACGTGCCAGAAATAGCAATAACAAGACAGTGTGAAGCGCGCCGCTAGCATATAGAAGTAAACATGGAGACCACTGAAGTAAGTGTTTATGTGTTCCTTTACAAGCTGATGTGTCATGGAAGCCAGCAAATTCATAAGCAGGCAATAAGGACAAAGATGAGAAGAAAGAGAGCATATTTTAATATATATATTGTGGCGAGCCGCCAGGGAGTAGATCATCGTCGTCCTGGAAACGCCGCTCTCCTAATCACCACCAAGCACCTGCACCTGAGGTTAATGAGCAGCACACCTGCCGCTCATGAGGGCTGCTCTTTAAATGGGGAGAGAAGACACCCTGAGAGAGTTGGACCGAGGCTCCGTGAGAGACAGAACTAATGCGTGTTTTCTCTCCCTAACAGAGACAGACTGAAACCCCGGCCAGCTGCACTTCATACAGACACCTTGCTGCACAACCCACATTGGGCCATCACTGCACAACTTCACGTCTTCACTGCACTTTGGCATTTGTGTGAATAAATCACTCTCTGGGATTAATTCAGCTACAACTGTGTCTGTGCTCTCATTCATCCCGCTACATATGGTGGAGAATACGGGCATGACGGTGTGTTGAGACACAGATCACTAACGCCAGGTTGTTGGTTTCTCATTTTCAGGAAGCCACTCTCTCTCCCACGACGATGGAAGAGATAATCAGCCTCCTCACAGAAGTAACTGTTCGGCAGCAGCAGTTTACAGAGAGGTTGTCAGCTCGGCCGGAATATACTGGCCGGGTTGTCGAGCAGCTTCAAGCCAGTGCTGTGGGTCGCCTACCCCTCCCGGACGCGGGTGTTAAGGCCCATCAACTGCTGGTACGGCTAAAGGACCAGGATGATGTGGAAGCCTATCTACACACCTTCGAGGTGATAGCGACCTGAGAGGGCTGGGTCTGAGAAGAGTGGGCTCGCCTCATTGCTCCCTTCCTGACCGGGGAAATGCAACGAGCCTATTATTCTTTACAAAGCCCCCGAAACGAACGGTATGATGATTTGAAGACCGAGATACTCGCCCGGGCGGGGTTATCAACAACATGTGCGGCCCAGCAGTTTAACCAGTGGGCCTATGATGAAAGGAAGCCTGTGAGGACTCAGGCTGCCCATCTTGCACGCCTCGCCCACCTATGGCTGCTCGCCGGGACCCCGTCGGCGAACCAAGTCGCCGAAAGAGTGACTGTAGATCGACTGCTTCGAGCCCTACCCAGGACACTGAGACGCCCAGTCAGTATGCATAACCCCCTGGATATCGCTGAGTTGGTGGAGGCGGTCGAATTGGCCGAGGCAGCCATCGCTCGAGACGCCGGAGAGAGAGTGGGCCTGACACCCCGGAGGGTGATGGAGCGGCGGCCGCTTGAAGGCATCAGGCACACTGTAAGCAGGCCAACGGTCCCCGAGGTTATGGATGAGCCCATGCCCAGCGAGCCCCAGGGTCCCCCTGCCCGTGTGTGGATGGCCGGCTGCATTCTTCATCGTGCGGTCCCGACCGCAGCCCACAGCCGGTCAGTGAAAGTAGACGGCAAGACAATATCAGCAGTGCTTGACTCCGGCAGCTCGGTCACACTAGCCCAACCCTCTGTGGTCAGACCGTGGCCGGACCAGAAGACAGCACTACCCATCACGTGTGTACACGGAGATACACGATACGTCCCAGCCCGCACCGTGCATATCTCGACTGAACATGGATCCTGGCCGATAGAGGTCGGCATTGTGGCAGATCTACCCGTCCTGCTACTGCTGGGGAGGGACTGGCCGGGCTTCGACCGCCTTCTTTCTGCCGTGGTGCAACCGGCCGAGAAGACCCGGGGCCATCGGAGGAGGACAGCTCGGGGACCGCCCGCCAGACGGACGGTGCTGCTGGCCACCGACAGCGAGAGGGAGGGTGAGTCAACTAATAAAAATTTGGCCAATGTCTATGCTGATGTCTTCCAGCAGGTGACGATGGGAGGCTCTTTTTCCCGTGAGCAGAGAGAAGATGAACGCCTCCGACACTGCTGGGAACAGGTGCGTCGAGTCGACGGCGAGAACCGACTTCCACCGCCGCATCCCATCCCTCACTTTGTCATTAGCAATGGCCTGCTGTACTGTGTAGCCCACAGGCGGGGGGAGGAAAAATTGCTACTGGTAGTTCCCCGGGCCAAGGCGGAGACGGTCATCGAGCTGGCCCACTCTCACCCCATGGCTGGTCATCTGGGAGTGATGAACACAGTGCAAAGGATCCGGGATCGTTTTCATTGGCCCGGGCTAGATGGAGAGGTAAAAAGATTCTGTCAAGCTTGCCCTACCTGCCAAAGAACGTCGTCCTCCGCCCAGCCCACTAATCCCGCTGCCTGTCATAGAGGTGCCAGAGGCTCGCCGGCCGGCTATAGAGGAAGAGGTGAAAAAGATGCTTGAACTGGGAATCGTTGAACCATCGCGCAGCCCCTGGGCCAGCCCTATCGTGATGGTCCCCAAGCCCGATAACACCCTCCGCTTCTGCAACGACTTCAGAAATTTGAACGATGTCTCCACCTTCGACGGCTATCCCATGCCCCGAGTGGACGAATTGTTGGATAGGTTGGGAAAGGCCAGGTACATATCCACATTAGACCTCACCAAGGGCTACTGGCAGGTGCCTCTGGTGCCCTCGTCTAGAGAAAAGACGGCCTTCAGCACCCCTAGTGGCCACTGGCAGTACCGGGTTCTCCCGTTTGGACTTCACGGGGCTCCCGCCACATTTCAAAGGCTAATGGATGTGATACTCCGACCCCATCAAGAATACGCCGCAGCTTACCTCGACGATGTTGTTATCCACTCTGAGAGCTGGGAAGCCCACTTGGAGCGGTTGCGGAGGGTGTTGATGGAGTTGAGACGGGCTGGCCTCAAAGCCAACCCCCGGAAGTGTCATCTCGGCCTGGCGGAAGCGAAGTACATGGGGTACAAGATCGGCCGGGGACTCATCATGCCACAGGAAAGGAAAGTGGAAGCCGTCAGGAAGTTCCCCCGGCCCACCAACAAAACCCAGGTACGAGCTTTTCTGGGGTTGGCGGGCTACTACCGATGTTTTATCCCCAGTTTCTCCTCTATAGCTAGCCCCCTGTCAGACCTGACCAAGAAGGGGCAGCCAGAGAAGGTGAACTGGACGTCAGAGGCCGAGCAGGCGTTCCAGACCTTGAAAAAGGCCCTCACATCCTCCCCGGTCCTCCACGCCCCGGACTTCAGATGCCCCTTTGTCCTATACACCGACGCCTCCGGTACCGGCTTGGGAGCGGTTCTTTCACAGACCAAGGACGGACAGGAGCATCCCGTGGTCTACATCAGCCGCAAGCTCTCCCCCGCGGAAACAAGGTATGCGGCGCTCGAAAAGGAGGCCCTGGCCATAAAGTGGGCAGTCCTGGAGCTGAAGTACTACCTCTGGGGCCGCCGCTTCACCCTTGTTATGGACCACGCACCGCTACAGTGGATGTCAAAGGCGAAGGATACCAACGCCCGAGTGACGCGGTGGTTCCTGGCGCTCCAGGACTTTCACTTCCAGGTGCAACATCGCGCCGGGGTCGACCACGGGAATGCGGACGGACTCTCCCGTAGCTGGTCCGGGTGGGCGGGTCTGACGGGTACGATAAATTCCCCTCCCCTGTATGTACCCACCCCATGTCACATCTTCTGCAACAGGACCAGGACAACTCTTAGTGGGGGGGAATGTGGCGAGCCGCCAGGGAGTAGATCATCGTCGTCCTGGAAACGCCGCTCTCCTAATCACCACCAAGCACCTGCACCTGAGGTTAATGAGCAGCACACCTGCCGCTCATGAAGGCTGCTCTTTAAAGTGGGGAGAGAAGACACCCTGAGAGAGTTGGACCGAGGCTCCGTGAGAGACAGAACTAATGTGTGTTTTCTCTCCCCTAACAGAGACAGACTGAAACCCCGGCGAGCTGCACTTCATACAAACACCTTGCTGCACAACCCACATTGGGCCATCACTGCACGACTTCACGTCTTCACTGCACTTTGGCATTTGTGTGAATAAATCACTATCTGGGATTAATTCAGCTACAACTGTGTCTGTGCTCTCATTCATCCCGCTACAATATATATATGGTACAACCCAGCAAGGTTAGCTTGTATAGAGCAGTTTTTGTAATACACCATCAAACAACACATTTTGTCTCTTCACTGACTACCTCCACAACTTTCTGGCATATTCACAGTGATCAAATAATATGTCAAATCTTTGAAGTGAATACCAACAGCATGGAATTATGACGAATATCGATCTAAAGTTATGTAAATTCTGTGAATTCCGCACGGATTTCGTTTTGGCTGTGGTGCAAAACATCTGACCTGAATCAGATTTAGTCCCACATATGGGACCCTAGACCACAACACCAGTCATAAGCTGAATAAATAAGCTTTCCATTGATGTATGGTTTGTTAGGATAGGACAATATTTGGCTACAATATTGAGAAAATCGCCTTTAAAGTTGTTCAAATGAAATTCTTAGCAATGCATATTACTAATCAAAAAATAAATGTTGATATATTTACGGTAGGAAATGTACTAAATATTCATGAAACATGATTTTTACTTGATATCCTAATGATTTTTGGCATAAAAGAAAATTGTATAATTTTGACCCATACAATGTATTGTTGGCTATTGCTACAAATATACCGGTGCTGTCACGGTGCACACAGCGGGGAGGAACGAGGAACATGAAGACGAGGATGTAACTCAAAATAACAGTCTTTAATAAATCCAAAAGGGCAAGACAAGGCAAGGCTGAGACAAACAGGAACACAGGGGTTGTAACGAGTAGACCAGACGAACACTAACTGAACAGACAGGACTATACATACACAGGAGAATCATAGATAATAGACAAACAGAGCTGGACAAGATTGAACTAATAATGACACTAAACAAGCACAGGAAACAAACTAAATTAGGACAAAAGAGACACACATGACAGAGGACTGACAGGCGCTACCTATGACTGATTTTGTGCTCCAGGGTCACACGTGGAATCAAAAGATCCGATTCCATGTGGCTTATGCTGTTTATTTATTTATTTATTTATTATGAAGTCATTTAGCAGACGCTTTTATCCAAAGCGACTTACAAATGAGGACATTATAGAAGCAATCAAAACCAACAAAAGAGCAACAACATGCAAGTGCTATTACAAGTCCTGGGGCCGGATTCACGAAAATCTTCTTAAGAAATAAGTTAAGAAATTTCTTAAGATAAATTCACGAAGTTCGTAAGAATCTTCTTAAGTGCAATTCTTGAAAAATTCTTCTCAAATATATTCTTAAGAACATCTTAATTTTTTTCTTAAGAAGAAAATACGAATTAAAAATGTCTTTATCTGAGTGATTACATGACGCACTGATAAACTCACCCTTTATAGTCTTTTTGCGCTTCCTGCAGATTACCCTCATAATCATAATAAGCACGCACACTCTTTTTGTCGCGACTTTGACTGGCGCTCAGCTTCACGTTTTTAATGCGGCGTGTTTTTGAACAGCCTGTCTCAAGCTGTAGCGATTTGTTTCGGTTGAGCTAAAAAATAAAGATGGCGTCTGAAAGTAGCGCTTGGTGGTTAGTTTGTGTATAAATGTATATTTCTGACTAACTTTTTGCACTTTTGGTGTTATTTCTAGCGAGAAACCAGTGTTGTAGTAATTCAATATTAATTTAGTTATCACCAAAACTCGTTCTATATTATTGTAGATCATTAAACCGTTACGCTGCCTCAGAAGCCAGTCCGAACTCAGTTTCGCGAGGTGCCTCCGTGCAAAAACGCTGCCTTACGTCATTGCCTGCCAGGGCAGCAAGTCAGCTGCAGTTTTCGGATGCAGCCTCTGTCTTATTTATAAGCTAAAATAAAAGCGTCCAATTAAAGCTCCCTATCTGACTCGTTTTGGTAGAATTTTTAAGTCAGCAAAAAGTAGCGTCACACATACTGGCTAATCATGACCGATCATTGTTTACATTAGCCTCCCTGTCACTTCAGAAAACTCGCGCACATCCCTATTAATGGCCCTACTATGTATTCTATGTAGCTAATGTTGTTGTAATGCTTAAATATAGCAATTAATTTGAAATAACCCAATAAATGTATTAAATAATTCTTACTGTTTGGGATTTAAGACAAGTCTGGGGCTGTCCTAAATTTAAGAAGTTATTTACGATGATTTTTAAGAAGATTCTTTTCAAGAATTTGAATTCTTCTTACGTTTTGTCTTAAGAACAATCTTATGGAAAAAGATAAGAATATTCTTAAGAATAATTTTTGGGAATACAAAATATTCTTAACTTTTTTCTTAAGTTAAAAAATAAGAAGAAAATAGAAGTTAAGAATAAATTTCTTCTTAAGAATGTTTCGTGAATCCGGCCCCTGGTTAGCCTTTTTTTATTAAGAAAACGAGTATATAGAATATAGAAAAAATAAACTTAGTGTTAGATTTACAAGTAAAGCTAGCAGTTAGAGATTAAATATGCAATTGATAGAGGGTTAAATGTTTGTGTTTTATTTAATAAAAAGACAGATTAGATCAAATAAAATGAGAATAGAGAGTGCTAGAGTTAGAGGGTCAAATAAAGATGGAAGAGATGTGTTTTAGCCGTTTCTTGAAGATGGTGAAGGATTGAGTTGGGCAGGTCATTCCACCGGATGGGAACAGTTAATGAAAAAGTCTGTGAGAGTGATTTTGTGCCTCTTTGGGATGGTACAGTAAATACTGTTCACACTGTCATGAAACTAAATGATCTTGTCAGGTTTATGGACTGTCTTGTGTGTGTTTTTGCTCCCCATGTGCTCCGTGACCCAGTTTCTGTCTCCCATTCATTATGTAATTTGGTTCAGGTGTCTGTGTATTTAAGGTCTTGTCCATTCAGTTAAGGCGCGTTCGACTGATCAGTGTATGACATCAAAGAGAGCGATAAGCAGTGTTGGGGAGTAACTAGTTACATGTAACGGAATTACGTAATTTAATTACAAAATAAAAGTAATTGTAATTAGTTACAGTTACTAAGAAAAGATGTGTAATTAAATTACAGTTACTTATGAAAATGTTAAGGATTACAAAGAGGGTTACATCTGATTTTTTCACACACACTCCCACATACAGATTGAATTGATTTCTTTCATAAATTGCAGTGATTGCTCTAAAATATGAAACACCGATGTTTCAGAAATGTATAACATGCTTATCTGATAAGTCTTATATTTCCTATATGGGTTTATGTATATGCTTTTTTTAAGATAAACAGTTTTTTTTTTCTAAGGCATCATTTGATTCCAGTGTTTCATGTCATAGCTATGCAAAGATTTGATTTCAAAATCAGTATCATAGCTAATAAAATATTTCTTGTTATGATTTTAAATCTGTATTTCACCTCATAATGATTTTA
The DNA here is from genome assembly GCA_027422405.1 of Ptychobarbus kaznakovi. Taxonomy (NCBI): domain Eukaryota; kingdom Metazoa; phylum Chordata; class Actinopteri; order Cypriniformes; family Cyprinidae; genus Ptychobarbus; species Ptychobarbus kaznakovi. The sequence continues at coordinate 34,123,499 of CM049799.1, read as the reverse complement.
AAGTAAGTCTGATTTTGAGGTGGCTGTGCTTCAAAGAGGACATCAGATGCCCATTTTCCACAAGTTGGCATGATTATTTTGGGTAATCTTGAAATGGTCTCGGTGGGCGTGTAAAAGAACACAGCGACTCGTTTCGGTGTATATCTCTTTACATGTTAATGAGCTCTGCTCATCCGCCCCTCTCTTCTGTGGAAGAGCAAAGGCGATTTGCAGATAATCATAAAAAAATATAAAGTGTCAAACTTACTTCTTCTGGAGGTGTAGCTGGATCACGAACAATGGTTGCTGATCCATCCTTTAGTTTGAACTTTTTAACAAAACTTGCCTCGAATTGTCCCTCATTCAGAAAGCAGTCTGGAGTAAAATGATTTGTGCAGCCAGACATAAACTAATTTAGTGAAAGTGAAGTGACGTGTGGCCAAGTATGGTGACCCATACTCAGAATTTGTGCTCTGTATTTAACCCATCCAAGTGCACAAACACACAGCAGTGAACACACACACACCGTGAACACACACCCGGAGCAGTGGGCAGCCTTTTATGCTGCGGTGCCCGGGGAGCAGTTGGGGATTCGGTGCCTTGCACAAGGGTCTCACTTAAGTCGTGGTATTGAGGGTGGTTATTCACTACAAAATCAAAATGGCTTGATAATTGAGACTGTTTAGGCTTTTGGGGGGATTGAAAAAGGAGTTCATTTTTACCATTGTAGGGTGATTGTGTCCACACTGCAAAGACATATTTATATGCAAATGAAGATATTTTGCATCCACTGTCTCCTTTAAAATTATAATATTATCATCTTAATTCAAGTGATGAAGGATTTGGAAAGTCTGACAGTAATCAGTGTTGAGTACTACTGTAAGGTTAACCCTGCCTGGTTTACATGTTTAAAAATGATTGACAGTTGAAAACATTAGAAATTTAGAAAAGTAATCTAAAAGTAATCAAATGTAATCAGTTACTTTACTTTTATAAAGTAATTGAAAAGTTACACTACTTATTACATTTTAAGTAGGGTAACTTGTAATCTGTAACCTATTACATTTCCAAAGTAACCTTCCCAACACTGGCGATAAGAGAGCAGATGGATCCTTTGCTTTCGAATTGCTCTCGCGGTACTTCAATGTCATACACTGATCATTCTATGCAGCGCCGCTTAAAGTCGAACGCGCCTTTAGTGTTTGTAGGTTCTTGAACGTCATTCCTTGTGTTTCCCGTGCCGCCTATGTTCCCCGTTGGATTAAAGACTCTCGTTTTGACGAATTCCTACGTCTCCTCGTCTCCTCCTTCAGTGTGACAGATCTAAATCACATATGAGCCAAACAAAATCGGATTTTTCTCCAGTATGATCATAGCCTTTGTGGCCTACTTCACAACCAGAGATGGCAAAAGTACAAACATCCTTTACTCAAGTAAAAGTACAGATACTCATTTAAAAAAAAAACTTTGGTAAAAGTAGAAGTACTGGCTACACTACTCTATTCAAGTTAAAATAAAAAGTAGTCCTTAAGTACAGTAATTAAGTAGTTGTACTTTGTTACTTCCCATCTCTGTTCACAACCACATTTCCCTTTTTGATGAATGAATGCATTAATTAATTAATTAATATATGGTAAATCTCTAAAAAATTTAAACAGATCAATATCAATAGATATTGATATTGTCACGTGTCCCGTGACTTAATGTCGCAAAGTCATCACATAAAAATCAATGAGGTTTTATGTTATTGGATTTGGGTTCTGTTAACATGAGTTGCTCAATCTTTCCTGTGTATTGTACAGAATAAATAAAATCGTATGATTTGGACTGGCATGAGGGTAAGTAGATGATGACAGAACTTTCATTTTTGGGTGAACTATCCCTTTAAGGCATTCCAGACGTGCTTGAGAGAATTTAAAAGAGTTATTATAAAGTATCAAGTGCATAGCCTCCATACTGCACAATTACAGAAATGATATTTCCATGCACGTCGTGAATGTCATACAGTAGAAGAGATGTGAGGCAGAGAGCAGCTTATGTGCTGAATTTCCCCTGGTGTGCTTCCTGTAATTGGGTATTTCTGATGGCAGGTGGAGACCAGATTCTGTGTTGAGGTGCATTCATTTCAACACCCTCATCTATATTTTGACACAGCTGACAGATTTACTTTAATAGGGCTGTCAACTTCAGCAGAGCTAAGTAGGGGATATTCTCAGTTTATTTTTTTTCCATTACCATACCACATATGTCATTAGAGAATTTTTGATTTGATAAATGTGTGCTAGCACAGTCACAAGAGCGATGCTGATGCTGGATAAAGATGTAAAGTAAGATTATCAAACTGTTCTGTCAGTGGATGTAAAGCAAATGCACTTCCAAAACCTCACATAGCCTTCCTAAAGATGCACGGCTAAAGATGCCTGAGCGACTGAAATATAACGTTTGTTCTAAACATTTCACCCTTCTTGTAAATTATTCTAAACATGCTAAATATATATTTTACTGAAAGATACGGCAGTGCTAAGCATTTTCTACTCAGATGCAACATAGGTAAGTAAATAGTATAATGTTTAAGCGGATGTTAATTTCCATGCATGTATTATGTATTGAGTAATTGTTTTATATTTTTAGGATGACAGTTTTACCATCAGTCCAGGGACTGCATATGCAAAATAGCCTTCTGGCTAATTATGGCCCATTGTACATTTATGTATTATAGATGTGCATTGTCCCTTTTAAATAAACCTGAAATAAAATAAAATAAGTAAGTATACATTTATTTTCAATCTTACAGTGTATTTGTCAACAGCATATCATTGTTTGAGTGTTTCTAATAAAATCTAAATATACTTGAATTTGAAATATTTGCTTAAGCTGAATGTTTTATATATTTTTTTATTATGTGACATGTATTTTATAATATATTTTATTATAGTTTCTACTGTTGCTATTATTAACCCTACACACAATGTGTAACTCTAACAAACTTTGTTAACAGTAATCTGTATATATATAGTTATGTTTATGTTGTTAACCTTAAATGACTTTATCACAGCACTTGCCATCTCGAGTATCAAAACACACACACACACACACACACACACACACACACAAACGCCACTTGAAATGGACTGTTTTTCAGAAAGAGTGAAAATGATAATGTTAAATTATCATTTAACAAATATTGGATCTTGGAACTTTTTACTTTTACTTTACTTTTTAGTCATTTAGCAGACGCTTTTATCCAAAGCGACTTACAAATAAGAAAAAGTAACTAAAACTATAAGTTACAAGTCTATAAATACTATATATACGCACACATTTAAGAAAATTTTGAAATTAAATAAAATGACAAATGCATACAACAACATTTCAAAACTTAACATTTAAATGAAAACAAAAAAATAAAGCTAAAAACATTTCAAAATATTAAAACAAAGGTATGAGTATAAAAATGATTCTAACATGACACTAAGCCAAACACCCATATATATATATATATTGGCACCCTATAATATAGCAAAGGCGGCTCTGAATTGTTTATTTTTGATAAAAAAAATACCAAATTCTAACCTAATTGAAGTAAAACAATTGAAAGTAAATATGATGAAATAACTACAATACCAAATGTATTGGCACCCCTAGAAATTCTAAAAATATCTCTGAAGTATGCACACCAGTAGGAGCATGAAATTGTCCACCATAAAATATAAATACATAATCATATCATTGAAAAAACCCAAGAATATATTTCTGATGTGCAGCAAAAGATAATTGAAAATAGTGAAGTAGAAAAGAGCTAGACAGTGAAAGGCAATAATTAAGAAATCAACAGAAAATGTTACGAAACTTCATATTGTCAAAAGCAAAGGGAGTTTGAGTGGCCAAAGACTCTCCAAGGATCACAGCTGTTGCAAAATAGTTAATAGTAAGAAAACAAGAAAAAAATTGTCAAACAGTTACATCACCACATGTTGCAGTTTCAAGAAAAATTCTCCTAGCTCATCCAAATAACAGTAGTTGTCAGACACCAAACTAAATGAACTTCTATGCTCAATGAAAGAGAAGCAAACACTCAAGATCAAAAAAAAAAGTACCCCATGTGTACAATGAAATATACTGCTGTATACCTAAGTGTCCTGAACAAGACACACGATCATGGATTCGCATATAAAAAATCAATAAGTGACTGATGGAAATCTTATACCATTTCGGATCTTCTCCAAACACAAACCTCAAAAACAACACAAAAATGACTGAGCACAAAACCAAGCTGCTGGCCATTCCAGTCCTCTGACCGCTGCCCCTGCGGTAACTGAAGAGGAGAAGCTTTTTATACCATCATGGAGCTGTGAATCTGAAGGATCTGGAGAGATAAAGAAATATCTCTTATCAAAACTCTTCAGGCATGAGAAAACTCAGAGCTGTTGTGCTGGTGAATTTCACCAATAATTGTGGCCAACATGAACTAGAGAAAGTATTTCTTACCAATGAGATTTCCCCCATTTTCAATTGTTTTACTTCAATGGGTTGGAATTTGTCGCAGATTTTTTTTCACAGCCGCCTATATTTATCAAGGTGCCAATACGTATAATATATGGTATTTCATGCAGTATGTTGAAGTAACACTCAATGTATTAAAACTAAAACTAAAGTAAATACCTATAAAGACATATGAAATTCATACATAATTTATGTAAAATAAAATAGATTAATCAAACGGCAGAGGTTGTCAGCAAAAAAAGAACACTGTCAAAAACACATGCTAACAAACAACAACTTACACATAGTAACACTAAAACAGAAGTGAAACAAGCAGTAAGAAAGAGAATAAATAAAAAGTGATACTTATATCCTTTGACAGTGTCCCTTACCGTGGAGTCCACGCGATGGTCTTTACACTCTTCGCTTCTCACAAGGAGGACTTCACATAACGGCTGCCACGTAAACTAAGCTTTTTATACCCATCAAACAAAATACTACTCCAATTCAGCTGAACACAATTTCCTGTTAATCACAATAAATGGCCAAGCAAGCACCCGACACTGACAAGGGACGCGATACAGTACGAGACCAAACGCGATTTCAGCAGGTCTCCACACAGTAAACAAAACAAGCGTTTCCTAGCAACAACAACAACTGCGCTAAACACTAATGAGACAAGTAAATACACTTACTAGTTGTTTTTAACTTCCGCTGATAGGCTGCTTCTCTCAAAGATTATTTCCCACTTCTATCTTCTGTAAACCACAATTATTTACACGCCCGACACTAACCAGGGACGCGATCTACGAGACCAAACGTCTTCTGCTGACTAACAAAACAAGCGCTAGCACACAACAACAACTAAACACAATTTCCTGTTAATCTGCTTCTCTCAAAGAGTATTATTTACAATCCTCTGCGGCGCTTAAATGTAATCACAATAAATGCCAAGCAAGCGCCCGACACTAACAAGGGATGCGATACAGTACGAGACCAAACGCGATTTCAGCACGTCTCCACACAGTAAACCTACCTGAACAAATGAGGATCCGTCCAATCTGTGCCCACACAGCCTCTTTATGATGTATATTATGATAGAGTTTTGTGCTCATATCATACAGCTCCTTGTGCTCCGAAACTAATACGATCAGTCTATCTACCTGCACCTTCTCCATTTTTAAAGTTAATAATAAAGTTAATTAGAACTTAATAAAGTTCTTTCAGTATGTCATCTCTCTTAGTTTCAGTTGTACCCCCTTTTCCTTGATCCTTCCCTGTTCATGTAATATAATAGAATATAATCGATTTGGTTAAATGAGACTGTTGTGTCAATGTCATCTGCCCACTGAAAACTGGCATCAGCACTAATGTATGGGCATGTTTGCAGTCTTGTCTGATCTGCATTAATCCATTAGTGTGTTCGGACATCGGGTACTAAACAATACATTCTTATTGAATTTGCCCTTTTCTCTTCATGCCCTGTGTACAAACACCTTGAAAGGGTGCTATTAAGTGTCAGTTGTGTCAGGTAAGGGTGTTACAAAGATGTAGAAGGATGCTTGTATTTATGCTGCTAGTGTGCACCTCAACAGAGACGCTGGTCTCCAGCTGCCAACAGAAATAACGCAGATTAAACACACCAGGGGAAATTCAGCACATAAGTTGCTCTCTGCCTCACATCTCTGCTGTCGTATGACATTTACTACGCCCATGGAAATCTTATTTCTGTAATTGTGCAGTATGGAAGCACCGAATTAAGCCTTACCCTGCTTGGAAAAGAGAAAATCCCCAGCAGGAAGAATGATTTACTCAGAAACGTCTCTAGCATAGATATGTATGGATGGGAGAAAAAAAATAATTTTCTGAGTGGTGTTTGCCCATGCAAAAGTTACCAACTCTTAGATGCTGTGGGTGTTTGCCAGGGCTTTGTTGGGTGGTTATTAAAAAGCTGCTATGACATTGCTGCATGGTTGATAGGGAGTTCAGTGTGTTTGCTACGGCATTGGCTAGGTGGTTGTTAGCATATTTCTATGGTGTTCTGATAGGTTGATACTTCTGGACATTGCTGGAGTGTTTTGTGTGGTCTCAAATCAACAAGCTCCTCACTTATAAAAGTCACAGTTCATCTCTCCTCAATAAACTGCATGATCTGAGGTGCCATGCATGCAACTCCTCCCACACCATTTGTGTCAAGGACAAGAAAAATGTAATAATTAAGATTTGGGGTTTCTTCAAATCATTAACCCTTCTGACCACTAGTTAGATTATCTGGTTACCTGTCACTCGCAAGTTTGAGGCTTTGATATTGGCCTTCAGGACTATCACTGCACCCTCCCACCACAATACATCTTTACAATTATTCTATCGATCTTATGTTGTTATATATTATTTTTATTTTGTCTGTGTTCAGTCCTGCCATTTCCATAAAAAATTTAAAATTTCATGTTTTGAAAAAAAGTCAATGAGTTTGTATCACTTGATTGCTAATTGAACATTTCTAGCTTTTAAAAAATGTCAGATATTTATTGTTTAGAGATGGCCTATATCTTATCTAGAAAGTAACACTGTGATCCTTACAGCTGAAGCATTGCGCTGGAATTTGCACAACAGTAAAGACCACCTAACATCTTTGTCACTAATTATTTAGGGGCACTCGAGTGCTTCTTTCCATCCATCATGTTCTTCTTTGCATTGTTAACATCACAGGCACTGCATTTTGAAGAGACGGTAAGCAAATTCACTTTCATTTATGATTTTCTATGATTCACAGAGTTTAATTGTATTTGACTACACTATTAATGGCTATGTGTACGTGTATATAATTAAAAATAAAAAGTATACAATTAAACAATCATTTTAAAGTGAGATTTTGGGTTCCCTAGTGTCCTGGTGGGCCCATATGCTTGGCATACTCTGCAACCCCCATAACGGCGTCTCTGACAACTTGATATTATGCACTGCAAATAGCGTGGCTCTTATGATAAATTGTCTGTGATGTTCCTCATTTGCAAGTCACTTTAGATAAAAGCATCTGCTAAAAGAATAAATGTAAATACAGGCAATGCAAATATTGATGCTTGATTTAGCAAATGAGAGTGAAGAACAAAGAGAGAAAAAACACAAGTACTGGTCACCTCCTGCCCAGTGCCCGAAAAGTGGGTATACTCTTAATTTATGCCCCCAAAAGGCCCGGTTGCCGGGTAACATAGAGTTGTCATGAATTCTCTCAGTGAAATCACTACATGCGTATAATCAGCTCTCTGCTGTATGTCATTTTCCTGCATGGTTATTTCCATGCGAGGATTGGCGAGAGGAACAGCGAGAGCGCTGCGTAACCCTCCACTACACCACTGATTATGAAGCTGAGGAAGTGCTCTGCAAAGAGCAGAAGTGCTCTGCAAGAAGATAAGAAAACGCTCACTTGCTCTGCTGCCAGCCAGAAACTCAACAAACAGCCAAAGCCAGGAGAGCGCGCACAGACCGTCTCTGAGGAGGATTCACCCTTCAGCAGCCTTCAGTGTTTATTTGAATTTTTTTTTGCTTCAAATGTCTGACTTCACCATATCATCACTACAGGCAAAACCAGAGCAGGAATATTTCAATGTAAAGCAGCACCACTGGGTTTATATTCACGGTTAATAAAACCTCACAACTACACATCTGATGTCAGTGAGTTCACAGTGGAGCTAATTTAAGATATTGCCGTTACTCTTTATGCCTATAAGACATTTGGAGATGCTGTCCTTTTATAATATGCAGTGGACTTTATGGACTTTATCAGTATTAGAGGTTGTGAATTAGTAAAGCTGATGTTAAAGGGATCATCATATGCCAATTTTACACAAATTGATTATTTAGGATCTTTATGGGGCTGTTTACACCTGATCAATTCATGTGTTTTTTTCTGATCCTGAAAAGACCAGGTGTAAATGCCCTCCAAAACCCATCCGAGATGGATATAAATCCGATCGCTCAAACCACTTCAGGAGGTGGTCTGGGCCGCATTCCAGACGAAACTGGACAAGTGTAAATGCATCTGGTTGTTGAAACCACATATGCTAATTTTACCCAAAATATAAAACAATTAAGGTTTGAGAGCGTTTTATAGGCTATTTGGTATATTATAGTCGGCTATTAGGTCAAATTAGGTAGATATGACCGCGCTAATGCAACAATTATCACCGCGGATGAGTAGCTGGGTATATCTTCAAAAACCCGACGTGCAAACTGCTGCGAATGAAACTGAAAGTAAGTTGCAGACACTCAACTCAATCATCTTCATTAAAAGTAGTGAGACTAACCTATCTTTCCAGTGCTGATGCCGCACTCTCTATTTTTTTTTTCAGTCTCTGATATTGAAATTATCTGCTAACAAATAAAATATAGCGCATATCTATTGCTTTCACTGACGTGAACTCAAAAATTTGCATATGGCATGGGAATTAAAGAAACGGATTTATATGCATTTTGCAAAGACACATTTATGTGGCCAAGTGTAAATGGAAATGTTTTCACAAATCAGATAGATATCCGATCAGAGAAAACACATTAAGTGACCAGGTGTAAACCTGTGTAAAAGTCTATAACATACATTGGTTAAAATGTCTCAATTGTACATTTTTACCTTGTCAAAAACAGCTCTGTTCACAGTGAGCCGTTTCGGTGCATGTCCCTTTAAATGCTAATGAGCTCGGGTCACCCTGCCCCTCTCTTTTGTGGGGTAACAAGCAGTTCTCTGAGGCTGTAACTTTTGGCCAAATTTAGCCACAGAACTTACTAACTAGCACATTATTAGCAAAGGTGATTTTCAAGGATTCATAAAACAAACCTTACACTCACTTCTTCAAGAGTTGAAGCTGGATCACAAATGATTTGCGCGAACATAGATGCATTTAGGTAGATCGGGGGGTGCAATTTCTTCAAAAACAAATGTAATCCACTGCGTCTTAAGCGGCTCAGATGTCGCTTATGAGACATACTTGTCTACGACCGTTCACATCTCACTCAGGATGGGTCTGTGATAAAACACCCGTGCCAATCAACCATTGTGGGAAGGGCCTGGGTCTGTGTGACACAGCCAAGAACATGAGAATGGCTTGATCTGAGAAAGGTGTTATGATTTTTGGGGATTTAAAAAAAAAACACTGGGTGGATTTGTATCATTGTAGGGTGGTTGTGTACACTACCAAGACACATTTCAGTTCAAACAACATGCAAAAATGAATTTTACATCCGATGACCCCTTTTAAACATTCATGCACTGACAAAAATACTTGGTTCAAAACTAAAATTACTGGTTACAATTTATTTTGATAGTCCATCTCTGCAATAGTTAGTAGACGGTCAACTAACTACAAGTAACATTACAAGTACATGTCAACTAACTCTTATTATAATATCAGTATACTGTCAGGTTAGGGTAGTGTCAGCCTTTTGTCGTGTGTGTCTTGTGTTCCTGCCTCTTGTGTCCTTACTTGGTTTGTTTCCTGTCCTTGTTAAGTGTCATTATTAGTTAATTCTTGTCCAGCTGTGTTTGTCAATTGTCTATGATCATGCTTTGTATTTATAGTCCTGTCTGTTCAGTTTGATTTCGTCTGGTCTACTCATTACTCCCAGGTGTTCCTGTGTGTCTGCCCTGCCCTGCCCTGTCTTGTCTTGCCTTGTTTGGATTCATTAAAGACTGTTACATTTATTTACATTTACATTTATTCATTTAGCAGATGCTTTTATCCAAAGCGACTTACATTTGAGGAATACAATAAGCGATACATTATAAAGAGGCAAACAGACATAGGAAGTGCTTGTAATACAAATATCTAGGCATTGTTCAGAGCAAATTCTAGCCAATTAAGGGAAAGAGAGCAAAGTTAAGGAATGAGAGTGAAGGTTTTTTATTTAATTTTTTTAAGTCAAGTGATGATGGAAGAGATGAGTTTTCAGGTATCGCTTGAAAATTGTCAGGGATTCAGCATTCCAGATCGGGTGGGAAGTTCATTCCACCAGCCAGGAACGGTGAATGAAAACGTTCTGGAGAGTGATTTTGTGCCTCACTGTGATGGTACCATGGACACCTGTGATGGCACCATCTCAGACTTCTTGAGGGGATGTAGATTGTTATAAGTGAGTGGAAGTAGGCAGGTGCTGAGCCTGCGGTTGTTTTATATGCAAGCATCAGAGTCTTGAACTTGATGCGAGCAGCAACCGGGAGCCAGTGCAGGGAGATAAAGAGAGGTGTGACATGGGCCCTTTTGGGTTCGCTGAAGACCAGTCGTGCTGCTGCATTCTGAATCATCTGTAAAGGTTTGATTGTGTTTGATGGAAGTCCAGCTAGAAGATAATTGCAATAGTCCATTCTATAAATGACAAGGGCATAGACAAGAAGTTGTGCTGCATGCTGTGTAAGGAAGGGCCTGATTTTTCTGATGTTGTGTAGTGCAAATCGAGCAGTTTTTACAATGTGGTCATTAAAAGTAATCTGGTAATCGAAAATTACACCAAGATTTCTGACTGAACTTGATGGGGTAATTGTAGAAGAACCTAGCTGGATGGTGAAATCATGCTGTAGAGTTGGAGTGGCAGAGAAGACAAGAAGCTCAGTCTTTGCCAGATTGAGCTGTAGGTGATGTTCTTTCATCCATGCAGAGATGTCCGCCAGGCAGCCTGAGATCTGTGCAGCTACCATTGGATCATCTGGTCGAAATGAGAGATAGAGCTGTGTGTCATCAGCATAGCAATGGTATGAGAAAACATGTGCTTGTATGATGGGACCCAGTGATGTACTGTATTTGGAGAAGAGGAGGGGTCCAAGAACCGATCCCTGGGGAACCCCAGTAACCAGTTGATGTTCTGTGGATACCTCCCCTCCCCAGGCCACCTTGAAAGACCTGCCATTGAGATAGGATTCAAACCAGTGAAGTGTAATCCCTGTGATGCCCAGTGATGAGAGGGTGGACAGGATAATCTGATGGTTAACAGTGACAAAAGCAGCAGATAGATCCAGCAGAATGAGAATTGGTGATTTGGAATCAGCTTTTGCAATTCGCAGGGCTTCAGTGACTGAGAGTAGCACAGTCTCAGTTGAATGTCCACATCTGAATCCTGATTGGTTAGCATCCAGCAGATTATGCTTTGACAGAAATGAGGATAACTGTTTCAAAACAATGCGTTCAAGCGTTTTCGCTATAAATGGAAGGAGAGAGAGACAGGTTTGTAACTAGCTGTAAGTGAAGTGTTTAATGTAGGTTTTTTTAGCAGTGGGGTTACCCGAGCCTGCTTGAATGCATTGGGGAAGGTGCCTGTAAGGAGAGATGTGTTAATGATGTGTGTGAGTGCTGGTAAGAGTGAAGGAGAGATAGCTTGGAGAAGGTGTGAGGGGATTGAATCAAGAGGGCATGTTTTAGGGTGGCTGGAGAGGAGAAGTTTTGATACTTCTGCCTCAGTGAGGGGACAGAAGGCGAAGAGGGGAGTTTTAGCAATATATGTGGTTGGTTTGAGTTCCTGCATGTGTAGAGCTGAGAACTGGCTACTGATTGAGCTAGTACTGATTGAGCTGTTATTTTGAGTTACATCCTCATCCATCCCCGTTGTGTGCACCGTGACAGGTAGGGAGGGCAATATGGTAAAAAATATATATGACAATAAAAATCTTTAATATAAGTTGATATTGATAATTAGAGAATTTGGAGTTGGAATAATACCAAAGGTCATACCTTTATAAAAGCTCATTATGATCAGATATTTCTAAAATGTTTTATGTTCTAAGGCAGATTGCCGGCAATAGCCATTTTAGGATAGTTTGTGGTTTGGTATTAGTGACTTACAAGTCCTCATCACTACTATCGTTTCACAGATTTAGGAATTAGTTTTAGTGGTAAAATGCTTTGTGAAATACTCTTAGATTATAGTAATAACAATAGCAATAACATAAAAATATACAGAAAGGTGACCACAGACAGAACTGAGAATGTGCATGTGTCCTTTGTACAGATGAAGGTTTGATTAGTTATTTACAAATGTACAGTACTGGGGTGTGTTATGTGTTATTCAGGTGGGATATGGCCTGAGGGAAAAAAATATTCTTGTGTCTGGCTGTTTTGGTGCTCATTGCTCTGTAGCGCCGGCCAGAGGACAACAGTTCAAAGAGAGAGAGTGAGCTGGGTGTGAGGGGTCCAGAGTGACTTTCTTAGCCCTTTTCTTCACTCTGGAGGTGTAAAGTTCTTGGAAGCTGGGCAGAGGGGCACCGATAATCCTGTCACTACCCGCGCTGGCTTCTTTGCCACAAGCAGAGAACCATCGGCTAGTGCTCTGGGAGATCTGAGGGCTACAGTTGAGAGCCTTTCCGTCAGGCCAGTCCCCATGGACCTCTTACTCCTCCCGCAGTAGCTGTTCTGTGCGGCTCCCCGGTGATTCTGCTGTGCCGTCTCACGGGGTACCCAGCATTTCATTCGGCGCTCCGATAGAGGATCGGATGTCAATCTGCGATTGCTGCAATCTGTGATCGGAGGATGCTCTGAGGATGAAGATTTGGTGAGACTGCCCCCCTCGGGTGTCGCGGCTGCCGCCGAATCGGACCCAGAGTTGATTAACGGCCATGCTTTCCCGGGCCGCCGCAAGCATCGGGCTGGAGGAGTGCACACCTCTCAGTCCCGAGTCCTCGCGGCGAGATGATTGGTTCCTTGGCACGGGCCTCGGCTCGCGACCATGCCCTGCCTCGGTTACTTTTTCCCGGAGGTGCATGGGGAGCTGATGAAGTTGTGGATGGCCCCTTTTTACGGCCAGAAGCGGCTCGTTTGTCTCCCCCATCCTCGCTACCCTCGATGGGGGGGTGGCTGGGGGTATGTTGACATTCCCCAGGTGGAGAGTGCGGTTGCGGTGCACCTGTGCCCGCAAAACGCCGCCACTTAGAGGATTCGTCTTCATCTCCCGTCCAAAAGCCTGTAAGCTGAACCCGCAGCACAGTATTCTGGGCGGAGCAGTCTGACGCCAGGCCCAGTACTGGTGTTAGCTCGCCCGGGTCTCCAGTCAGCACCTGTACTGAGCTAGGTGTCCGTATGGCCTGATTCCCCTTCGGGAAATTCCATATGTGTATTCTTCCATGGTAAGGTTTCCCTCACAGTAAACCCGTGTCTTCTCTTTGACAGAGCTCTCTGTCAGGCTCTGCTGGCAGCTCTCCTCCCTACACCTAGGTAGGATCTGCCCCAGAGTCCAGTCGTATGTAGTACTGCCCCAGGCCTGGGTCAGTCCATATCAGTGTCTCCACATGTTACCTTCCTTCGGGCAGGATGTGGCCTCCATAGCGCCCTTCTCCAGAAGGCTTGCTTCCCTGTCATTACCGCCAAGCTGTAACAACAAATAGGAAAGTCTTGAAGCTATCTTTCATTGAAGGTCGAAATCCCATTCGATTTCTGTGGGGAAAGGAACAGCGGCTTGGCTATCTCCAGCAGCGATGTACTCAGTGATCCCTGCGGGCACCAAGGTTAGCGAATTTGTGCTGGGGCAATGGGAAGGTTGCAACCTCTTGCGTGGCATTTGTCTGTCATGCGCTCGTTTGTCAGCATCTGCATGCCACAAGTTGTGACGGGGTTCAGCTTGTGGCGCTTTCCATAGGACCCCTATGTCGTCACGACATAACTCGTAGTGACTGACGAATAGGGAACGTCAAGGTTACGCATGTAACCCTCGTTCCCTGATGGAGGGAGTGGGGAAGTTATGTCCCCATGCCACAATCTTGAACCATCGCTGGTTGCCAGGGACTCATTCTTGGCTCCTCAGCGTAAAACCTAATGAGTGGATGCACTTGTCACCCTCTTATACCCGTATGCATGGGGAGTGGCTCAGGTATGCAAAATCCACAAGCCAATTTCATTGGCGTTTTCTCTTAAAGTCAGAGATGATTGGGGCTTCCAGGTGAATCCCCTATGTCGTCACGACATAACGTCTCCGTTCCCTCCATCAGGGAACGAGGGTTACATATGTAACCTAGACACTCTTGTGGGAGGTTGAACTTCCTTAGCTGGTGGAGGAAATATAGCCTCTGCATGGCCTTTCAAGTCAATGTGATTGTCCCACTTCAGGTCCTGAGAGATAGTGGTTCCCAGGAATCTGAATGACTCTACTGCAGCCACAGTGCTGTCCATAATGGTTAGTGGGGGGAGAGTAGGGCGGTTCCTCCTGAAGTCCACTATCATCTCCACAGATCCAGTGTGAAGTGCTTGAATTCAGTGAACAACACAAATGACTAGTTTAAAGCAAGAGGAAATGGCACTGACGAACAGCAGAAACACTGTGTTTTTGTGACACTTATTATAATGAGAGGGTTCTTTCAGAACTCAGGACTGAACAAAAAGTTCAGCGTTTTGAGCATTGAGTGGGTTCTGACTGATACACGCAAACACATACGTACTGGAGTCTGCCGTGAAGCGACTGCGGCGTACTTTAATTATGTTGTTAATGTTTATTTTAATAATAATAATAATAATAATATGTTTATTTTTTATAGCGCCTTTCAAGAACCCAAGGTCACTTTACATAGTAATACAAGCAATTGGCAAACATAATACACCAAACAATCAGAGGGAACAATCATACAAACAAGTGTTGACAACAAGGAACTACAGTTAATTAACAACAAGAGGTCTCGCAATCATATGATGAAAGTTGATGAAAGGGGAAACAGAGAGGTAGAAGAGTTATTTAGAGAACAAAGTGAATAGATGAGTTTTAAGTTGAGACTTAAAGGTCTGGAGAGAGGAGGCGGCACGAACATTATGGGGCAGCTTATTCCATAGCTTAGGGCCTATAATAGAGAAAGCTCTGCCACCCACCGTAGAGAGTTTATACTTGGGCACAACAAGCAAGTTATCATTGCTAGATCTGAGAGTCCGTGCAGGAACATATGGTTGCACTAACTCGACTAGGTATTGAGGTGCGAGGCCATTATGGGCCTTATAAACTAAAACTAAGAGTTTGAACTGAATACGTCTGGGCACAGGAAGCCAGTGAAGTTGGTGAAGGATGGGAGTGATATGCGCAGATTTTTTATTAAATGTAAGGACTCGAGCAGCAGAGTTTTGCACCATTTGGAGACGATTAATAACTTTGGCAGGTAAGCCGCTATATAAGGAGTTACAGTAGTCCAATCTCGAGGTTATAAAAGCATGGATAATAGTTTCAGCATCTGCAAAATTAAGTGAGGGACGTATACGAACAATATTTCGCAGTTGATAAAAACATGATTTAACTATCTGACCAATGTGTGAATCAAAGCATAACGCAGAGTCAAACAACACTCCCAAATTTTGCACAGTTATAGAGGGCCTAATCTGGACACCATCGATATCTATGAAGATGTCATGCTGGGAGGAGCTCTGTGATTTAGGACCAACCAGCAGCAGTTTATTTAGTTGTAAAAAGTTATCTGACATCCAGGTTTTAAGTTCTTGAAGACAGAAAACAATAGAAGGGGGTGGGCAAACTGAACTTGGTTGAACTGTAAAATAAATTTGAATATCATCAGCGTAGCTATGAAAATTGAGACCATGACGTCTGATGATCTGACCCAGTGGCAGCACATAAATGAGAAATAAAAGAGGACCAAGTACGGAACCTTGAGGTACACCACGGGAAATAGTGACAGTGCAAGATCGATTCTTATCTATCCTAACAAATTGCTGTCTATCCGATAGATATGATGTTAGCCACTGAAGAACAGCACCATTGATACCTATAGCAGATAGTCGAGAAAGAAGTACAGAGTGGCAAACAGTATCAAAAGCTGCACTCAGATCAAGGAGAACCAGGATACTGCGGGCACCTGAATCAGAAACCTTAAGGAGATCATTAACCACTTTTAAAAGTGCTGTTTCTGTACTGTGAGAGGGACGGAAACCAGATTGAAACTGCTCATAAAGATTATATTTCTCTAAATGAGACTGCAGTTGTGCTGCAACTACCTTCTCAAGTATTTTAGCAACAAAAGGGAGGTTTGAAATTGGTCTAAAACTGTTCAGATCTGTATTGTCAAGTCCAGGTTTCTTAAGGATTGGGGTGATGGCAGCTACTTTTAGGTCTTGTGGAACATAACCAGTGGCAAGGGATCTATTTATTATATAAGTAATAGACTGGATGAGTGAAGGCAAAAGGGTTTTGAGTAAGTATGTTGGAATAGGATCAAGTGTGCAGGAGGCAGAGTTCGATTTGATAACCAGTTGTTCAACCGCAGATATATTTGTGGGTAAGAAAGTGTTGAGTGGGTGACCTATCAGACATGGAGAAAGGTGGGGAGAGACAGATGGGGAAAAGTCTTGGTAAATGTTATCAATTTTACGTAAGAAAAAAGACTGAAAGCTTTCACAAAGATCAACAGAGCCATTAATAGCTGCAGATGATGGTTTAACAAGTTTGTTGATCTCAGAGAAAAGGGCTTTAGGTTTACACTTAGCTTTATTAATTTTGTTATTAAAAGTTACGTTGGCCGCTTCCCGCTTCCTTCTTCTGTGAGTCTTGAACTTTGTTATACATATATGCATCTTCCTTAAATCATCCTGGCGACCCATTTTTTAAGCCCAGGGTTTGAAAACTCCTGCTCTAGTGGAGTGCATTCAGAGAATCTAACAACAAACATTTCAAGTTCAAGACCATCGACTCTACCGTGCGACTCCTCCGGGGAAGAACACTGCCAAAGGATATAAGTATAGCTTTTTATTTATCTTCTTTCTTACTGCTTGTTTCACTTCTGTTTTAGTTTTTACAACCAATTCTTACTATGTGTAAGTAAGTTGTTGTTTGTTAGCATGTGTTTTTGACAGTGTTCTTTTTTTTGATAAACTACTGCCGTTTGATTTATCTATTTTAATTTTAGATAAATGATGTATTTTATTATGTCTTTATAGGTATTTTTTTGTTTTAGTTTTGTTTAGTTTTGTTATTTTAGTAACGTTACTTCAACATAATACATGGAAATTAAATAACATATATACTGTATATATATATATGGGCTTAGTGTCATGTTAAAATAATTTCTATACTCATACCTTTTGTTGTTTTAATATTTTGAAATGTTTTTAGCTTTATTTTTTGTTTTCATTTACATGTTTAGTTTTGAAATGTTGTTGTATGCATTTGTCATTTTATTTAATTTCTCCATTTTCTTAAATGTGTGTATATATAGTATTTATAGACTTTTAACTTATAGTTTTAGTTACTTTTTCTTATGTGTAAGTCGCTTTGGATAAAAGCGTCTGCTAAATGATGTAAAAGTAAAAAAGTAAGTAAGTAAAGTTATAAATGGAAGAACATATGCTTCATGTATATTGCTTTGTACAAAGAATTTAATTACTGTGTAATTTATGTACACACATACATTATTTATGTTTAAAATTCCTATGTGTGATTGAGGTAAGGTCATATAATTGATGGTAAGATTCACAGAAGTTTTAATAGCAACCAGTTACGGCTGAACATCTCTCATTAAGTGCCGTTGCCCTGGTGAAGACATGCAGTTACCAAGGTAACCCCCACAGTTTCTCACCTGTAGATCAGGATCCTCCTCGTGATTCAGGTGGGCTTCCTCTGCTGCTTCCACCAACCGCTGGAGGGCAAGACAAATGGATATTATGGGCCGTTTTAATGGATTCTGATTGTTATCTCCCTATCATTAATTTAGCACTTCACACACAGCACACGCACACACACACTGCAGTGGATCCCTCTCTAAAATAATAGAGAAGACAAATACATTTTCTCTTACAAAAATAATTGCATTATAAGTGGAAATATTACTTCAATCCAAGCCTAGGTGATATACTAACTGTTAGTGATATACACTGTGTATATATATATATATATATATATATATATATATATATAATGAGTGCATGATGGAGTTTGATGCTAAATGATAAAAAAAACATATGTAAGTCAATATTGCTGTTAGTTGCTATATATTGTGGAGAATATAATTTTTTTTAGAGGAAAACTTTATGGAAAAGAGACCTTGGTTGTTGTTTTTCTTGATTTTTACTGTATTTTACATTTTACTGGAAACATTTGTATTTTCACTGGCTATAACGCTCTTGGCCTGAATAACCTGCGCCAATCTTTATGCTGATAAACCCTATAAAACTCTCTCTTTAAAACATGCAAAGACAGTTACCTTTATGGCTTCAGCCTTCTTGTGGAACATCTGCTCCATTTTCCCAGCAAGTTTCTTCACCAGTTTGATTCCATCAATCTCCTCCACCCTCACCGACTGCTCAAACTCCTTGTATTTCTATGGAAAGAAATCTGACAATGACATTTATAAAATAAATTATCCCAATCCTTGTAGCTCATTGGCCCATCCAGTGATAGACTGTGATGTGAACAGCTGTTGAGCAGCTACTTTAAATCTCACTGCATAGCACCCATAGAAACCAACTTTTGATAGGGATAGTCCTGCCAAAACATGAAAATGCTGTCATCATTTACTCACCCTTACGTTGTTCCAAACTTTTATTCGTTTCTAGGTACAACTTATGCGACGTAGAGTATATGACAATTTTTGAGTGAACAACCCATTAACCCTAAACTAGATGTGCTATTGGAACGAAGGCCAGATACTAAGAGCAATGGAAAGCTGCTTGATTTGGCTTGATTTGGCAGTGACACAGTATGAGTTTGGCTTCAAATATACATGACTGACAATAGACCCCCAAAATGTCACTGACATTTCACTAATGTGAACACAGTATTTATATTCCTTGTAAATGGCAGTTGAACTTTTTGAAATTCTGGTTAGATTTGAACAAATTTAATTTAATTTAATTACTCTGCACCACAATGTCAACTTTGAATCTAAACTAATTCTGTTTTATGATTTAAAGTTATAGAGAGAGGGAAGGAGACAGTCAGAAGTGCTCTTGGCTTATGTGGGGATGACACTGAATATAATCCTATTCCTGCTCCCATAACTCCCCTAACCTCACTCTCAAAGCCTCACTTTAATCCACTCCACTACACTCCAGGCCAAACATTATCTCAAAGGCTAGAGATGTGGCTCTTCACATGACTAGCCATGCATGTTGCATTCTTAGCTGTTCGGTAATAATAAAAAAAGAAATGTCCACAGATTGTGCCCAGGCTTGATATTAGCAAAACATGCAGTTTATGGGAATGCAGTAACAAATAATGATGGTGACAACTGCAGTAAATTTCATTAAGAGCAAAACAGACACACAAAAATTACAAGTAGTTTACAAGTAGTAAACTTGTAAAGTTTTAAGTAGTCCAAAATGCAGCAGCTAGATTCCTGAAGGGGTGGAAGAAGTTTGATCACGTTACTCCCCTCTTGAGATCATTGCATCGGCTGCCAGTTCACTGTCGAATTGAGTTTAAAATCTTGCTACTTGTCTATAAATCACTCAACATTCAAGCTCCTTCTTATTTGTCTGATTTAGTCCACCCGTTCACTCCGACGAGGGGACTAAGATCGGAGGGCAGATTTCTCCTCCAGATCCCTAGTACCCGCTTAAAGACCAAAATATCTAGAGCCTTTTAAGTGTCTGGTCCCACCCTCTGGAAGAACTTACCAGTTCACATTAGAATGGCTTCCACTTTACCGGAGTTCAAGTCATGTCTTAAAACCCATCTCTTTACTTTGGATTTTAATATGTAGCAACGCGTGGCCCTTGTATGGTTTTAATTTGTGCACTGATTTTTTTTTCTCTCTGTTGTATTTTACTGTTTATTGTGCAGCACTTTGGTCAGCATTGCTCCATGTTTAAACGTGCTCTAGAAATAAAACTGAACTTGAACTTGAAAAATTGTGTTTCAGAATGGTAGTTACAGTTGAAGTCAATGGTGCAAGGGTTTGCGCTAAACATTAAAATTCATATCAGGTAAAAATCAGGTAGACGAAAGACAGATTAGAAAAATCAGGAAGGAGAACATAGCCACAATGCAGAATTTCAAACTAAAAGTCAAAACAACAAAAGCACCATGACACTAACCTAACACTAAACTGCATTACATATATTACATAAAATCAAATAAAGTAAATTACATGCAATTTAGAGAGAGGCACAGTTACATTTGGTACAATTACCACAGTTAAATGTATCCTATAAATATGGGTGTGTCCAGCCTATTTGCGTGTAGGGCTGAACATTCTCAGTAAAACGCCCACAAATAGACTGTAGTGTAAAAGCAACACGTTTCCTTTATGTGGGCCATTGTGAGTCAATATGAGACTTAATACAGTGAAATTGCTTACTAACGTATTATTTATTTATGCTCCATACAGTTCTTGCAATATCTGCTACTTTAACTGTATGAAGCCAGTTAACGTTTGTATTATAAGCAGCACAAGTTCAGTAGTATACCAGAAATGAACTTTTTACAGAGAGAAAACTGTAAAACACAGGAAGTACATTAAGTGCAATTATTATGAAATACTAAATAGTAAGCATGTTAACATGTTCAAACAAATAATCAAACAATTATAGCAATTAAAATTGTACGGTAGTTTATAGATTTTCTTAAGCTGTTTTAATCAAAAACGTATTAGGGATGCATGGATTTTTTTTTTTATTTAGTTTGACGGGGACATTGTACATAAATAAATAATTCCTGTAAAGGTACCAGAATTAGCCAAAGGCTATTTTTCATCCGTAGTCCCTGGAGAAGATGTTACAAGTCACCCTAGATAAATTTGATTAAAAATACATAATAGAAAATGTAATAATTACACAATACAATCATACAGTAGTCTATTGAAAACAAAATAGGATAAATTAAATACAATGCAAACAAAATACACACAATAATAGGATGGCTAGCAGATATAAAATTCTAGTGTTGACAAATCTGAGTACTGATTAACCAATCCTTAAATTGAACCCTAAATAAAGCATATGTGTCTAGATCTCTTATAGTTGTTGGAATAGTATTCCATTCTTGTGCAGCTTTGACAGAAAAAGTAGACTGACTAAATTTACTTCGTCTAAGTGGTACGATACAGTCTCCTCTTAATGTGCCTCTTGTAGAGCGATAATCAGTTGTTCTAATACGAACTAACTGACCAAGAGGGGGAGAAGATAAACCATAAATAATTTAATATATCAAGCATACATTTGCATACTTAATCATGTTTTCCCAACTTAACAAATTATATTTCCCTTTCGAGATTGCACTCGTACTGCATCGAGACGCTGTATGGAAAAAAAAACTTTTTTCCTCTTCAACTGAAGCCTATTTCAATCACGCAGTTATAACTGCACGTTGATTGGTTCATTAGGATTAAAAAAATGAACAAATCCACGGCTATGGCGAGCGAGCCAATGGCTATTCAGCCCCCCATAGCCCGCCAAAATGGGAGGGGAGTCTGGCTATATAATCAGCTGCTCTAGCCACTGTAACTCAGATTTCTTCTCTTCAGCGACAAACTCCCTTCTTCGCTGACACCGGGATCTGCCGTTGAAATGCCTCAGCAGCCGGATTAGGACCTCTTGCAGCGCCCAGCTCGCAGAGTCGGCCATCGCCAGCAGCCAACCTTCACCCAACTCGATCAGCGTCCCTCCGCAGCTGCGAGCGACATGATATTGTTCGGTGTGAGTGACAATTAACTGGATGACAGCCTTCCTCTGGCAGCTTCAGATGCGGAAGAGTTATCGGGCTCCGTAGCTGACCCAGCTCTCTTGCCGTCATCTGCTTCACGTAGCGCCAGACTGAAAGCGGATGATGAACTCATCCGCGTTATGTCAAAGGCTATCAACGAGCTCAGGCTCGAATGGTCTCCGCCTGAGGAACCATCTCGCAACAGGCTGGACGAGTGTTTTTTACCGGGGCGCCATCAGGCTCTCTGCCTACGCTCGTTCCCCTTCTTCCCCAAAGTGCGCGACGAGCTCACAAAATCTTGGCGCGTGCCCTATACATCTTGCATACGCCCCTCTACTTCAGCTGCTCTCACATCCGTTGACGGCGCTGAAGAGAAAGGATATGAGCATCTTCCTCCTCTGGATGAGTCCGTGGCCACACATCTCTGCCCGCTCACGGCTATCGGATGGAAGGCAAGGGCGACACATCCATCCAAGCCATGCAGAGCCACATCTGCACTCGCTGGATGCGCCTACTCAGCGGCTGGACAGGCTGCTTCAACGCTGCACTCGATGGCTGTGCTTCAGGTCTTTTAAGCCAAGATGCTCGCCAACGAGGATGCCGGTCTGGATTCTACCTCACTCAGGGACCTGAGAAGTGCAACAGACCTGGCTCTGCGCGCCACCAAAGCCATAGCCCAAACGATTAGCTCTATGTCAAGCCTCATCGTGTTGAAGCGCTACCTCTGGCTCATGATGACGGAGATGAAAGAGGCGGATAAAATTCCCTTCCTCAATGCTCCAATCTCATCAGGTAGCCTGTTTGGATCAGCTGTGGAGGGCTTCGCTGAATGCTTCACGGAGGCTCAGAAGTCGTCTCAAGCGATGCAACACTTCCTCCCTAAACGCACCAGCTCTTCTTCTGCTTCCAGTCGCCCCAAATCTGCGCCAACTCAGCAGACAGCCAAACTAGCTCCAACCACCCCGGAGCCCCGACCTCCGAAGGAGCGGCAAGATAGAGGGCGCTCACGCTACAACTTCCCAAGGACCCCAGCCCAAGATCACCTTGGATCCAGTGCCTAAGAAGTCTTCCTGATCAGCCAGGCAGAAGGAGGAGGGGCCCGAGTCTCGCTACCGCCGGACCACCCCGCAAACGACCTCTCATGTGTTTCTTGCCACCTCGCGGAATGCTGGGTGCAGAGAAAATGTGTTTCCGGTTCCTCACTGGCCCGCTACGGCGCCCAGGTGTACGACTGCTGTGATAGCGGACAAAATAAAAAACAAAAATGTTAAAAAAAGAGAGCATACTTCCTTTTCTGCCTCCCATAAGCATCCTGCCCGTATGCAGCCAGTCTGCACAGCCGTTTCAACCCCTTGCCACACGGGCCGAGGCCTGGCAGGCCATCCCCGGTGTGTCAGCGTGGGTAATAAACACGGTTATTCACTCCAATCCAAAGACCACCACGCTTCCACTGTGTGCTCGCCACCTCAGTGAGCAGCGACAACGCTCATGTCCTCCGTGCAGAGGTGATGAATCTGCTGGAAAAAGGAGCCATAGAAATCGTTCCTCCAGCCCAGAACGAATCAGGCTTTATTACCATTATAAAATGGTATTATTGATATCAGATCCTGCTGTTTTGGCTGTCCCTGGCACCCCGCACTTTTACACGATACATGGATGCGGCTCTTTCCCCTCTGAGACAGATGGAATCCGCATAATCAACTACCTCGATGACATTTTTGCCCAGACGTAGGCGGTTTTGACATCGCACAGGACCCTCCTCCTCAGCCACTTAGACTGCCTGAGGCTCAGGTCAACTTTGCCAAGAGTGTACTGTCACCCAGCCAATGGGTATCATTCCTGGGTACAGTTATCTACTCGGTGCAGATGACAGCTACTGTCTAAGCGGAGCAAGCCACCTCAATTCAGCGTCATGCGGCCTCCTTCAAGGAAGGCACCGCCCGTCCGCTCAAAGCTTTCCAGAAGATGCTGGGCCTTATGGCAGCGGCTTCGCTGGTACTTCGGCTGGGTCTGCTTCGTATGCGACCCATCCAGTTCTGGTTGAAATAGAGGGTTCCAGCAGCGGCTTGGCATCACGGACGCCACCGCGTAATGGTGACTCGGGCCTGTGTATCAGTCCTGACCACGGTGCACAGAAGGAAGGTTGTCATGACAGACGCTTCCAACAAGGGTTGGGGAGTGCTGTGCGAGGGCAAACCAACCTTTGGTCTATGGTCCGAGGAGGAATCGACCCTGCACATTAACTGCTTAGAAATGCTAGCAATGCTAGTATGTCAGGTCTGTCAATTCTTCCTACCGGACATACGGGGACACCATGTGCTAGTACGCTCAGACAGCAGGTCCGTGATGTCATACATAAATCACCAGGGCAGCCTCGTCTTGAAGCGACTCTGCACGCTGTTTAACGACCTTCTTGTGTGGGCCCAGAAAAATCTGCGCTCGCTGAAGGCGACACATGTTCCGGGCAAAATGAACCAAGGAGCAGACAACAACGTCGAGGAACAATGTTTCCTCGGAGGAATGGACGCTTCAGCGGCTCACGGTTCAGAAAACTTGGGAAATCTTTGGCAACGCTCGAGTAGACCTCTTCGCCTCCAAAGACAACTCTCACTGCCCAATCTTTTTTACAAGGAGCACGGATGCTCTGGCCCACGAATGGCCCAGCCTTCTGCTCTATGCTTTCCCCCAATTGCTCTGCTACCGCAGGTACTCAGGCGAGTCAGGGATTGACGACACAAGCTTCTTTTAATAGCCCCCCTCTAGAGGAACAACCGTGGGTGTCAGAATTATTCCAGCTGCTGACAGCAGCCCCGTGGCCAATCCCCTTGAGACAGGACCTCTTCTCTCAAGCAAACGGCACTATATTGCATCCACGGCCCGAGTTATGGGCCCTGCATGTGTGGCCACTCGACGGGAGCCTTTCAGCCTCCCTGAGCGTGTCCTAAACACTATGGCAGAAGCTAGAGCTCTGTCTACTAGACGCTCTGAAATGGTCAATTTTCTCGGCTTGGTGTCAAGACCGCGACTTAGAACCAGTCACCTCCGAAGTGTCAGTGGTTCTGTCATTTCTGCAAGAGATGCTGGACAAACAGCACTCTTCATCCACCATCAAAGTTTACGCAGCAGCTATAGCGGCTATCCACGCCCCTATTGTTGGCCGCTCTGTGGGCAGAGATAGTCCGGTAATTCAATTTTTACGAGGCGCCAGGAAAATTAATCCTCCCTGTCCTCATACAGTTCCTCTTGGGACTTACTAACCGTACTGAGGGCCCTGAAAGGGCCCCCATTTGAACCCCGTGGCCAATCCCCTTGAGACAGGACCTCTTCTCTCAAGCAAACGGCACTATATTGCATCCACGGCCCGAGTTATGGGCCCTGCATGTGTGGCCGCTCGACGGGAGCCTTTCAGCCTCCCTGAGCGTGTCCTAAACACTATGGCAGAAGCTAGAGCTCTGTCTACTAGACGCTCTGAAATGGTCCATTTTCTCGGCTTGGTGTCAAGACCGCGACTTAGAACCAGTCACCTCCGAAGTGTCAGTGGTTCTGTCATTTCTGCAAGAGATGCTGGACAAACAGCACTCTTCATCCACCATCAAAGTTTACGCAGCAGCTATAGCGGCTATCCACGCCCCTATTGTTGGCCGCTCTGTGGGCAGAGATAGTCCGGTAATTCAATTTTTACGAGGCGCCAAGAAAATGAATCCTCCCTGTCCTCATACAGTTCCTCCTTGGGACTTACCAACCGTACTGAGGGCCCTGAAAGGGCCCCCATTTGAACCATTGCAATCCTCGATCCTCAGAGAACTCTCGCTGAAAAGATTCAAGGTTCAAGGTTTTTTATTCGTCACATACTCAATTATACAGAATATAATCAGTAGTGAAATGTAAATAAGGTCAGGTCCGCTCAATGGACAGTGCAAAATATGTAACACAACACAAGATAATATATATAAATATAGGTAAAAAAAAAAAAAGAAGAAAAAATAAAGAGTAAAATGTGCAATAAAATAAAATGTGCAATCCAGTATACTGTGGACTTAATAAATAATAATATAAACAGGGATGTGCAAACAGGCTGTACCGGGTATATACAGATTAGAGGGTGACACGGGAGTGAATTCTCAAACCTCTCCCGTCCCACTCCCACAAAAATGAATCTCTTCCTGTCCCAATCCCACGAAAAAACTGGGGAAAATCCCGTCCCGTTCCACTCCCGGAAGAATGACTCCCATTCCCTCCCACTCCCGTGTTGTGTTATTATTATTTTTTTTGCAGAAATCTGTCAGTAAAAATATAGTACAGATCACAGCGTGCCCACCTTATTATTTGAATAAAAACCCAAAATGTAGTTTTTTGTTATTATATTGAACTGAAAGCCATCTTATGCACAGTGTTGCACAGATTACATTTCATGTAAATCATCCATGCTAACACACACGTCTTCTATTTTTTTATTTTTTTTTGAGAGTAGACATTTCACTCTATAGATATATTTTTCAAAGACGGAGTTTTGAAGTTTCTCGCTCAAGTTCACATGAGACCTAAAGCGCATCCTGTTTGCTTAAAAGCGCAACGTTTCGTTGTTATTCTGAGTGCACACAAATAAACGTAGAGTCTTTACAGATTCGAAAGATGTATTAGGCTACTTTTATCTGTATGACCAAATATTACGGAGATTTTAAGAGCAAGTGAGCGCACCGGAGCCTGTCCTGCAGCGAGCGCGCTATTCAGCTTCCACTCTCCACACAAACACTTCAATAGTGCACATTTCTCTAGGTTAACATCATATTGAGCAGCCATGTAAAGTTGATACTACATACATCTTTCAGATGAAAAGCCATATTTGAGGTTGATGAATGATAGGTGAGCGTTTGGATGTCCTGCCTGAGTGTATTACCACATAGACCAGCCGTTAACAATCTGTCCATCACGGACTGCGTCATTCACTTAACCAGCCACACCAAAGCAAACAGGAGGAGAGCATAAAGAGACAGGGCAACTAGAATTGATTTCAGAATTTAAATATACAGTTTATAGTTTATTTATATAAAAGGTATATTTGTGTGTAAAGTTGGGTATCATTACTATTCCCGGTCCCGCCCACTCCCGATTAAATTTTTTCCTGTCCCGTCCCAATCACGTAATTCGTAGCGATTTTTTTTCCCATCCCGCGGGAAATGTCAGCCTCTAATACACATAGCAGCAATGCGGATGATGGAGAATAGTGAATTTTTTACAGTTTATTAAATTGGGTCCAGTAAATGTTATTAGACCGAGTTTGAGTTTAGTAGCCTGATGGCCTGAGGGAAGAAGCTCCTCCTAAGTCTCTCAGTTTTTGCCATCATGCTCCTGAAGCGCTTGCCTGATGGCAGGAACATGAAAAGACGGTTACCAGGGTGATTTGAGTCCTTGATGATTTTAGCAGCTCTGCTTTTGCAGTGTTTGAGGTAGATATCCTGCAGAGAGGAGAGAGCAGATCCTGAGATGCGCTCAGCTAAGCGCACAACTCTCTGCAGGGCTTTGCAGTCCTGATTTGCAGCCATGAATCCCTGCTCTGCCCCATCAGGGCCCTGGAAATCTATGTAGAGCATTCTGCCTCATACAGAAAGTCAGAACAGCTTTTTGTTGGCTTCGTTAACCGCGCTAAACGTGGCCCTGTTACAAAGCAGAGCATTTCTAGGTGGTTAGTGGATGCTTTTGCATTAACATACTCCTCCGTGGGGTCACGGGGGTCAGATCCCACTCCAGCAGAGGCATCGCCTCTTCCTGGGCGTGGTCCAGCGGGGTGTCCATGTCAGACATTTGTGAGGCGGCCGGCTGGCCCTCGCCGTCCACATTTGTAAGGTTTTACAACCTGGATGTTCCTGCGGTGCAGGCCACAGTCTTTTCTGCTTAATAGCAATCTTCCGGGTTCCTTGACCATCATTGTTCCCCCCTCATTTTTGCTTGGGCCGTCCACTATATGGACACCAAGTATCCTTATGGGACGACACCCGAGCCATGGATGACCCTCTAGGCTCACCCTGTGCTTGGTATATTCTACGGACTCCCCTGGTCTAATCCCACGTGAGTCTTGGTTTCGAGTCATTCCACATCATAGCACGGCGTGATTGGACTGGTTCCCATACAGCGTCTCTTGATGCAGTACGAGTGTAATCTCTAAAGGGAACGTACTCAGTTACTATCGTAACCTTGGTTTCCTGAGATATGGGAACGAGTACTGTGTTCCTGGCCGTGCTATGAACTGCACACCTCGGTTACTTCCTTCAAAGAAATCTGAGTTGCAGTGGCTAGAGCAGCTGATTATATAGCCAGACGGCCCTTCCATTTTAGCGGGCTATGGCGGGCTAAATAACCATTGGCTCGATCGCCACCTCCGTGGATTGGTTCATTTTTTTAATCCTAGATGAACCAATCAACGTGCAGTTATAACTGCCTGATTGAAATAGGCTTCAGTTGAAGAGGAAAAAAAGTTTTTTTCCCGTACAGAGTCTCTCGACGCAGTAATCGTTCCCATATCTCAGGGAACCGAGGTTACGATAGTAACCGAGTACGTTTTTCAGTATTGGACAATGATGATAATGTACCGATTTCTTATCGAAGACTTTAAGTGTTCATTTGTATAAGGACTCTAATGGTTTTAGAGACCACTGAACTCGCCTGAGACCAGGTGGTTAAACAGTAAGTCATGTGAGAAATAAAATAACCATAGAATACACATACATATTAGCTGCCTCTAATGACATGTACTCTCTAATAAACTTAAAATTATAGAGATTTAACTTAACCTGATTAAAAACCTTTTTAACTTGAGCTTTAAATGTAAGTTTAGAATCAATCAGTATTCCCAGATATTTATATTGAGGCACTACCTGCAGCCTCACCCCTGACACGTAAACATCCAGCTCTTTAATAATACTGTTAGACTTAGAGAAAAACATACATATTGTTTTGGACACATTTAGTTGTAAGCAATTATCTTTAAGCAATGCCGACACAATAACCATAGAATTCGTAAGTTCATTTGCAACTTGTGTCAGACTATTACCATGTATGTAAATTACTGTATCGTCCACATACATTTGTATATTGATGCCAGGACATGAAAGATGAAAATCATTTATATACATAGCAAAAAGCACTGGACCCAAGATAGATCCTTGCGAAACACCAGTTGGTGTACCTAAATTGTTGGATAGGAGATTGTGTAATTTAACCCAAGGAAATCTGTCTGATAGATATGACGCTATCTAGTTAAGTGTATGTGATGAGAAATTAAAACAAGATAACTTAGACATAAGGATTATATGATTAACGGTGTCAAAGGCTTTCTTTAAATCAAGAAACACTGCTCCAACTACACCACCTTTATCAAAGAAAGTTTTAATGTTTTCTATAAAAAAAACTATTTGCGGTAAATGGATCATGATTTTTTTTTAGCTGATTCCAATTCCAGGTTTTTTACAAGCAAATGGACAAATTGTGATACTGATTGCTGATTTGTTTTTTTGTTTTTCTTTAAACAACAGATAAGAACGGATGAAAGATTACATAATCATGGAATAATTTCAATTATCACCAGTAAAGTATGCAGTGCTGCAAGGATCTGTCTTAGGCCCTCTGCTATTTTCAATATACATATCGCCCCTTGGTAATATTATAAAAAAAAAAATATGGATTAGTTTCCATTGCTATGCTGATGATACTCAGCTGTATATCTCAACAAGACCAGATGACAATTCTAAATTATCTTAGGTAACAGAGTGTTAAAATATAAAAGATTGGATGACCAATTATTTTCTCCTATTAAATTCAGATAAGACAGAGATATTGGTGGTTGTTGAGGAGAGACCCCCTCATGATTTTAAAGTGCTTTGGGCATACAGCAATACACAATAAAGCAATATATAAAGCTCCCGTATCATCTCGAGAAGGGCTTAGACTCTGATGTGTCGTTTGATGATGATGGAGAGGTAAAACTTTCTTGCTATACCTTTCTCAATAAAATCACCTACAAGTTGAGAGACTGTAGTTTGGGAGGAAACGGTCAGGACAGTTCGTCGGAAGAGTGGCAGATGACCAAAACAGCACTTTCAGGAACTTGAGTGGTTTCGTCAGCAGGTGTTTGTTGGACGCTGCTGTGATCTGGAGCATCACGTGTTGAGTTAATGTCTAACTTTGTTGCAGGGTTTTCAGGTGGTATTTCTTGTCCATTTGAAGTGAGGGTAGTTACAGTTCGCTGAGAGTGAGGTGAAGGAGTGCTGTTCTCTGTGGCTGGTTGGGTCAGCTGGTCACTACCTTCTCGTCCGACTGCTGGTCAGGGTGAATATGGTATCTCTTTCTTTTCCCACTTCCGGTCCTCCTCTTTTCATTGGAAGAATTCTTTCGTCATCATTTCCATCAGCTCTTGTGAGTCGAAACAAGGTGGTGTATTTTGTGCTTGTGTGGATTCCGTTTGTGTCACAAATAAAGACTGGAGGATTCAAGTAGCGGAAACAAGAACGGTTTATTCTGAGAGAGAGTACAGGTAAACTGAAAACAAGGTGGAGCAATGGGCAGCCAAGTGTCCGGTGACGGAGTCCAGGAAAACGGCAGGGCTCAGGAATCGCGGAACCAGGAAGCAGGAACGGACGGAATTCGCAGACCAGGACACGGCAGACACTGCGAGGATCTGACAACAGAGATAGCGGGTCAGGATCTGATATAGCCCCGGTAACGACTCTCAGCTGGAGCGAATCAGCCTCAATCAGACACACCCACCCGCAGACACCTGCTCACACACACACACACACACACATAACAGAGCGAGGATGGGACCGAGAGCCCATGAACCGTGACAGTTTGAGCTCGGTCAGCTTGGAATCTTTGTCAATTCTTTCATCGATCCTTTGGGCTGGTTGCTCCAGGGTGAGTTTGTCGTTTTCCCTTGGAGTTTCCGTTGGATTCCCACGAGCTCTTCGCTCTTGAGTTTCCAAACGAGCTTGGCTAGTTCCACGATCTCTCCCAATGATTCTCATGAGGCTTTGATGGGTCCCATGACTTCTCCCAGTGCCGTCCAGGTGAGAATTGTCATACACTCGGTCCATCCCAGCGGTCCCAGCAGGTTCTTTTAGTTTTGTCGTGAGGTAAAGTTCTTCAGAGGGAGCTGGTGAAGGTTTCAGCACTGCCCCTCAAACTTTTGCTCATGTATCAGTCCAGGAACAGACCCGTCCTGCTTGGCAGGTGTGAGGTCGGTGCACGTCGTGTCCTGGATGGCTCACAGCATAATTCATAGGCGTGCTTGAGTTCCTCTTGGAGACTATCAGATTCTTCTTTGATGTTGTCGAGCTGTCGTGTTAGGCGGCTGATCTTGTTTCTTGACTCATTCAGGTGAGCTTAAAGGGCTTTGATTCTGCTGTTTTTGTCCCTGAAATCGGCCTTTGCCTTCTCCAGTAGCTGTTCTGCATACTGCAGCTTGTCAGAACGATCAGAGTAGTCTGCTTTGATTTGTCTAATTTCTCGGGTAGTAGCTGCTAGGGTCTCTTTTAGCCTGTTGATCTCCTCCTCAGCGCCTTGTTCCACCTCATCAGGCCCTTCCCGTCGTTCCTGAGCTTCAAGTTCGAGGCTGCTCTATGCATCCTGCTGGAGTTGTGCAGCGTGCCTGTTGCTCAACTTGAGGGTGGTGATGAGTGTGTGACTTAAGGAGCCGGTGATCTTGGCTAATTCTTTGTGACTGTAGCTTTGACTTGGGTCTTATCCCATGAGGCTTGTTATGTTATCATCCAGCTGGTCCTGAGTCTGATGTTTGAGTATTTCAGCAGCCTTAGGGAGGAGGCTGTCTGTCCCAGCACTTAGCCATGTTTCCAGATCCTCCCAGTGTAATTGAAGTGCTCCTTCGGGTCCTAATTAGTTGGTTCAGTTGTCTTTGATCAGGGCTGAAGCTGAACTCTGCAGGAAGGTAGATCTACAGCATTTGATACTCAAATCCAGCTCGCGAGATCCACTTTCCTGCAGATGTTAGGATCTCAAACTCTCCTGCAGATCTCAAACTCACCTACCTGTGATTTTTTAAGGATCCTGAAGACATTGATTAGCATGCTCAGGTGTGTTTTATTCGGGTTAGTGCTAAACTCTGAAGGAAAGTGGATCTCACGAGCCATGTTTGAGTATCCCTGATCTACAGGAACAGGGTTGGGCACCCCTGATCTAAAACAATACATCTGTTTCACTATCCGTACTTTCCAGCTACTATAACTTAAGTCTTTGGTAAAAAAATAACAGGTTCTGAAAAGGTCTCTTTTGGTTTGAGCCATCCCAATTGAGTGGCTAAATAATGGCCAGTCATTGTTGTTTGCATTCTCCTAGTTGCATTACAGGGCTGCCTACACAAAACTTGCATGGGCTCAATGGTGCAAAAGTTGCTCAGAGAGCCTGCGGTGAGCCCACATCTGTTTAGGTTTGGTGTGAGCAAGGACATGTTTACAGGGGAGCTATGCTGGGCAGATATTAGGAGGAATTATCCGCTGCCCGGCATGCTGTGAAAAGCCTGGCAGCCCAGGTCACTGATCTGACCAACTGCCTACATCTCCTGCAGGGCCAATCCCATGGTCTCGACCACCTCTGAGCCCAGAATAAACAATCCTCCATGCTACTCTGGTGAGCCCACTGAATGTCGGGCTATCTTAACACAGTGCGAGGTTATATCCTCCCTGCAGCTTTCCACCTATGCGGAGGACAATTCCAAGCTCGCCAACGTGGTCTCCCTCCTCACTGGATGGGCACGCGGCTGGGGAACGGCCATTTGGGAGGCTGGAGCGGAGTGCTGCAAGCGGTTTGACTTGTTTAAGGACGAGATGGTTAGAGTGTTTGACCACTCTGTCCACGGGTATGAGGCCGCTCGGTTGCTCGCCATGCTGCATCAAGGGAGGCGATCTGTTTTCCGATTATGCCATTGAATTTCACACACAAGCGGCAACCTACGAGTGGAATGAACTAGATCTGGTTGCATGTTTTCTGGAGGGACTCAATGTTAACCTCAAAGATGAGATTTACTCTCATGAGATTTCATCCCATCTGGATCAGTTGGAGGAGCTGGCTATCCGCATGGACGGTTTGGGTTCCATCGCCATGCTCTGGGCTTTAGTGACGAGCCCCCCCCCCGTTGTTGTCTCCACCTCCGAGTTCACCCAAAAATGAAAATTATGTAATTAGTTACTCAACCTCATGTTGTTCCAAATCCACAAGTCCTTCCTCTTCGGAGCACAAATTAAGATAGTTTTGACGTCACTACCGGCGCGACCACAATAAAAGGGCAGCCGGGAGAATACATCATCCTCTTCTTCGTCTTCAC
Source organism: Ptychobarbus kaznakovi (assembly GCA_027422405.1). Lineage (NCBI taxonomy): Eukaryota > Metazoa > Chordata > Actinopteri > Cypriniformes > Cyprinidae > Ptychobarbus > Ptychobarbus kaznakovi. The sequence continues at coordinate 34,090,114 of CM049799.1, read as the reverse complement.
TGAAGCTGTTTTGTTTGAAGCGTGCATTCTGGTAAGAGTACAGTTTTCTCTCTATCATGGCGAGCACTAGCAATGCGTTTATGATTGTGTGTGGATCCGTGTCCTCGTTATTTGACACCCGATGACACACACAATCTTTGCGTCTTTTGTTTGGGCAAGAAGCATGCACGCAATGTCCTTGAGGGGAAAATCTGCATGCACAAATCCGCTCTCGTCTGTCCCTCTTTTCAAGGAAAGAGGGGCAGCCGTCTGCTTCCTGCGATTCGGAACCCACCGCTGCCGAGGCACGGAGGCGAATGAAATCGTGGGGTTCGCAGTTGGATATGGCCGATGAGTTAGAGAGGGACCGCCCCTTTTCGCGCGCGTCGGCCGAGAACGAGAGTGAGCTGCTGGATTGTGACGATGCGATCTTTCTGACATCATCAGATTCAGCAGCTAGTGCTCTGCTGGGTTATGCCCAGGAAGAGCAGGAGATGTTTGAGGGCGAGGAAGTTGAGACTGAACCCTCTCAATCCTCCTGCGAGAACGATATGAACGAGTTTTTGGAGGTTATGGATCATAAAAATAAATCTTTCTGGCCAAAAACCCCCAGCTCGAGCGAGCCTTCCTTTCTTCATAAAATCTCAATGTGGAGTGAAAAAAGCTATTTTTTCTCATATTCATAGATTTCAGCATACTAGTTATATGAAGATCTTTAAGATCTTCTGACAGGGCTTTCTTAACTGTCCCACACTCACGCTTAAAAACAAAGGGTGATAGGGCTTTTTCAATTGCTGCCCCCATCTTTGGAATCAACTGCCACTAGACATTCGCCTTGCATCTTCTATTACAACTTTTAAAACGAAGTTGAAAACATATCTTTATTCCCAGGCATTTTAATAGGATTTTTATTTATGTTGTATTGTTTTACTGTATTATCTGTCTTGCTTATTTTATGTTTATCTTTAACTTTGTTCAGCACTTTGGTCAGCTTTGCTGAGATAAATGTGCTATATAAATAAACTTTACTTACTAACTTACATTGAGGGGATGCGTGAAAAATGGCTATGAGGGGATGCCCCCTGTGCAAGAGATGATAGCTAGCTTATATCTCTGTGGCGAGACATCCTCTCCTGCGGCTAGGGTGAGAGAGAGGCGCGGGTCAGAGAGAGACAAGCCCTCTTATTCCTCTCTAATTCCCCTGTAACCACCGTAAACTCCACCTGACCGAGGTTAGGTGAAAATTTCCTGCTAAGCCAGAAAAAAAAAAACAATATAGGTGAGTTCCCTCTCATTCTGAGGAATGAGTTCTCCGCTCTCCAGAGCTCGTTGTCCCCTCACCTAGAGGGTCACCTATGAGCATGCCGCTCCCTTCGCAGGATCCCAGGATCGCTTCATTGTTCAAACGCAGAAATATTTTGTTTAAAGGTGATCATATTCAAATAACTAGCTAGTTACGTCAAAACCAAATTGAAACAGGTCGCTGGATGACACATTTTTAAACTCAGACAGTTTATAACAAACTGGCTACATGTTTTCTTTTCAGCTTTTCTGAGCTGGCAAACACAGCTGAAACCTAACTAAATGCCAGAAAAATCTACAAAAGTGAACATTTCATCCGATGTCACCGGTTAATATTCACGTAACTTTTCCATTGCACAATAGGTTCTTTATAGTGGAAGGAGGTCCTTTTAAGAACAGTTCACTGAAAGGTTATTTTATGGCATTCCTGCAAAATAAATATATAAATAAAAGAAAAGAAACATCGTCTTACTAAGACATACCATTGGGAGATTTTATTATCTCATTCATTTACATCAGAATTTCGTTTTAGTTTTTGTCCATATTAATATCAGCAAACTGCATGGAATTGCATATTTTAGTTTGGGTCTCTGAGTAAAATTGAGGTGGTTTTTTTATCCTCCAGTATCCCCCTATATCATTCTATACGAGCCATTAAAGCATGATGTTCGAAATATGATACTCAACAACAAAAACATTAATTCATTAATTTGTTATTTTATTATTTTATAATTGTATTTTATTTATTTTTAATATGACCATTTTTTAAATGATAATTATGATCATTTCGTTTGTTTATTTCATATGCCAGGCTTTTACAGGGTTAAAAATCACTCTCTGTCACTAAATATCACTCAAGTAAAAGTAGCCATTTATCAAAGTCATTCATCAAGATATGCGCAAATTGACTGGATCCATACCTACATTTAAATTAAGTCAAGTATGCCTTCCTCAGCACTATTTTGTTCACCATATATTGCATACATTGCAACAATGTTACTTGTTTTTACTCCTTGTATGTCATGTGGAAAATTGTTGTAAACCCTATTTTACTGAATCAGCATGTTTATACCCTATATATTTGAAAATTATTTTATATAATAACTCCTTATGAATTTGTACCTCAGAATGTTAAGTAATTATAATTTTAAAACGTCCTACTCTACTGGTATGCTTACCTTGGTGGCACTATTTGTATAGTACCGGGGGTGTTTAGGTGCTTTTGCCTACACATCACTTCTGCACTTCAACTATTAGAGCACCACAATTAATTTCAAAAGCATCTATTTGATTTTGTTCTGGAACCTGTGTGGAGTGTATAAAATCATTTTACAAATCCATTTAAATAGAACAGCTTGAATAATTAGAGATTTCATAGGACAAAAAAAAGGATCCTTTTACTAATGTGTATTGATCCTTGGAATGAATACTTATCAACCGAAGGACCACTGAAAGAGTGAGTAAAGGAGAGATATGAGGGCACTTTGATGTCACTTCACAAACTAGAAATTACATGAGTTATGCCCACATCATTTTGTTGCCTTGTACCACATGTGCAAAGACAGTAATGTTGAATCTAATCTAAATTTATCAGCAAGGCAGGTTAATTAAGTTTGGCATTGTACATGTATTTGCACATTAACACTTGTGTGTAGAAAAACAAAATGTGCAGAGAAAATGAGAGAATGAAGAGTAACGAGTATGTACTGTATGGTATTAAAACAGACTAGATAAGAAATGGATGGTTCTGGAATTGCCATGTTAAAGTCCTGATCTTAAACCAATGGAAATGCTGTGGAAATCTCAAGTGTATGAAACAGCCATATGCAAAATACCTTTCTCAAATGCAAAACACTATTAAATATATATGGCAAGTTGCATAGGGCCTTGTTGGCTGATTTTGGCTTCCAATGATAATGAAAACACTGTGCTACATTTAGTCCCGTTCCTTTACAGTGGTGCGATAAAGTCATTTCTGCACCCTAACACCCTAAACAGTCAAATCATGTAACCTCAATACTCAAGAGTTAAAACTGTATTGAGCTGCGAAAGAGACACTGATTTCTTTAGTTATTAGTTTTTACTCACTGTTGTTTGTTGACAGTGAATCTGCTCTGGAAGAACAGGAGTTGGGGGTCATTTTGAACACAGTGACATTTTTTTGCTTACAAACATCAAAAGTTTATGACCAGCACTGAGTGGAATACATAATACAATAATGGATGGCATACAGTGTGTACAACTGTCCTGTATTAGCTGCGATTGGCTGTACTATGTACTCATGTACTTTTGTGCTCATCCATATATAAAATTCTCAGTTCATAACAATTTCATAGCAGGCGTATTTCAATGAATCATGGCCAAGACATTTAACACAGGCCTATGCACAAAGTACTCAAAAACAGAAATAAAAATATGTTCAAATATCAAACCTTATCCCATCAACTGTAGTAAGTGACTTTAAATGTTTTGATTCTGCCATAAAACCAAAACAATAACAAGGGCATTTAATAATACATCGCAAAGGTTTATGCCTCGTGCATTCAGAAGGACACAATTCTAAGATTACAGTTTTTTACAATCACTTTGTTACTATTTTCAGAACCTTGATGTCATTTTTCACAACTCTAGACACAAAACTCACAACCAATGATCAAAATGCACATTTTTCAAAACTCTAACCCTTTTCTCAATTGCTTGGATACAATACACATAAAACTTAGATCATTTGTTCATTCAACAAAAATCACCTGTTCAATATGACACAACTTAACATCAAAGTACTACTATTTCAAAAGGCAATTCACACATTACATTTCAAATGAGTGTCTATTCATTTCCTTACAATGATCTAACTATCAATTGATACAACTGCTCAAAATGATAAGTAACTGTTGCATTACTCTTAATGCATAGTTGTATGGAAACAGACAAACAATCTTCCATGTTTACAGTAAATCATGAAAGTTTCAAGATAACGAGATTCATTGTCACCAATTAGCGTGGAGCATGAACCAATTAGACTACAATATCCATGGATGTAGCCTAATATTTTATCATAATGCTTCATCAGACACTGTGTCTATGGTCCCAAATACTGTACCACCTTTTCAGACTATTTACAGTATTGACAGTACTACACTGTATAGATGCAGGCCCTTGTAATTGCTTGTCCAATTCTGCCAACTCGTTACTGATGATTGAGTGCACATTGTGGAATGAGTATATAAAGAGTTGATTGGGATTACTGTAAATTGCAAGAGCATAGTGATACGTAACATGGAGCCAGCAGGTGATCCAGGTCACAATGGAGGTGTGATGGCTAAGGCCACACTTCATAAATATTTTGTTAATTGTTTTATTGTCGTTTATTTGTCTGTTTGTTTATACATTTGTGTATCTAGTTTAGTCTTTTTAGGATATGATTTACCCAAAATATTTTGTGTTAGAGGTGTATGTTGACTCTTTATGTGAGTATGAAAGATCTAAGAGCGACACAGTTAATCACTAGAGTGCACGCTAGTGATTGAATGAAAATCACACTAGACAGGAATGGGTTTAAACTTTTTATTTAAATGATTGGAAGTGTTATCTTACCGTTGGTTCCGCCGGGTTCCATGACTGCAGCATGGAACAAAGGCTTTGTCATTAAAAGAGCGCGGCATTTTCCTGATGTCCTTTATATCCTTTGTAGGATTATGGGAAATGTAGTTGGGGACCGTCTGGGTTTGGTTTCCTTTGTTTTTGGATGTTATGTATAAAGTCTATTCAAAGTTTTTAGTTTTAATTTCGTTATTGTTTTGATAAAGGTAATTTCATAAACTTATAAAGTTTATTTACGCATATATATATTTTTCTTTTTCTCTTTGAGGTATGAGTATTACATTTTTGGATTGTAAAAACATTGAGACCCCTGTACTTATAAAATGGTTTGGTCTGACTGGTTAAAAGGGTTGAATTTTTGATGGCTGAGTTAGTTCTGGTGAGGGATCCCTGGAGAAACATCTGAGGTCCAGAACTCAGTAATGTGCTGGTCTTTCATTTATTTGTTTTTGTGTGTGATTTTCTCATTTTTTCCCCTGCACATTTGTGATCAGTACATGTGGCAGTGAATAAACCAGAAATTTTGAAACCTCTATGAATGTCTCCTGAAAATTACTGGAAGAACCCTGACAAGATGGTGGCAGCGATGGGATTCTGTCCAAAAGGAGGCCGCATAGAGTGAGTCCAGTTGGAGAAATGGCGCCCAAGAAAGCGGTGCGCGCTGTGGTTTCTGCTGACGTCGAGATCGTGCCCGATGAGAGAGAGATACTGACGGAGGATGCGACAGGTGCAGCTGGACATATGTCCGATGAAGAGCCGGAGGGTGATGTCATGGAACTTAAACAGATGTTTCAGCGTTTATGCGAGATCAGCAAGAGAGAGATGCACGTCAAGCACAGGAGGCAGCTCAAAAAGAGACGAGATGGAAATCTCTTCAGCATCAATTCGTTTACTTCAAGGTGAGGTCAGCCAGCGAACTTCGCTGGAGGATTTGCGAGACAGGGGAGCCGTTGAGCCAGAGGAATCGTCAAGAGTTTCTATTGGCTCCCGTAATATGGGCCATGGATATGCGCTGCAGGACCCAAGATGCAACAGTTGTGTGAGTCGGACGACATCGAGCATTATTTAACCACGTTTGAACGGATTGCTGAGGTTTGCCGATGGCCAAGGGGAGACTGGGCCATTAGACTCATTCCATTGCTGACCGCAAGGCACGCAGCGCATATGTGGCCATGGATGTTGCAGATGCAATTGACTATGCGCAAGTAAAAGATGCGATCTTGAAGAAGTTTCCATCAACCATGAGACGTACCGACAGAGATTTCGTGCTATGGAGGTGCTGGAAGAGGAGACCCCTAAAGAGCTGTATGTTCGATTGAAAGACTTATATCAAAAATGGTGAGGCCAGCAGAGAGAACGAGCCGGGAGATTGGAGAGCTAATGATCCTTGAGCAGTTCTTGCGGATGCTTAATCCAGAATTGCAAACATGGGTCAAAGAACACGGCCCGTCTACTGCTGAGGAGGCGGCACATCTAGCTGATGTATTCGTGGCAGCACGACGTAGAGCTGAGCCCTGGAGCCTCTCTCGCTGGAAGACAACGCGAGATAGATCTTCTCGACGGCCGAGTTCGGTCTTTCAGGGAAGTAATCTACAAACGAGGCAAGTGATAAACGAACTGAGAACTTCGGAGTCTCTGCTTTAGAGACTATTAAGTGTTATAAATGTGGTCAATTAGGTCATAAAAGGCCAATGTGTCCGCAGTTGACAAAAACACTTACTAATGTGTGTTACGTGCCTCGAGAGACGGTACCTGAACCTGCTAATCTTCCTGTACCAAAGCAGGTGATAAGAACTGTTGAGTTGAATGGAAAAGAGTCACTGCCTTAATAGATACAGGTTGCACGCAAACCCTAGTAGAATCAGAGCTGGTACCTGAATTATATTTTAGTAGGGATGCTCCGGTAATAGTGAGATGTGTTCACGGTGAGGAGCGGCAGTATTCGGTTACTGATGTGGTATATGGGTATAGCGGGGCAAACCTATTTGATGAAGTAGGACTTGCACAGAACTTGCCATATCCCGTGGTTTTAGGTCATGATTTCCCTGCTCTAATGGATCTGTTAAATTGAAGGATACCTGTAATGTAGTTCTGACACGGGCTCAAAGCAAGCAGAATGAAGGTGAAGAAGAGGAAAACCCATTGTTGTCTTTACCTTTCTTTGATTCTGAACTATCGGTGAATCCGGTTAAAGTAAAGAAGTCTAGAAGGGAAAGAAAACAGGAAAAATGTAAAGGAACCATAGTGCAGGCTAGGGAATTGAAAGAACCTGAGAAACTGTTGAACGCTGATCAGATTCCAATCCCTGAAGATTTGAGGCAGCTGCAGAAAGAGGATGCTGACATTTCAAAATTGTATTCACAGGTGGTAGATGCAGCAGGAAAGGGATTAAATCTATTCATGTTTCAAGGGAGATCTTTTTGTGTGATGAATGATTTGCTGTATTGTAAAACTGGGGATAAATTACAAGTGGTATTACCCGTTAGTGTACGAAATACAGTGGTGACGTTGGGGCATTCCATTCCGTGGGCAGGACATTTGGGGAGGCGGAAGACCCATAGTAGAATTAGTAAGCATTTTTACTGGTTGGGTATGTCTAAAGACATTGCTGAGTTTTGTAAGGCTTGCCCTGAATGTCAATACAGCGGAATTCGTAAACCCCGCAAGTACCGTTAATTCCCTTGCCAGTCATTGATGTTCCTTTTCAGCGGCTGGGAATGGACATTTTAGGCCCCCTGGAACGAAGCAAGACCGGCTATAAGTATATATTGGTAATTTGCGATTATGCTACGCAATTTCCAGAAGTATTTCCATTAAAAAATATAAAGCTAAGGCCGTCGCTTCTTGTTTGATACAATTCTTCTCAAGGGTAGGTATTCCGAAAGAAATACTAACCGATAGAGGAACGAATTTCACGTCTCAATTCCTACAACAGGTGTATCAGTTGTTGGGAATAAAAGGGTTTTAAAACAACCCCCTATCATCCTGAGACGGATGTCTTGTAGAGAGGTTTAATCAGACTCTAGTGCAAATGCTTCCCAAATTCGTGAATGAGGTGGGGACTGACTGGGATCAATGGTTACCATACCTCATGTTTGCTTATAGGGAAGTTCCGCAGGCGTCAACCGGGTTTTCGCCTTTTCAGTTGATGTATGGCCATGAAGAGTGCAGGACCATTGTTCCTTGTGAGAGAACTGGGGGAGGGGACTTCGGGGACATCAACCAAGATAAATGTAATCGATTATGTGTTAGCCATGAGGCAAAAATTGCAACAAATGACCGAATTTGCTTCTGCACATTTGAGAGAAACGCAGAAAAGACAAAAAGATGTGGTATGATAGGAAGACAAAGTCGCGATCCTTTGAGCTGGGTCAGAAAGTTCTCGTGATGATTCCAACATCTGAAAATAAACTGCTGGGTAAATGGCAAGGGCCGTTTGAAGTAACTAAAAAAATAGGAACAACCACCTATGAAATTGCGACTCCAGGACAGGCACGTTCACATCGGTGTTGCACATTAATCTGTTGAAGAAATGGTACCCCCAGAGTCAGAGTGCAGTTGTTAATCTAATTAGACTAGTTGAGGAAGAGGTGGAGGAACAATACTTACCTAGTAATCAACAGTCATTGCCTGTTGATCTTAACCATCTTTCTGTAGAACAGCAAGCTCAAATTCAGCAGTTGTGTGATCCAGAGTTGTTTAAAAATCAGCCAGGCCATACCACCCTTATAAAGCATAGTATCGTGCTTAAAGAAAATGCTCTGCCAAAATGAATGAGTTATCGCATCCCTGAACGATTGCTGACTGCTTTTGAGGATGAGGTAACATTGATGCAGAAATTGAATATAGTGGAACCGTCAAAGAGTGAATGGTGTAATCCGGGTATTGGTGCCGAAAAAGATAATACACTTAGGTTTTGTATTGATTTCCGCTATTTAAATTCTGTCTCTAAATTTGATTCGTATCCGATGCCTCGTATTGAGGAGTTAATTGAAAAACTCGGCAAGGCTAAATTTATCAGTACCATTGATTTAAATAAGGGGTACTGGCAGGTGCCTCTGGACTTGGAGTCGCGAGAGTTGACCGCTTTCCGTACACCAGGGGGCTAATGCATTTCGGATGTTACCGTTCGGGCTGCACGGAGCACCGCCGACTTTTCAAAGATTAATGGATACTGTATTGGATGGTTAGGAGAATTTGCGGCGGCTTACTTAGACGATGTTGTGATATTTAGTACCTCGTGGGAGAATCATCTTCAACATCTTCAAGCAGTCTTTCATCGAATCAAAGATGCCGGTTTAACTATTAACCCTGTAAAATGTTCGCTAGTTAAAACAGAGACTGAGTATTTGGGGTACGTATTGGGAAATGGGGTAATTAAACCGCAAGTGCAGAAAGTAAAGGCTATTCAATCGTGTCCACTTCCAGCCACAAAGAAACAAATTCGATCGTTTCTTGGTTTAGGTCGGCTGGTATCGAAAGTTTATACCCCATTTTTCAACTATCGCAGCACCGTTAACGATTTAATTAAAAAGATAAATCCCAACAAAGTGCAGTGGACAGTACCTGCGGAAAAAGCATTCTTTGAATTAAAAGGGTTGCTGAGTGATAAACCTATATTGCGTAGTCCTGATTTTTGAAAAATCATTTGTACTTCAAACTGATGCATCTGAATTAGGATTAGGAGCGGTCCTGATGCAGGAAGAAACTGGAGGCAGACATCCTGTGGTGTATTTGAGCCGGAAATTATTTCCAAGAGAAACTAGGTATTCGGTAGTAGAGAAGGAATGTTTGGCTTTGAAATGGGCTCTTGATTCGTTGAAATATTATTTGCTCGGACGAGATTTCGTTATTGAAACGGATCATAAAGCCCTGAAATGGTTGAATAGCATGAAAGATACAAATTCTCGTTTGACCCGATGGTTTTTATCTATACAACCCTTCCGTTTTATAGTGAAGCACGTCCGGGGGTCGAAAATATAGCAGCCGATTTTCTTTCTCGCTCACCTTGCGAGAATGTTTAGGTGGGGGGAAATGTGATGGCTAAGGCCACACTTCATAAATATTTTGTTAATTGTTTTATTGTCGTTTATTTGTCTGTTTGTTTATACATTTGTGTATCTAGTTAGTCTTTTTAGGATATGATTTACCCAAAATATTTTGTGTTAGAGGTGTATGTTGACTCTTTATGTGAGTATGAAAGATCTAAGAGCGACACAGTTAATCACTAGAGTGCACGCTAGTGATTGAATGAAAATCACAACTAGACAGAATGGGTTTAAACTTTTTATTTAATGATTGGAAGTGTGTATCTTACCGTTGGTTCCGCCGTGTTCCATGACTGCAGCATGGAACAAAGGCTTGTCATTAAAGAGCGCGGCATTTCCTGATGTCCTTTATATCCTTTGTTAGGAATTATGGGAAATGTAGTTGGGGACCGTCTGGTTTGGGTTTCCTTTGTTTTTGGATGTTATGTATAAAGTCTATTCAAATGTTTTAGTTTAATTTCGTTATTGTTTTGATAAAGGTAATTTCATAAACTTATAAAGTTTATTTACGCATATATATATTTTTCTTTTTCTCTTTGAGGTATGAGGTATTACATTTTTGGATTGTAAAACATTGAGACCCCTGTACTTATAAAATGGTTTGGTCTGACTGGTTAAAAGGGTTGAATTTTTGATGGCTGAGTTAGTTCTGGTGAGGGATCCCTGAGAAACATCTGAGGTCCAGAACTCAGTAATGTGCTGGTCTTTCATTTATTTGTTTTTGTGGGTGTGATTTTCTCATTTTTTTCCCCTGCACATTTGTGATCAGTACATGTGGCAGTGAATAAACCAGAAATTTTGAAACCTCTATGAATGTCTCCTGAAAATTACTGGAAGAACCCTGACAGGAGGTCAAGCAAGTGGTGGGAGGAAGACGAGGAAAACGAGGAAGACGTGTTGGTCAAAGGAATGACAGGGGACAGGCACCCCTTCTGAGAGGTGGTCATGGGCCTCGTTTTAGAGAGGTGTGGGGAACGTGGTAGAGGACAGGCACCACTTCGAGAGGTGGTCGTGGGCCTCGTTTTGAGAGGTGTGGGGGAACGTGGTAGAGGACAAGGCCACGGACCAAGACAGCGGCAGCAACAGCATAGAGTGTCCAATGAAATTCGGGCAAAAGTGTAGACCATGTCTAGATCATGGCATGACAATGACTGAGGCGGCTACAAGATACAACCAAACCTCAGAAGGTCAACCGTGGCCTCAATAATCAGAACTTTCCGCAATGAGAACCGGTAAGTTATCAGCATGCACTAAACATTATGCTACTCTCAATTGACAAATGACTGCATACCAATGTGTATCACAGAATAGGTGATGTGACCAAGTGTCTTCTTACTCTAATGTTCCCTGTAGAATTGTGACCAGGCCAAATAGTGGAGGCAGAGGCAAAATTCTAACTGACCAACAAGAGCAGGCTGTGGTCGATTTGGTTCGGGTCAGAAATGATATTCACCTTACAGAAATTCGCCAGCATATCTTGGACAATGAAGACATGTTCAACAATGTGGGATCCATAAGTTTGCAGACTATTGCACGCATACTGAAAAGGCACCAGGTATCTATAAAACAACTATACCATGTGCCTTTCGAAAGAAATGCAGACAGAGTGAAGCAAATGAGGACTGAGTATGTTCAGGTAAGTTCAGTTTCAAGATGGCTGTTGTAAAAACATTCCCAAAAATTCTACATTGTACAGTAATCTCTAAATCTCTTTCCAAAATGTATTTTTTAGAGGATGATGGAGCTGGATGCTGATGACGACCATCACAAATTCATATATATGGATGAGGCAGGTTTTAATCTGACCAAGACAAGGAGGAGAGGTCGGAATTTCATTGGCCAGCGGGCAACCATCCAAGTACCTGGACAACGTGGGGCCAACATTACCATGTGTGCGGCTATATCAGAAGATGGTGTGGTGGGACGCAGACCTCATATTGGACCATATAATGCAGCTCTCCTTGTCACCTTTCTTGATGAGCTCGATCAGGTTTGTAGAGCTGAAGGTGTGACCTATGTCATTGTGTGGGACAATGTCAGGTTCCATCATGCTCATGTGGTGTGCAAGCTTGGTTTCAGGCCCATGCGCAATTTACCACCCTGTATTTACCCCCATACTCTCCCTTCCTTAACACGATTGAGGAATTTTTTCTCCGCATGGAGATGGAAGGTTCATGATAGGCACCCTCATGAACAAGTCACTCTTCTCCAGGCCATGGATGACGCTTGCAATGACATCACAGCAGACCAGTGTCAGGCCTGGATTCGCCATGCCCGAAGGTTTTTTCCAAGATGTTTGGCTAATGAAAACATCCATTGTGATGTAGATGAGAACCTGTGGCCAAATCCACAACACAGAGTTGATGACAATGTAGAAGTACAGTAATCACTCCTGTTTTGTTTCTTACAGTACAAGCAAGTTGAGGAACACTGCATTTGATGTTTTACAGTACTGTCTTTTCTTTTCTATTTCATAGATAATTATTTTTGCTTTGATTCAAATAAACCTATGTTGTGATTGTACTGTAGTGTTTTGCATCAATATATTACAAACTTTGTTCAATGATTCCACTGTGTCTGTAGTATTCTCTCTACTACTGCAGTACTTTTTACAGAGATGTATTTACTGTACATGTAGTACCATAATGAAACCTGTATCACCTATTTTGTTCTACAATATTTAATGATTGTACGAACAATGACACAGTGAAACTATCGGTTGCTTGTGTGTGGGTGATCTATAGTTATGTTTCAATGGTATTTCACAGTAAATTAGTTTTTTGAATCAATGATTGTGCAAGTGCAATATTTCTTTAAAGATGTGAATGCACAATGCAATGTTTTGAACATTAGACAGCCTGTGTTACAAGCGATAACTGTTTTGAGTTTTGTGTCTAGAGTTGTGAAAAATTACATCAAGGTTCTGAAAATAGTAGCAAAGTGATTGTAAAAAACTGTAATATACAGCAGTAATAATGCATGACTCTGTTGAAACCACACGGGAACTTTTTTAAATCACTGTCAAAATGGATGAGGGCAACATGATATCATGATAATGTTACCTGGATAAATAGAATGTAATTATTTATTTTTGTATGAGTTGAGCTATATGAGCTTTTATCTTTTATTTATTTTTATTAATTTTTTTTATTCAACAATGTTTTGAGATAATCCTTGTGCATTAAGGAGTACTATTTCTGCCATTCAAAAGAACACAACGCATTCCTATACATCCAAAGACCTGCATGAACTCTAGGTGACACATTCGATAGGTCGAACGTCATTATCACATCTGTTTGGTTGTTTTGTATCAGCAGCCAATGAGCTCACTGCTCAATATTCAAAGTACTTAGCTGGTGCTGCTGTAGCAGTCGCAGCAGCTTCAGAACCCCCCACCACCACACCACCACCTTCCACAGCTCTGCCTGTATAGATCTGCTACGGGGTGACTCATGCATGCTATATGGGGTTATTTTATATATGTTATGTGCAGCAGCATGTTGTGGATGTATTGGCAGTAGCAAGTCTCAATACTTGCTCTGCTGCAACAGCAGCATAGCAGATATATTTTGTCAAGACCAAATACATTGACACTGCCATGTGTATTACCATGCCAATCCTTCATCTACAGGGCCTATGGGATGACCGGCTCTAGTCCAAAACATCTTTGTCATTCACTAATTGCCAAAAATATTACAGTCTCCTTTATATGATCAATGTGGGAAAATGTAGCACAATTCTCTGTATATGTAGCTTATAAAATGCTTGACTTCATGTGGCTGTGTTTATCACATTTCAGTCTGTGCATGTCTGCTTTTATAGTATTTTGTGAATAACGCATGTCATGATAAACACACACCCTGCATCAAGTCGTCTGGTTTGTCTATCACTGCTTACAAAGAATATTACATGCAGGACATTACAAGTCTTCAAAAGCTTAACACAGTGAGACATGAAATGAATGTGACGAGCTGCTGAATACAGATAGTTCTTGCTCATTTCAATGGGGTTTTGTTGTTGTGATGTGACTAAAGACGTATATCAGCCAGTGGTGCAATTCTGTGAATTAACCTCATCTGCATACAAAGACATTTGCATACTGCTAAAAGTATTTAAATTAAACCTCATTGGCTGCAATGTTAATATGTTATTCTCTTATAGTGGACACCAGTGATACGTGAAAGCAATGTAATTTGTTGATGTTGGCCAAAAATAGGCAGGAAGACATCTTATGATTGGCTTTTTGTTCTTTGTTTTTTTCAAACACACAAGTAGTCCTCATATTTAAGTTACCCTCATGGACAGGATAAATAGACATGCATGCTTTTAAACTGATTTATGTCAATCTTTTTTGGCTTTAAGCTGTTTTTCATATATTAGGCTATTTTTGTATTATGGGTTTCCATGCATGTTTAGATGGCCACATGCAAAATCCCTTTCTGTCAATACAGATTTCATGACTCAGTCTGCATTTCACAGAAGTCTCATCAGATTTTCTGCCTATCTATCTGCAATTTTGCAATACAACTGTGGTGTAAATGAAACACTATTGGCTTTTTTCCTTCTAATGACTTACTTAAGTTTGAGAGCCCGTTCCTGACTACTCTACTAAGTTCACCCAAAAATGGCAATTATGTCATTATTCACTTATCCCCATGGCATCCATCTTTTTTTTCACGGAGCACATAGGGAAAAATCAGGCACATCAAAAACACCAAACAAATGTTGGAAAGCCAGTTTCAGCACAAGGAAAGACTAGCACTTAATGATGTACAATTTCAATCGGCTCCTCCCACATTTGGAATACTTTATTTTTATGGTACTTTCTCAGTATTTTTGGTCCTTTTAGAACTTGTCATTGAATAGAAAGAACCATAAAACGAATATTTAATATTTTCTACAGAAACAAAATACAGCATAGAAAACCAAGCATAAGGGGGAGTAAAAATTAGACTTATTTTCAAAACAAATAAATTCAGTTTAAGTTTTAAAGAAAACACACAAACTCAATGTGCCCTGTTTTATCGATCTAAGCGCATGGTCTAAAGCGCAGGGCGCAGGTGCACTCAGGTGTCCGAGTCCACTTTCACTAGTTTAACGATGAGAAAACGGTCGGCTCGCCCAGGAGCATGGTTTAACCGGGTTGTCCCTATTCTCTTAAAAAGTAATGGGAGTTTTTTGGGTGTAACCTGCAATAAACCAATCAGAGTCTCATCTCCAATCCCCTTTAAGAGCGAGTCTCTATTTAAACGGCGGTATTTTAAGGCGCACAGACTGAACGCGTCTCCAGAGAGCAAACGGATCTGCTCATTGCGCGAGCACATAGGTAAACTAATTCTGATACACGCATTGACTATCCATTATGACATGTATGACATTTTATATTTTTGTAGCCTACACAATAATATTATTTTACACTGTAATCCTTTAATTTTTTATATTTGGCATGTTTGTGTAACCTGTGTGTAATAAGCAAAGTGAACGCGCGTTGTGGATCCGCCCAGAGGTGCATTTTTTACTAACGAGCTCTTTAAATAACAAATTAATTATTGCGTCATTGACTTTAGACTAGGTTTGAGCTAGTCTATGGTGCAGTCTATTTACAGTTCCTCATATTAGCAACACGCCAACAATGCGCCTGAACACACCTTGTTTCAGACCAAGAACACTTATTTCCTTTTTGCTATATATATACCGTTTACAAACCTGTCTGCATACCTGCTTATATATTACTTATTAAGTCCACAGTATACTATCCTGCACAATCTATTTCTTCTTTATTTTTTCTTTTATTTTAATTTTTGACCTATATTTATGTATCCTCTTGTGTTGTGTTACAATATTTTGCACTGTCCGTTGAGCGGACCTGACCTGACTTACATTTCACTACTGATTATATTCTGTATAATTGATTATGTGATGAATAAAACCCTGAATCCTTGAATTGTGAAACGTGAAAATGATAACTGCGTCAGGCTGAAACTAGCAAAAACACTTGCTCCACATTGCACTGGTGTATGATAAGGCCTCAATCTTAGATACTCATATATGAGCGTTTTAAGCTGAACATGTACACAGTATATTGATTAGGAAAGGATGTTGTTCACTTCCTGTTATACACACACACACACACACACACACACACTCACTCACTCACAACACACTCACACACACACACACACACACACACACAGACACACACACACACACACACAACACACACACACACACACAACACACACAACACACACACACTCACACACACACACACACACACACCACACACTCACACACACACTCACACACACGCACACACACACTGTCAACACACACACACACACACACACACACACACACCCACACACAACAGCACACACACACGCACACACACACACACACACACACACAAACACAACACACACACACAAACACACCCACACACACACACACACACACAAACACTCACAACACACTCACACACACACTCACACACACAACACACACACACACACACACACACCCACACCCTTTCCCTTGATTTAACCTTGAAACATGAGATATTTCCAATGCAAGCATTATTTGAGCTTGAGCAGTACAAGGTGTGATGATGATGATGATGATGATGAATGATGATGCAGAATAATATGCCACAATTTAGACAACGTTTGGTGATGACAGCAGATAATATAAAAACAAATGCATTCAATGTAAAGAATGCTTTTAGGAAAAGAGGGAAGATGTAAGAGAATGGATGAGAGGCAGGGCAAAGGGTAAAGACTGAAAGACACACAAACACAATACATAAGCAAAGAAAGAACAAAGAGAAGCTAGACTTTCCTGGGGCTTGCAATATAGCAAAGCATTGAACTTTTAGCTAAGTTTAAATAATGTTTTTCAGATTTGACTTCAGTGGAAAATTAAATGCAACATCAAAACTGCTTTCTTATTGTCTTGACACTCAGCTGTTAGTTACATTTTTAAAAGTAAAGAAGATTTTTCAACTTAAATCAAGGGGAAAAAATAAATAAAATATTAAGATAACCTTATCTTTACAAACCCAAATTAAATTGCACGCATGAAAATTAAATTCTCTACAAAACAAGTCTGAATAGAAAATATTTATATACAGCTTATACAGATGAATTTAAAATAACTAAATTAATAACTATTTTCAGATATTTTTTTTTACTTTTGCTTAAGTATATAATTCAAATCTAGTGCATCATGCGTCTAAAACGTTAGGGGGAAGAACAGAAGTGCAAAATATATACTCAGAATTCTGAGGGGAAAAAATCACAATAAATTTGCAATTGTGAGACAAAAATAAGTTATTCTGAAAATGTTGGTGACACTGGTTGGTAGTATGTAAAAAACTATGGAAGTCAATGGCTTCCAGCAACAGTTTTGGTTACACCTCGTTCTTCAAAATATCTTCGTTTGTGTTCAGTAGAGGAAAGACAAGGGACAAGGGTATTTTGGGTCGTTTTAAAGGTTGCAGCTTCTGCAGTTCATTATTTAAAATATCTAATGGTAAAAGCAATGCATGTATGTTACATTTTGTCATATAATGCAGATAAAAAACTAAAGAAAACAATTTGAGTAAAAATCATGAAGCGTGTTATGCATGTACATGCAAAATCTCATTCTCATTATAGTAATGTGGTCATTACTGTAAATGTGCTACTGTATATTATTAATTTAAATGTACACTTTATTGCCAAAAGTATTGGGACACCCCCTTCTAACTGAAAGGTTCGACTACTTTAGTAATTTCCATGAGTACAAATCTTAATGTTTAAGCATATAATGATATTCTAGGGAATCTAATTGTATAGCAACAGTTTGGACAGAACCCTTTTCTATTCTAACATGACAGTGTCTCTGTGTATAAGACAAGGATCAAAGAGAAATTATGATTCAGTCAGTGTGGAAGAACTTGACTGGTCTGCAGAAAGCAGCTGAACACCTCTGGTGTGACTTTAAATGAGCCACAAACTCATCACCAAACACTAATGACTTGTACATATGGGTGCCGTCATCTCATACACTTCAAACCTGTGGCACAGAGGTGGAAATACAATTATTAAAGTACATGAATTATGTTTCCATCTTTGTTGCCTCAGTTTGAAGTGTCTTCTTCTCTTCTAAAGAAGGGTGCCAGTACTTTTGTCCATATAATGAATGTACAAGTCATTGGTGTTTGGTGATGAGTTTGTGGCTCATTAAAGTCACACCAGAGGTGTTCAGCTGCTTTCTTGCAGACCAGTCAAGTTCTTCCACACTGACTGAATCATCATTTATCTTTGATCCTTTTCTTATACACAGAGACACTGTCATGTTAGGATAGAAAGGGTTCTGTCCAAACTGATGCTATACAATTAGATTCCTTAGAATATCATTATATTACTGTTTTTAAGTAGTTGTTTTGCTCCAAGTCTGAAATGTTATCATGCTCACATACATCCATCTGCTCCGTTACAGAAACATCACACAGAAACATGCTTTCCCATAACCACAGGCAAACAAAACAGAACCAAACCAGGTTTGCTGCTCGTGGGTGTTTAATTAGCGTAGACTGTGACTGTCTGTGTGTGTGTGTGTGTGTGTGAGTGTGTGTGTGTGTGTGTGTGTGTGTGTGTGTGTGTGTGTGTGTGTGTGTGGTGTGTGTGTGTGTGTGTGTGTGTGTGTGTGTGTTGCGGCGTGTGCGTGTGCGTGTGCGTGTGCGCGTGCGCGTGTGCGTGTGCGTGTGACCTGTGTGTGTGTGTGTGTGTGTGTGTGTGTGTGTGTGTGTGTGTGTGTGTGTGTGTGTGTGTGTGTGCGTGTGCGTGTGCGTGTGCGTGTGCGTGTGCGTGTGGTGTGGTGTGCGTGTGGTGTGTGGGTGTGTGTGTGAGACTGTGTGCGTGTGCGTGTGTGTGTGTGTGTGTGTGTGTGTGCGTGCGTGCGTGCGTGCGTGTGTGTGTGCTGACATGTACTTGTGAATATGATAATATGTAACTGCAGGAACAGAAGCACACACACTCACTGTTATGTCTGTTGAAGGACAACACAAAAGGAGCTAAAACAAATAGTCAAAAAAAACGTGTGCCCCTTTAAAATGAAGCACATGGCTCAGTGTTGGTATCAGATGATAATATTTTGATAAATACCATGGTACTGAATGATAACCAAATTCATATAGCATGACAATAAATGTTACTCCAAGGTTTCAACTTTTAAAAGCCGTAATACCTCAGTTTACCTTTTGCAACAGCTGAGAGCCAGAATACTTGGCCGCAATGGATTTCATTCTCCACCAAACGCTGAAGCCCAAAGTTTACACTAGAAAGAAGGAAATAAAATATGGAGGAAACTAATTTTACATTTATGTGCAAGTTCAAGTGCAATGTAGTGAAAACACTTGCCTAAACTGCATTTTCAAATCATGTATAATTACAATACATGAAATGTGTATGGTATTTAAGCAAATGCATCCTTTAAACTGCATTTGTCCCATCACACAACTGAAGTGAACTTTAAAATCAAAAGGCACTGGCTAAATAAATAAATGCATATTGTGAATAAAATATTTAGGTTGATGCATTTTATTCAGTTCATTTTTTAGAGCAGTCTGGGCAACTTCAAAAATAGCAAATAACAAAGTTGGGACATAATGACAACAATATAGGCTATTTTATATATTTTTTTTCTGTCAGCAATAGTTGTACAAAATCAACACTGCAAACAATGTACAAAACATCCTACTCGTAGCCTATTATTAGTTTATTACTACTACTAATGATATACTATAAGAAAAGTATACTTACACTGACAGGGGGATTCCTTGATGAGATGCACATACTCTGGTACAGGGTGTAATCCACAGCACGAGGACAAATACACAATACAAAACACACTTCATGATTGCAATGATGTCCAGAGCTTCTGAAGAGATGAACAATTGTCTGTCAACAAACTAACACAGATTACAACACATGTAAGGATGGATGTGTCGCGTGGAGCGCGTTCCAGTCAGAGGTGTAACAAGGGAAGCGCGTGAATGTATTTTTGAAGGCAAGCCGCCGCTGTCATGCTTTATATACTCCAGTATATACTGCAGTTTTACTCATATCAAGTGCGCTGAAAGAGAGAGTCGAGAGCAGATGATGCGAGGACGTGTCATGTCTTCTCTTCCGTCCGCTTTCTGAGAAGCTGCTGCTACCTTTATTGTTCTTCAAAGGAGAATTCGCTATTAAATGATGCCATACGAATCGAATGACGACATAGTGAACAAACTAGCCAGAAACGGGAACCGACACGATACGACAGACTGAGTGAATGAGTGAATGAACTATCTATCTATCTATCTATCTATCTATCTATCTACTCATCTAGCTATCTATCTATCTTCTATCTATCTATCAATCTATCTATCTATCTATCTATCTATCTTATCTATCTATCTATCAATCTATCTATCTATCCATCTATCTATCAATCCATCTATCTATCCATCTATCCATCTATCATCTATCATCTATCTATCTATCTGTTTATCCATCTATCTATCTATCTATCTATCCATCTATCTATCCATCTATCCAATCTATCATCTATCATCTATCTATCTATCTATCTATCTATCTATCTATCTATCTATCTATCTATCTATCTATAAAACTATCTATCTATCTATCTATCTATCTATCCATCTATCTTATCTATCTCTATCTATCTATACATCTATCTGCCACATTTGAATGTCTATGCACTCACACAGAGAAGTACAGACTACAGGAAAGTCCTGGCCTAATGGTTAGAGAATTGGACTTGGATCGGATTCGAGTCACGGCCCGCAGGAATTGTAGGTGGGGGAGTGAATGTCCAGTGCTCTCTCTTCACCCTCAATACCACGACTGAGGTCCCTTGAGCAAGGCACCGAACCCCCAACTGTTCCCTGGGCGCCGCAGCATAAATGGTTGCCCACTGCTCTGGGTGTGTGTTTCACGGTGTGTGTGTGTTCACTGCTGTGTGTGTAACCATACTTGGCCATAAGTAATGTCACTTTACATGAGCTCAGTGAAATTATTGATTGTTAATAATCTGTCCGGTAATTGCTTAAAGCCGACATAATGAGAAGAGCGAAGAGTTGTGGAAGCGGCAGGATTTTGGGTGCACGAGCGCCGCCAGCGAAACCGCCTACTTTCCTGCTATTCACAATTTGAATAAAAGTTTTAATGAGTTTTGTCTACCTTATGTATGAGATTTAATGTGGGTGTGGTTCGGGTCGGATAACGGGTTGGGTGTTCTGTCGATTACTGTAGGTGAGGGTATCAAACAGGACCTGTGCAGAGTTTAATGCATAAACAAACCTGTGTGACCATAGTAACCAGGGATTTTCAGATTATCAGAGATGGATTTATTAATATTTAATTTTGAATTAAGACATTATTATATTAATTATAAAAATTGTCACATTGTTAAATTATTTTAACCATAGACCAAGGCTACCGGACTGTATTGCGCGGGATGTAGACATCATTGGAAGTTTATCATGAATAAATTACATGAAGTATGTAGGCATATAGATTCAGATAGCTATATATATATAAGTATTATTTATTATCATTTATTAAATATACTGGTGCTTACTTAAAATTTGTGTGTACACTGTATAATGATGCCTATTATTACATCACTTAGACCTGTATATACTGGCAGGTGACGCTAGGGGGCGATGGTGAGCCGCAGTGAGTTAAACTCATGTATGAAGAAGTCACACTGCCAGTCCTTAAAACACACTACTGTGAAATTAACAAATTTCTTGTTGTGTTTATTGATTTTGCAGAGTGTGACAAAATAAAATCTCATATGTGCCACCAGACAACACCGCCTCTTCTGTGTATGCAACATATTCATGGCGAGCCAGCCAGGTGGACTGCTCCCTGAGACGAAACTAGAAATAACAGAAGATTCATCTATGCAGAGAATAAAGTACATTATAGAGACTGAATTCAAGCCAAGAACAAAAAAATGGAACAACTTCAAGACCATGTTAGTTCCAAGTTTCTGATGCTAGAGAAGCCGAACTGATAATAGTCTGCCTCCATCTAAAGTGTAGCGAGCCAGCCGGTGAAGGATTCTCAGGCCAGACGAGGTGAGCGCTGATAAGGCTGGCAGAGGGAACATTGGATGAAATTGAGGAAAGTTTAGAAGAGGAACAATATGCAGAGAGCCTTAATGAACTTCTGTGTTTCATCGAGTCCCTTAAGAAACCAGCCGAGCCTGAAGTGTCAGCAGTAACCCAGTCTGAGATAGAGAAGCTAAGAAAAGAGTATGCAGAACTACAACAGACACATGCAAATGCTCGTCGCGCATTAGAGGAACAGATCGGGCTACTTGAAGAAAAACATCAGAGAGGAAAAGATCAAATGAGTGTGAAAGAGCAAGTCACAAGACACAAATAGATTCCTGAAGTTACTCTGAGGAGGGAATTCTGAGTCTTCGAACAGATTGGAGAGGCTGGCCAAAAGGAAAAATTTTCATACACTAGCCTCAACAACCAGATCGAATCAGGAGGGAGAAAGGGATATGCAGAGGCAGAAATCATTGGAGCAGTTATCAGAGTAGTGAGTCTTGGACTTCCCCACAGGGAACTTCTTGAAATCAAGCGAGACCTCACACTTTCCACATTCAAGACCATCCTCAGAGGACATTATAAGATAGACACTTCATCAGACCTACTGCACAGGCTCATGAACATCTCTCTAGAACCCAAGGAGTCTGATCAAAATATTCTGTTCCGAGCCATTAAACTGAAGGAGAAACTACTGTGGACATCTGGAGATGAGCAGGATGGTGAACAGTTTAGCCCTGAGCTCATTCAACAAAAGTTCCTTCGCTCTGTGGAGACAGGCCTCCTAAATGATGCAGTTAAGTTTCAAGTCAAACCATACCTCAGTGATCCTAAAGTAGCAAATGAAGTGCTGATCGAGAAAATTGGTGAAGCTGCTAATCTGGAATTGGAGAGACAAACAAAGTTAAAGAAAGCAGGGACCCCAAAGCCTCTCAGACTAAGTGAAGTTCAAGCAGTAGAACACGTCTGCGGCACTGAGCGACCTTTGAGCAGCAAGATGGAGACTCAAGGACAGAGGAAAGATACATTGATGAAAGACATTATCATTGGCAAAGACAAGAAGAAACAGATACAAAGCAAAGAGACTGACAGTGAAACTGCTAAAGTGATTGAAGAACTCAGAGCAAACGTCATGGAAATGACCAAAGTGTTCAGAGAGACAATGGAAGCGACCAGATCGCAGTTTCACCCACCCGTGACTCCACTACGAACTGAGAGGAGGTGCAAAGGCTGTCGATCATGCCAGGAGGCCCAAAGAGGTGAAGAGTGCAGACACTGTTATCACTGCGGACAAGATGGACATCTGTCACTGGGCTGTCGACAACAGAGGCCAGCATCTGGAAATGGGAGGGGACTGCTGAGCTGGACCCCCCAGTAGTCCATCCAGTCATCGGGTCCCCGTTGAGTTCAGAGGTGCGACATACATCCAGACCTGTACGAAGCCAACAAGACAGTAAGGAAAAGAACATGCAACCTGTTACTCACCCAGATGCAACCACTTCTGTTGACAAGTCACTGTCCCTTGCCACGCCTGGACTTTTGAACATCATTGGGAAAAGGTGCCTGGTCCACTGCCAGCTCAATGATGTCGCAGTTGAAGCCTTATGGGACACAGGAGCCCAAGCCAGTATTACCAACGCGGACTGGAGAGAATGACACTTATCACATACCACCGTTAGGCCGATTGAGGAGCTCCTGGGGCCAGGAACACTGACTGGATTGGCTGCCAATCACACAGAGATCCTTTCCGATGGCTGGGTGGAAGTGAGCTTCCGATTGAGAGATGATACAGGCTCAAAAGGGACCCTGCAAGTACCCATGCTCGTGGCAAGTGATGCTAGCCTTACTGAAAACCCTATCGTCGGTTACAATAATCATTGAAGAGATAATTACCAGGTGGGAGAAACAGAAACCGCGATCCAGTACTGTCGGTAGGGTAAGCAAAGCTTTCTCTATTTCAATAAATAAGGCAAGATCCATGCTTAAACTGGTGAAGACTGTACATTCAAATGTGACAGTTGGAATGGTGCGAGTTGGTAAACAAAAGATCCAGCTCAACGCAGGGCAAATAACCACTGTCTATGCACAAGCACACATTGTGGGGCAATTTCAAGAACAAAGCCTGTTATTTGCTCCAAGTGAACCATCACCACTACCTGAGGGTTTAGTTATGCAGGAAGGCGTAGTCAGAGTGGGTAATGGGAAGACAGCGGAAGTGCCAATTGCCATCGCTAATACAGCCAGTAATCCAGTCATACTTACACCACGACACATACTAGGCCACCTGGAGGTGACAAAGACAACCTACCCAATAACATCAGACTCTTTCCAGAGAAATTAAACTCAGATGGAGCAGGTGATAGAACAGTCAACATCCACGGTGCAGACATGTGGGGTGAGTGTTACACTGCATCAATAAAAAAGGCCCAGTCAGTGGGATCCACCAATAAAACGTGAACACTTAACAGAATCACAGCAACAGATTGCACGACAACTGTTAAAGGAAGAGTGCAATGCTTTTGCTTTTGATGATAATGATGTTGGCTGCATCCCCACACTGAACATGCATATCACACTCCATGACAAATCACCTGTGCAAAAGACTTATATTTCTGTGCCCAAGCCACTTTTACGGGAGGTGAAGGAGTATTTGATAGACCTGCTGAACCGAGGGTGGATAAGCAAGTCAAGATCCCCTTACTCCTCTCCAGTCGTATGTGTGAGGAAAAAGGATGGGAGCCTGAGACTGTGCTGTGACTACCGGCAGCTAAACCATAAGTCTGTACCTGATAGGCACCCAATCCCCAGAATCCAGGACACATTAGACTCCCTGAGTGGCAGTTCTTGGTTCTTGGTCTTGGACCAAGGAAAATCCTATCACCAAGGGTTGCTTGAATAAGAAAGCCGACCCCTAACAGTCTTCATAACACCCTGGGGACAATTTCAGTGGAACAGGATTCCGTTTGGCCTTAGCTCAGCTCCAGCCGAGTTCCAGAGGAACATGGAAACCTGTCTAGAGGATCTGAGAGATGTTATCTGTCAGCCTTACATGGATGATAACCTTGTTCATAGTATCTATTTCGATGATCATGTGGCTCATGTTCGCACAGTTCTCCAAAGATACCAGAAACATGGGGTCAAACTCAGCCCATACAAGTGTGAACTGTTCCAAAGGAAAGTGCGTTTTCTGCACCGTATTGTGTCTGAGAGTTTCACTGGCTGCATTAGATGCAGAGGAGCTGTCAGGCTTGAATTATGACCCTGCCCTCCTTCTATCTATTGAGCCCAGCGAGCCCAAGCCGGGCACAGATGCCGAACTGCTCCGCGTCCTATCCAAGGCTGTGGATGAGCTGGGTTTGGAGTGGTCTCAGTTGCCTGGATGAATGATTCCAGCCGGGGCGCCATCAGGCCCCTCGTCAACGAGCCTTGCCTTTCTTCCCGGAAGTCCACGAAGAACTCACCAGGTCGTGGCGCGCCCCCTACTCGGCCCACCTGCGTGCTTCCTCTTCATCTGCCCTCACCTCCGTAGACGGCGCTGAAGAAAAGGGGTACGAGAGGCAATGTCAATGTCAATGGCCGCACACTTTTGCCCACCCACGGCCATCGGTCACCCGTCCAAGCTCTGTAAGACGAATTCAGCTCTCGCTGGACGTGCCTACACCTTGGCTCTTCATTCCATGGTGGCCCTCCAGGTCTTTCAGGCCAAACTCCCTCGCTGCATGGACGAGTCTGGCCCAGAACCCGCAGCATTAAGGGAGCTACGTAGCGCAACCGACCTGGCTTTGCATGCAACCAAGACCACGGCCCAGACGATCGGCAAGTCCATGGCCAGCTTAGTGGTGCTCGAGCGCCACCTGTGGTTGACGCTGACGGAGACGAAGGACGCGGACAAGGTCCCCTTCCTGGACTCATCGGTCTCCCCCACTTGCCTCATTAGACCCACTGTGGAAGGGCTAAGACTGCACCACCGCACTGCAACCTCGCTAAGACTGCACCACCGGCTGCCCAGCCAGAGCCCAAGCCTATGCCTCGGGAGCGCTCTTGTTTGGCTAGGCGCCACCCTCCTATCCACCAGGGACCCCGGCCCAAGATAGTGCTGGACCTGGCGCCTACAGCGTTATCCTGATCTGTGAGACAGGAAGAGGAGGGGGCTAAGTCTCGCGGTTGCAAGACCACCTCCCAAGCTGCCCCGGTTGCACCTTTAGCCTCTCAATCGGAGCTCACGGACCTCCCAGAGCTGAGCTGGATGATGCCATCACTAAATTCAATAATGAAATGCCTTCAACTGAAAATTGAGTGTTAAATCTTGTCATTTTACATTATTGACACACTATTTTCCTATTTTGATATTGTGCAGTTGCTTTGTTACAATTTGTATTGTTAAAAGCGCTATATAAATAAAGATGACTTGACATTTAAGGTGGATAGTTGACGCTATTACGCTAGCTTACTCTTCCTTGGGCTTGCATTGCCCCATTGGAGTACGAGCACACTCCGCAAGAGGCATTGCCTCGTTGTGGTCGTGGTCTAGCAGAGTGTTCATCGCAGAAATAGGTGCGGTGGCCGGCTGGGCATTGCCGTCCACATTTGCTAGGTTTTATAACCTGGAGGTCCCTGCCTTACAGGCACGGGTCCTTTCTGCTTAAATGGACGTGAACCTTTAACAGGTGGGACCAGCACTGAGCAGAGTCCGGCCATTTTATAGGTTCCCCTTGGGACGATTTCACTGGGCCCTTTCAGTGCACATGGCCAGTTAGATATTCAGTTGTTCCCCTACCATAGCACGGTGTGGTTGTACAGGTTCCCCATATGCGTCTTACAGTACGAGTGAAGTATCGAAAGGAAACGTACTCGGTTACAATCGTAACCTTGGTTCCCTGAGATACGGGAACAAGTACTGCGATCCTTGCCTTGCTATGGTGCAGCACCGCTGCCTAGCCATTGGTTTGTCTTTATAGCACTGCACGAACCAATGGCCGTGCAGTAACACTACGTTATTGAAAAAAAGGCTTCAGTTATCATAGAAAAATTTGTTTTCTCATATGCATCTTAGCACTCATTCCCGTATCTCAGGCAACTGAGGTTACGATAGTAACCAAGTACGTTTCTGTTTCAACATCAAGTTTTTCTTAGCTATTGGATTTGCTGAGTAATTGAGAAAAATCAGGAAGATTATTTACAAATTGGTCTTTTATTGTAGAAGGGATGGTTCTACCGTATTTGTAACAAGGATTTGAGTTTTCAGCTTTAGCTCTATGGAGTATACACAAGAATAGGTTTTAGCCTGCCCTTACGAATATTAAGTTTATTCAAGTGTGTTATTAGTATACTTCTTTTAAACTAAAAATAGGAAAGTATACTTTCATTCTACTTTTTATGTACTTTATGTAATTCTCAGAAATCTACTTAAAATTACATTTAAGTATACTTGACTTATACTTAAAAAAATGTCTAAGTGGCTGCTTACATCTGGTCACTTCATGCGTTTTGCCTGATCGAATAACTATCCGATCGTGAAAAGACCAGCTGTAAATGCCCTCCGAAACACATTCATGACGGATATAAATCCGATCTCTCAAACCACTTCAGGAGGTAGTCTGGGCTGCATTCCCGATAAAACTGGAAAAGTGTAAATGCATCTGGTTGTTGAAACCCCATATGAAAATTTTACTCCTTCCAAAATGTTAAAATAATAAACGTGTGAGAGCGTCTTATAGGTTATATGACATTATAGTCAGATATGACTGCGCTAATGCAACATGCATCACCACGGAATAGTAGCTGAGCATCTCTTCAGCAAAGTTTACGTGCAAACTGCCGCAAATGAAACTGAAAGTAAGACACAGATGGTCAACACACTATCATCTTCATTAAAAGTAGTAAGACAAACGTATCTTTCCAGTGCTGATGCCGCATGCTCTCCTATTGCGGTCTTTGACCTTGAAATGAGATGATAATTAACACGAGCAAGAACTTTGCCTGTTGTTGACAGGAGCGAGATGCCCCTGTAATTTCCACATTCAGCCTTGTCCCCCTTCTTAAATATGGTCACTATTAGAGCATCCCTGAGCTCTGAGGGAAGTTGTTCTTTTTCCCCAGACTTTGAGGAGTAGGGCATGGATGTGGTACTTGAACTCTAATCCACCTTCCTTTAGGATCTCGGCTGAAATCCCATCCGGACCGGCGGCCTTGTTGTTCTTAAGGCTCCTGATGGCATCTTGAACCTCTATTATAGTTGGAGGTTCCCCCGTGTCTTCTCTGATGGGACCCTGGGGGATATGTTTGGTAATGTCAATTTCAGTTGAGCTGTCACTGTTGAGGAGAGCTTGGAAATACTCTTTCCATCGGGCATTAATGGACTCATTGTCCTTCAGCAATTCCTGACCATCCTTTGAGCGCAGAGGGTGTAGGCCACGATAGCTTGGACCATATTATTTGGTAGGGGGCGCTATAACACATCTTCTGTACAGAATTTCCAAGCGAAGAAGAATAAAAAAAACACAGATGCTTCCACATGTAATCTAACATGATCCAAAATAGCATCTAAACTGTGTAAAGTTAAGGAATAAAATGTTGACCCATGAAGAGGTAATAGTGATTGTCAAGCATTGGGGTGTTGATCGACTCCATCTATGCTTTGATTCTCATTCTGAATCCAATTCATAATCTTTTTTCAGCTTTTTGTTTAAAATAGTTTATAAAAAAGGATGCATGACGCTAGAATAAAATGTTGTTGTTTACAAGCAGATACCCTGTTCTTTCTTTTTGATGTTTTGTAGGTTCAGATTTTTATGTCACAAAATATATACAAATTAACAAATAGGGACATAGTAGGATACTTAAAGTATTACGTAAAGTTCACTTAAAGAAAACTTACGAGTATACTTCCAGTATTAAACTACTAAACTAGTAGTTTACAGAGACTATACTTCAAAGTGCACAGAAAATGCTACAATTATTTAATTAGTAAACTATTAGTATACCTATAAGTTCACTTTTTGTATAGTTGCAGTACAAACTAAAAACTAGTGGTTACTCAAAGTTTACTACTGTTATACTTAAAGTATACTTAAAAGTGTACTTTGATATACTAGAAATCGGGCCAATTTAGTCCCAAGGAGCATTGAAACAGCAGCCATATCACCCTGCACCCAAGACTAGTTGCCCACTGAAGCTAAGCAGGGTGAGCCTACACTGAAAAAACTAGGTACTTGAAGCTTTAAGCAGGGTTGAGTGGTCGCCCCAGTATATGGGAGATAAACGAGGTCCTGACTCTCTGTGGTCATGAAAAAAACTTCTCGTAAAGAGGTAAGGGTGTTAACCCCGGTGGCCAAATTCCCACCACTGGCCCTTGTCACATGGCCTCCTAATAATCCCCATCCACTTGATTGGCTCTATCTCTCTCTCTCCTCTCCACCTGTAGCTGGTGTGTGGTGTGCGCACTGGCGGTTGTCCTAACGCTGTGGCAGTGCATCATCAAAGTGGATGCTGTAACACAAGCACGTGTTGAGGAGAGACCCCCCCAATGATTGTAAAGCGCATTAAAATGTACAACAATACACAAAAAGCGCTATATTCTCGTAAATAGGGGTGTATCATTCATTCATCCTGGCAAATTCCACCACTTCCTTGTAATCACTCCTAATAATCCCCATCCATTGATGATATGATTAAGTGGATGCTGCACACTGGTTACTACATAAAGCATCATTCATATACTCATAAAAATAGAACATTTACATATATACTATAGTATATGATATATATAAAGTATACTTAAAAATATACTTGAATTTAATTAAACTTTAAGTATTGACTCTTTTTTTTGGTAAGGGTGGTTTCTGTCAAACAGAGCACATCTATGTTATGATCTATGATTATATAATTTACAAAAAGCACTTTCATAGAAAGGGATCTAATATTCATTAAACACAAAAATTGTATCTATAGTCTAGTTAAAGGAATATCTATTTGATGAGAATTAACTGACTTTTGTGACTTCTGTGTGAAGTCACACTAATGCCAAGGGTCTCTGTGAAAGTGGTTTGGAAAGAGTGATATTTACATTCTGCCTGGTCATGTGCCGAGTCTGAATGGCGACGTCTTCCACTTGTTGATCTTGGGTGTGTTGCAGTGGGAAGAAAATAGTTGGATGCATTTCACAGTCTTGAACACAAAACCTTGGAGAGAACCTTGGTATTCTAGAACATGCAGACAGAAGATTGCTGAAGAGAAGGTTCTGAAGTTGTTGCAGAAGATGTGGGACACTAAACTCCCCTAATTCACTTCTTGCAGAACTTATTTGATTCTCTTTAAAACAACTTAGCTTAGAATTTTGAAAATAGAGAGATTTCGCTTAGCCCCTAGCTGCACAGCAACAGCAGCTTAGACAAAGTCTTTATTTTGAAGAAAACCTTTTGATCTTTCCTGAGAAGGAGGGATTCGCAAATTAGGCACCTTTCAGATTAAGCATTTCGATTGGCTGATGCTGTCAGCAATGGTCATTGAAGGCTCCCTCTTTAGCATGAGGTTTATTTGCAAAGTATAATGTCCACATTTGCAACAATGTCTTTAAGGCAAAGGTCTTAAATCCTGCTCCTGGGGACCCACTGTCCTGCAAAGTTAATTTCCAACCTGCTTCAGTACACCTGCCTGTGTATTTTCAAGCAGTCTTGAGGAGCTTGATTAGCTGCTTCAAGTGTGTTTGATCAGGATTGTAGCTAAATCCTGCAGGATGGTGGGTCCCCAGGAACAGGGTTGAAGGCATCTGCTTTAAACTTTTTCATATACTTAAACATTGTGCGGAAAATGTGAAGACCAAACATAAATGGGTAGTACTGAACTTTGACTCATGCATTCATATACACAGTATAGTACCAATAGGTAAGATTACATTTACATTTACATTTAGTCATTTAGCAGACGCTTTTATCCAAAGCGACTTACAATTGGGGAATACATAAAGCGATTAATCTTGAAGAGGCAAACAGACAGAGGAAGTGCCCCTAACACCAAGTCTTAGGCATTGTTCAAATAAATACAAGCTAGCAAGGGAAGGAGAGAAAGGTAAAGAGAAAGATGAAGATATAGAAAAATATTTTTTTCTGGTTACTTACCAGAAAGATTACTTACATTATTGCGTCACAAACCGCACTCATTAAGTATATACAGTTCTGTAAATGAATATGAAGATGGGTTAATCAGGGTTATTCCTGGACACCTCATTATTTGTTTGCTGAATGATGATTCTGATTTTAATTTGAGCGATTATCAGCGCAGAGTATTTCTCATCGCACTAACTGCAGTCAAGAGGGTAATCTTTCAAATTTAGTATGAACCCACATTCCCGGCTAACAAAATGTGGCTTATAGGTTTAAAAAATATTGCGCCACTACAATGTTCAACAGCTAGGATTAAAAAAGCTGAAACAAGAACAATTAAGGCATGGACAGAATTAAATGAGAAACTTCCTTTTTATAAATCGATAGACCAAAAACAAATAGGAGCAGTTGGTATTCCAGGTGTGCATGGTATGTCACCCCTATATTTAATTTTTATTTTTGTATGCAAACCCTGGCTTGTATATAGCTATGTTTGCGATGTCTGTTGGCTTTGTTCTACAATAAATAAACAATCAAAAATAAAAGATAAATATAAAGATAAATAAAAAAGAATAAGAATTGAATTGTTATATCCCTTTCTATGAAAGTGCTTTTTTTAAATGAACCAACTCTATTAAATCGACTTTATATTTCTTTATATTTCGCAGCCTGATGAAACACACCAATTCATGACCTCGAACATACCTGACCTCAAGGTTAGATTATTGTAGTACTTTATTGGGTGTATGCTCTTAATAAACAATCTCCAGCTGGTCCAAAATGCATAGAGTTGGCCACCAATTGGTGTGATTTTATTCAACCATCATTATTCCTGGGCCGAGTTCCCATAGCTTCAGAAAATTCAAGTGACTGTATATGTCACGGTTATATGTAGATAATTAATTACCACACAAATTTCCTTCCCAGTTCTGCAGTGCTTAAAAAACAGACAATAAAATGTATTGCAATAGAAAAAAAACAACAATAAAGCAACACACATGAATCCTGGAGCCTATTTCTGCATCTTGGACCGAAGGCAGAGAAACACCATGGGAACAGGCAATCACATTAAAGAGTAATTCACAAAGCATAAATGATTATAAAGCACTGCAGTAACCAGTATAATAACTAACTCTTATGATTCAGAGGGTGGGCAAACTAGTCTGGATTGGGGATCTGGCCCCCGCAGGCCTTTCCATGGATGTAGTTTACCCATTGATTTTAATCTTATGAAAGAAAGGTTAGATTGCTTTTTCTCTAATGCAAGGCCCTTCATACATCAACTTTGGTGAAATGTCTTTAACTGTCAAGAAGGCGGGAAGATGGTTTGATTCTGCAATCAAGCTGAGTGCCATCATAATTTCCATGAGCATAATCTGACAGAGTTATTCCAATCACAATCCAGATCTAAGGCTTGTCCCTGTAAGCCAGCAGGCCATATTCAGATATAAAAAGTGGCAGAAGAGCCTTTGCAACACTCCTCAGACAGAGACTCTTTACGTCTCTGGCTAACGCTAACAGTTTCTATGCCAGAGTTCTTGTATGTACTTGTATGAAGTTCAGTTCTAAATGGAGCCGACTAAGATGACCATTATTGCATCAGAAAGCATTATTCCAACCAGTGCAGTGAATGCTACCATCATGCCAAGGATGGGCTACACTATTCTGGCAGTTATTATTGGTTTATTTTCAGTGTTTGGCATCATATTGAATATGACTGTAATTGTGGTGACGTTGAAGCACAGGCAGCTACGGCAGCCACTGAACTTTGCCCTGGTCAACCTAGCTGTGGCTGATCTTGGTTGTGCAACATTTGGTGGGCTGCCAACCATGGTGACCAATGCCATGGGGTACTTCAGTTTGGGCAGGGTGGGATGTGTGCTAGAAGGTTTTGCCGTGGCCTTCTTTGGTGAGTATCCATTGTGTACCTTTTTAATTGAATTTGATTGACCATTTGATTGTAGATCGTTAAATAGTTAGATGGATATTATTATTCACATTGGCAATTATATATTTTGTATACGTCCATGATCAGAATATAGCTGTGATCCATATTTGAGTCCTCTCTGACCAGTTCAGAACCTCTGATCTTGATATAGGGGCACTTTTCTCTTAAAAACCAGGTATCGCTGGTCTGTGCTCAGTTGCGATGATTGCAGTTGAGCGATGCGTGGTGGTCTGCAGACCAGTGTATTCAGTCACCTTCCAGACGAGACATGCAGTTGCAGGAGTTGTCATTGCCTGGGTCTGGTCATTCCTGTGGAACACTCCACCACTTTTTGGATGGGGTAGCTATGAGCTGGAGGGTGTGCAGACATCGTGTGCACCAGGCTGGTATAGCAGAAATGTGTCTAACATCTCCTACATCATGTGTTACTTTCTTCTGTGCTTTGCACTGCCGTTCTCTGTCATTGTCATCTCCTACACGCGCCTCCTGTGGACCCTACGGCAGGTAGGACACTCGGGAAAGATAGAGGACTGGGGGGGAGGTGGTTCATGCTGATAGAGCAGTAGTAGAGAAAGAATTTGTCATTTTACAACCCCGTATTTGCCTCTATCAGAAATTGTGACATTATGAGATCAGGGATAATTTCTCATTATTAACTAGTTGTTTGAGCATGCATGTTGCTAGCATATTGTCTGTTTTTTAGTAGGGTAGAGTGCGGGGGGGGGGGGTTATAAAAATAACCACATGATAAATGTTATTTAATACAAATATAATTACATTTTCAGAATGACATATTTTTTCTCAAACATAGTCAGTGGGGTAAAACGCCTCCAGGGGGCAACGGGCAAGTAGTTATTATATGATCATCAAATTCTTTGTGTCTCCATCAAATATATTCTAACTAGCTGGTTGAATAAAAATATTTGGATTTTATATTTTTTTAAAAGTTAGCATCAGGTAGCTAGTTAGCTAGCCAGTTAGCATTTGCTAACAAAATGTTTCAAATAGACTATAATCATTTTGTAATTCCTAATTATAAATTATATTCGTTTTAATTTCAAGAAAAACTGTCTGTACACTGATTTTGCTGTAAATATTTAAAGCAAATGGCTTTGCCAGACTGGGGGGGGGGGGATTTTACCCCTCCCAAGGGGGTGTTTTACCCCATAGGTGCCCCCCTTGGTGCAAATGTAATTTTTGTAAAAAATCTAATAACATGAAAACTCTGGACATTTTTCATACTTTGTTTATAATTTATGACAGTCTCACTAAAACGATGATAACTTTTCTTGGGGGGGGGGTTTGCATTTTCCCCCACTCTACCTTACGTATAAAGCACATATTAATACCTTATTCTGTATGATTATACTTTAGATCCCTCAATCCTACCCCATACCAGAACCTAACATCTACCTTAACTAGTGATGAACGGTAATTTGGAGTTTATTGAAGCAAATGTCATAATTTATAGTGAGAAGTGTTCCCTAAACTAAAGTCTGACTGTACTACATTTTTATTACAGAACTACCTTATATGCCTTGACAATGATGAAATATTCTTAGTGCATTACAGGGAATTGTTCATGGTTTATTTTGTAAATTAAATTGGGAGAGCAGACCACAAATGCAGAGTATATGTTGTTTTTTTCTTCATTTACTTACAGCGAAATACAAAGATAAATAATGCAGGGGGCTGAAAAGAGCTATAGATGTTTTTATATCATGTCACGTTAATATAACAAATGTAACATTATTCTCCTGACTTCTGAAAACCATAAATTAATGAAAATGTACAGCCTATTCAGTCCAAATTACGGATAGGGATTATTTGTAGTTTAATCTTCTGATTTGAAATGAATTGTTGCAGTCTGAGAACTTCCCCAACAGGAAGTGCCTCCCATTATTTAACGTGCCCTTATTATGTATTTTCAGTGTCGGGGAAAGTTACTTTTAAAAGTAATGAGTTACAATGTTGCGTTACTCCCTAATAAACTAATTACATTACTTAGTTACTTTTTATAGAAAGTAATGCGTTACATTACTTTTGCATTACTTTCGCGTTACTTTTTAAATATGAGCAGGGCTTGATTGTTTGTTTTTAATACAAGAAATTATATTTATAGCAAATATAAAAACCCTTTCACACCAAAAAGTGTAATGAATAAACCTCAGACTGAAGGACGAGTAAATCACGTCTGTACAGAAGAACACAGGAGAAGTTTAACACTCTTCAGCAATAAAAAAACAACAATGAAGCACAATCGTTAGTTTATCTAAAGTAATTTGTGCTTATTAATATGATTGAACTGATCATCAAAGGTCAGCAGCAAACACATCGGTTAATAAAATGAGATTAGATATATTTGTGTTGTTTAACATATTTAATTATTGCAGGTTTGCGTCATATTCTGAGTTTGCATTTCACTGTTTTAATTAATTTTGATGAATACTGAATCTGTTTTTTGCGAGTGTGATGAATTAATACACATTCACATTTAGTCTAGATTAGATCTACAGTAAGATCATGTTCACACGGCGCACTGTCATCAATAAATGGAAAAATAACTCAGATATGTTCTAGTAAATTAAAAAGTAATGCGTTACTTTACTAGTTGCTTGAAAAAAGTAATATTATTACGTAACTCGAGTTTCTTGTAATGCGTTACCCCCAACACTGTGTATTTTTGAAAATGACCTTTCATGCCGTGTGTAACACAGCTCTACGTGAATGAAAACACCCAGCAAAGTTTTACATCTGAAAGTTATTGTCTCTGAAAAGAAAGAGTCGACTCTGAATCACTGAAACGAGTCGTTTTTAAAACGAAGCCCAGGTCGTTTCATGTTGAGGTCATCATAAAACATTAGCATATTACCCGCACACTTGTTGTTGGTCTTTTCAGGTTGGTCTGAATGAAAATGCAAATTCACTCTTTGCCACTAGGTGGAGCGTAAAATATCTGTTTCTCCCGTAACGCTGTGCACAAAGCAGCACTGCGCTCACAAACACGGCTTTATCAGGCATTACAGGGCATGATGAAATGAGACCAATCGGACCAATCACCCCGGATTAGCATCATGCAAAGAATGGGTTTAGAAAAATTAATCGTTGAGCAAGTAAGGTAAAAAAACAATGCATATTATAAGACCTTGCATGCATGTCGACCTGTTGCTGGAGACTCCCAAAATATAAACCTTTCATTACCCATAATAGGAGCACTTTAAAACACAGTAGGCTTGTTAGGAAAAAGGTGAATACAGTATGTTTTGCTCTTTAATAAGCAGAGAATGCTATTTAATATTTTCAACTTCAGTGTTTAAGTAAACTTGATTTTGACTGTTCTGTCTCTGGACTCAGGAGGTTCACGTGTTTGCTTTACCGACAGGTGACCAGACTGAAAATGTCAGCGGGGGGGAGCACTGCCAGGGCAGAGACCCAGGTGGCCTGTATGGTGCTTGTCATGGTGATGGCCTTCCTGCTCACCTGGCTGCCCTATGCTGCATTTGCACTGTCTGTGATCTTAGACCGAACCTTTACATCGACCCGGTGATCGCCACCGTTCCCATGTATCTGGCCAAGAGCAGCACAGTTTTCAACCCCATAATCTACATATTCATGAACAGACAGTTGAGTCAGTACCTTCTGGAAAGCTGGATTTCCTGCTCCTGGTTTTGGGGGAACCAAACACTGCATATTTTGATTCAGATCATCAGCTTGTTAAGAGAGAGAGAGAGAGAGTTCGTGAGCTGAGCATATCAGATACACACAAAATGTGTGTCACTGGGACCGAGGTCACAGTCAACAGTCACGAGGATTCCTCAAAACATGCTCAGTGTTGCAATAAACCTTAAAATATGATCAATGATTGACTGATATGACCCAAAACACATCTCTGTATCAGTTCAGAGGGCATGCTGTTCAGTTCCTACTCTGTGGCAGAAACCCGTGGGCCACTGAGCCGGCATAATCAGAAGAAGAGACCAGAGTATCATCTGTCAGCAGGAGCAACACGGTCTCTCCGTCATAACCACGTACAGTATATCACTTAATACACATGTACAGGATGAAGGATGAGCCTCTTTTTTGGTTATGTTTTCACTAAAACTGAACTTGTCTTGTTTATTACTGGCATGCTTGTGCCTGTTTTGATGAGCAAAAATCTCTTTAAATTGTGTTGCATTCAGATGATTAAAGTTAAATGAATGTGCTAATCCAGTTAGACCGCTGTGTAATCATATTATAGATAATATTCATGACTTTTCCTCCACCATATGTGAAGATTTGTGAGGGTCTGTTCATTCAGGTGATTAAATGGAGACTTGCTTATTAGCAGCATCTTTAGATGATGGACTGATTAATCTCTGCTCAGCTCTGATCCCACGCCACAGAAACACATGTCCGGAAGCAGCTTTTTCCATAATGAAGTAGCCCTTCTACCCCTACAATGTCTAATATATATATATATATATATATATATATACAGTGCCGTGTAAAAGTTTTTGCCCCTTCCCTGGTGTTTTTTTGTGAATATTTGTCACACTTAAAAGATTCAGATCATCAAACTAATGTTAATATTACACAAAGATAATGCAAGTAAATACAAAATGCATTTTTTAAATTATGATTTAATTTATTAAAGGAAAAAAAGCTGTGCCCTACGTGAAAAATGAATTTCCCCCTCCTGTTAAATCATGAAAGAGCTGTGATTAAGCACATTATTTTAGAAATCGTAGTTACATTTCACTAGCCTCACCCAGACCTGATTACTGCCAGACCTGTTGAATCAAGAAACCACTGAAACCGAACCTGTCCGATAATGTGAAGCATGCTTAAAGAGCAACACATCATGCCACGATCTAAAGAAAGTCAAGAACAGACGAGAAACAAAATAGTTGACATGCATCAGTCTGGAAAGGGTTATAAAGCCATTTCTAAGGCTTTGGGAGTCCAGTGAGCCACGGTCAGAGCCATTATTCACAAGTAGAGAAAACTTGGATCACTGGTGAACCTTCCCAGGAGCGGCTGGTCTACTAAAATTACTCCAGGAGCACAACGACAACTCGTCCAGGAGGTCATCAAACAACCCAGAACAACATCTAAAGAACTGCAGGCCTCACTGGAGGCCTCAGTGTTCATGATTCAACAATAAGAAAGAGACTGGTCCGTTTTACCATCCTAGGAAAGAGCCACTGCTGACCAAAAACAACACAAAGGCTCGTCTCACATTTGCCAAAAAATATTCAGATATGGGCAAATATTCTGTGGACTGATGCGACAAAAGTTGAGCTTTTTGTAAGGTGTGTGTCCCGTTACATCTGGCGTAAAACCAACACAGCATTTCATAGAGAACATCATATCAACAGTCAAACATGGCGGTGGTGGTGTGATGGTCTTCAGGATCTGGACGACTTGTCATAATTAATGGAAACATTAATTGTGCTCTCTATCAGAAAATCCTGAAGGAGAATGTCCGGCCATCGGTTTGTGTCCTCAAGCGCGCACTTGGGTTATACAGCAGGACAATGATCTCAAACCCACCAGCAAGTCCACCTCTGAATGGCTCAAGAAAAGCTAAATTAAGGTTTTGGAGTGGCCAAGACAAAGTCCAGACTTAAATCTGATTGAGATGCTGTGGCATGACCTTATAAACAGTCCATTCATGCTCGAAAACCCTCCAATATGGCTGAATTAAAACAATTCTACAAAGAAGAGTGGGCCAGAATTCCTCCTCTGCGATGTGAAACACTTATTGCCAGTTTTATATATGTATATATATATACCTTGCTACGTGTACTGCGTTGGGCTAACCAAAACTTGTCATAGCACTTGCATTTTAATGCTCTTTTGTTGGTTTGGATTGCTTCTATTGTCCTTATTTGGATAAAAGCATCTGCTAAATGACTAAATTAAATTATATATATATATATATATATATATATATATATACTGTGTATATAATATGGCTGTGCAATTAATCGCATGTTTTAATTTAAATATGTAATCATGAAAACAAACAAGAAAGTTTCATTAATCTTAATAAAGAAAAGCCATAACAGCAAAGTACAGAAGCCCTGAATCTGGGAAGAGTTTTAATGTCTTGAGTTTATTTCCTCAAAAATAACTTTCTCTTTTTCTGTATTTTTGTAATCAATAAAAAAACATTTTCTCAAATAAATGAATGAATGAATGTCCTTTATTGTTCTCTAACAATAAAAAAAGCTTAAATTCACGTACAGTACCAGAATTGACCACCAGGCGCCACTGTCAGTTACTTTTTAAATATGAGCAGGGCTTGATTGTTTGTTTTTAATACAATAAGTTATATTTATAGCAAATATAAAAGCCTTTCACACCAAGAAGTGTAATGAATAAACCTCAGACTGAAGGACGAGTAAATCACGTCTGTACAGAAGAAGTTCAACACTCTTCAGCAATAAAAAACAAAGAAGCACAGTTGTTAGTTTATCTAAAGTAATTTGTATTATTAATATGATTGAACTGATCATCAAAGGTCAGCAGCAAACACATTGGTTAATAAAATGGGATTAGATATATTTGTGTTGTTTAACATGTTTAATTATTGCAGGTTTGCATCATATTCTGAGTTTGCATTTCACTGTTTTAATTCATTTTGATGAATTGTTCAAAAGACTTCTTGTACCTTCTTCATGTGACCAGGGATAAACATTTGCAACGCTGGTGTGGGGGGTGTCACCATCATCAGGTGGATGCTGCATCACTGTGGTGGATGAGGAGTCAGTAAGAGCAGTTAGAAAGGAGGTAACTAGATCAGTATACTGAACCTAACCTGGTCAGCAGGTTTTCAACTATTAGTTCAGTTCCTCTTTTCTTTCTGTTTTTAGACGCCAAAACTGCTTCTGAATGCAATTGGTTCAGTCAGCAGGGAAATGTCTCCGAGCTCAGAGATGTGGTCTGAGGTTTCTGTTTCATGTGCTTTAACAGGTGCAGATATTGTTGAAACTCTGCAACTATTGTTTTCATTTCTCACCGCACTCGACGGATAATGTAGACTCCCTTCAGAGCACAGGTTCACTCTGCAGTCTAGTATTACTTGTGCACGTGTAATAAAAATAAAGAAACTGACAAAAAATACTTTAAGTAACCACAACATGTCAAAATGAAGTGAGTTTTGCACTTGAAACAAGCTAAATAATATACCACTGTGGTAAGCAAAATCTTGTATTCTGTTTGAAAAAATAACAATTTTCTTCCCCATTGGTAGATTATTAAGCTTGTTTCAAGCAAAACTCACTTCATTTTGCACATGTTTCTTCTGAAAACAAGACAGTATTTTTTTGTTATCTAGAAAATGCTCCTCAATGTAGGAACTTTGTGATATTTTGGCGAAACAAGAAAGAAAATTTTTTTTGCAGCGCAGGCCTTAACATTTTGAAGAATATTTTTTTTTTCTTTAATACTTGTCAGTCTTTACACTTAGGCTATAAACATGTAAAAGTAAAGAAATGCAACATGGACAGTGTCAGACAGTCTGTACACTATAAATATAAATTTATGTAAACAAAAGCAGAATTTTCATATACAGCTCGTGTTGTGCCCCTTGCAGGAGTCTAGATCAATACGGTAAAATAAAATAAAAATGCCCAAACCAAATACAATAAACATTTTTATCTGTTACAAAAGGTACAGTTTACAGCCTCCATCATTTAGAAAATATGATGGTTTAGCTAGATTTAATCTATGAGTAAGTTTAAATCATAGACATAATACATCTATTTATTTATTTATTTATTTGTGTATGGTTTATATTTTTTATGTTTTTTTGTATTATGCCTTGAACAACACATACAGAACAATACAACAGACAATATTAACTCAGCCAGTGAAATAAAGAAGAAATAATAATTCAAAACAATAAATATACAATTAAACACATGCATGACCTTTACATTACTCAACTCTGAGTTTTAGTATAGCTGTTTTTAATGGCCTTTCTGAGCATTAGGTGTTACTTTCAATAGTACACAATAAAACACTGTGAAAGGGGTTTCTGTATGAAAATAGAGTTAGAGAATATGTAGATCCTACGAAAGGGGTTTCATACCATAACTTTTAAAATCATCTCAACTACAGTGCCAGAAGATAGTTTCCAAGAGCAAGAGAGCCGTTAACGTCAATATCCTTCTTAAACTTACTAAGAAAATGTGTAACAGGATAGAATACATGAATATACTTGAAATAAATGTATTTGACCTTGTTCGTAACAAAACAAACGTATGATGTGATAACCAAACACTTTAATTTTGACCAATAACTGTAAGATCTTCATTATTTTAGTTGTTGTATTTATTTTGTTTTCCTTCTTCCTCTGGCGAATTATTATTATTATATTATTATTATTATTTTAATATTGTGTACTGATGGCGTTTATATGCAGAGTTGTGTTTCTCTTGTTGTTATATATGATCGTATGCAATAAAAAGTGCGCAGAACCGGTGTAACAGTCGATTATGTTCCCCTCGGAAGTCTGTTCCCCTTTACGCAATCATACTACATGTCTTGCGTAGTTGCCTAGTTACCATACGTACTATCAGAACGAACGTACTCTCATGAAGCACAACTGGATGTACGGGAAGCAAAGTAGTTAAAAAAGTATCGTGTTTTCTCCGAAACTTGGAAATGGATTTAAGAAGCAAGGTTTTTCCCCAACTTACAACCGATTTAAGCGTAATCTTTGAGGCTTTGGTTATTATGCAGAAGTGTCTAGCACAAGCCTATTTGAAACACAATGTCTGTCTGTTTTTAAATGTCACTTAATTTTGAGTGAAATAAACAGAGACAAATTTAGCAGAAGGTGTAACAATTTACAAAAAAAGAAAAAGACTACAAAAACAATGGCTTTAAAATTCAGTTTGATTTATTGCAAGAAAAGCATTTGTATTCTTTTTCTGTGGATGGATTATTAACACAACCCATATGGAACCATCGCCCACAGTCATCACAGGAATCTGTAAAAATAATAATAAAAAAATGTTAGCAAACATTGTCAGCAATTGTGCTAGTTTATTCATTAATATTCCACACCAATTTAATAAATAAGTAAATACAAATAAATGGTTTACCCAGAGATCATCTGCATCCGAATCATCAAATGTGTCTGCTTCCCCACAAAAGTGACACAGGTCACTTAGGTCATCTAGGACAGGGGTTCTCAACCTTTTGCAAGCTGGGCCCCCCCAAAGCTGGTTCATTGCAGTTGGGGCCCCAGTCCCCCCCCCCCCCATACACACACCACCCACACCACCTTTCATAGATAGATAGATAGATAGATAGATAGATAGATAGATAGATAGATAGATAGATAGATAGATAGATAGATAGATAGATAGATAGATAGCTAGAATACATAGGCCCTAGGCTATTATTTTTAGGCCACATTATTATTATTATTATTATTATTATTATTATTATTATTATTATTATTATTATCATCAGTAGCGGTAGGTAGGCCTATTATCATTACTAGGCTATTGTTATAATTGACAGTAGCACCAGACTTCTAATGTGAGCTTGCAGACATTATTATTATTATTATTATGAGTAGTAGTTGGCCTATCATCATTACTAGGCTATTGCTATATAATTATATGAGGTTACATGCTTTATTGTTGTTGTTGTTGTTATTATTATTATTATTATCATCAGTATAGGCCTATTATCATTACTAGGCTATTGCTATAATTGGGAATTGGCACCAGACCTCTGATATTAATTTATGCTTTATTATTGTTATTATTACTAGGCCTAATAGTAGGCATCATTTGCATTTTTTTACAGAAGCTTGCAGGTTGGTGATGTTAATGTGAGACCTGAGCCTGCTTTGCCTTGCAAAGATCCTCAATTATTGGCTCAATATTTGATAAGCATAGCCTCAAATCATCCTCGATTTGTGCACGATTGCGGTATTTCGTTTTGAGTGCAGTCATTTTTGAGAATCCTGCCTCACACAAATCATTACATTTTTACAGTGAAAAACAAAACTTGGAGATATTGCTGTTACAACAATTTATTGTTATTTATTTATTAACAACATAAATGTATTTAAACATGTATGTGTGTGCGTGGTTGCGTGCGTGCGTGTATTTCACAAAAACTAAAGGAAAGCTTTAACTGTAGCCTATATTCTGACTAGTTTATTCGTTTTTATATATATATATATATATATATATATATATATATATATATATATAAAACTAATATTTTATAATAAACGAATAATGAATAAATGAATAATAAACGAAAAACGAATAATATATAATATATATATATATATATATATATAT
Organism: Ptychobarbus kaznakovi; assembly: GCA_027422405.1. NCBI lineage: Eukaryota > Metazoa > Chordata > Actinopteri > Cypriniformes > Cyprinidae > Ptychobarbus > Ptychobarbus kaznakovi. The sequence continues at coordinate 34,046,702 of CM049799.1, read as the reverse complement.
ATATACAGGGGCGCCGTTATGGGGGATGCAGAGTATGCTGGGCATATGGGCCCAGGACGCTAGGGGGCCCCAAAATTACAACTTTGGTCGATATTGTTTTTTATAATTATAAATATTTTTTTTACATACAAGAACACGTTATCTAATAATATTGCAGTAAAATGAAATTAAAAATTTTAATTATAGAAAGTGAGAAGTGAACGTAAGCACGCTCTGGTCAGAAAATCTCTTCAAAAGTACATGCGCTGTCTAATGAAATCCAGACTTTGGAATTTATGACTTGTCTTGTTACTTGGAATGACATGATGACCGATATCACACAAGCCAGCAAAGCCATGCAATCTGCCGACATTTCGCGGGAGAGGATGGGTTTGAAAAGTCTGTGACAGATGCACGTCTTTTAGCGAATGAATATGATGCCTCTACAGAGTTTGCACAGAAGCGCAATAGAAAGCGCAAAACATTTGCGTGAACGCTGGACAACCAGGGCGCCAGGACGCCTAACTTCATTTCAAACATACGGTGTTTTGTGTAATCGTTGACACCATAAGAAGTAAACTCAACACAAGATTTGAAAATCTGGGGCAGATTTCAGAGAAATTTCGTTTCATTTTGCAAATGAGTGAAATGTCAAAGGAGTATTTAGAATAATCCGTCATCACTTGACTTCATCTTAAAAAAAAAAAAACTTCTCTCTCTTTCCTTAACTTTGCTCTCTTTTCCTTAACCTCTCACTGTGTGGCTAAAATTTGCTCTGAACAATGCCTAGAAAAAATTGTATTACAAGCACTTCCTGTGTCTGTTTGCCTCTTTATAATGTATTGCTTGTTGTATTCCTCAATTGTAAGTCGCTTTGGATAAAAGCGTCTGCTAAATTAATAAATGTAAATGTAAGAAAACGCAAGTGCGGGATGTGTCAAACGACCTAATTCATGTTCACATAGAACGACTTTCTATGTGCGTGCAAAACCGCAATTGAAAAACTTAACTTAATTCTTCAGAGAAACCTTGATTTATTATTCCCGAATTTGGTTGTTGCATTAAAAGTGTTCCTTACCATGCTCGTCAAAGTGGCCTCTGCAGAGAGGTCATTCAGTAAACTAAAACTTATAAAAAAATATCTGCGATCTACAATAGACCAAGACCGTAGTGATTAGTACATCTGTCACTCATATCACAGCAAATTTACCAGTGTTAAATGTACGGAGTTAATTTTTTGGTGTTGCTCAGTGTTACAACTGGAGTACATTCTGATCCACAAGTGTAAAACAGCGTCTGTAAAGAGAGTAGTTTTTCAGAGTTAAACATTTAACTCAATATGTGGTGTATTTCCCACAATTCTCTACGGCTCTTTTCAGTTGGGAATGGGAAATTGTTAGCGCGGTAACGTTAGCTCCCGGTTCAATGGTAAGTTTCAATCGTTTTTAACGATTTTTTTGTGGTAGAAAAGATAACAATAGTCTTTTATTATATTTATGAATCGTTTTAATGCTTTTACATATTTTTGTGTCAGCGGTTTCTCAGCCAGAAGCATATTGTCACGTGGATTGTTTTTATATCAAATTGTATGTATACATGTTATCATATTTTTAATAATCCTTAAAATATGTATTATTGCTATATTAGAAAATATTTTGCACATGGGCTGCAAATGCGAAAGATTGTTAGATTAGTTAGTCATCAAGGTTGAAGGTTCCTAATTAAAGACGGTGTATTTGTTTGGCGAATCAGTAACGTTAACGTATTTCCAATTAATACAGTTTTAATCGTCTCGCCATGGACTTGCATGGCTAGCACTGCACATGAGCGGTGCACGGGGTTTCCCGCCCACTTCCGAGGCGCGCAAATTTTGAGAACGCGTCCTTTACACAGAAATCGTGCTTAAAGATTTAAGTTAAAATATTTCAACTTAACGTTACTCGAATTGTTTTTCTTTTTCTGATCCGTTAAACTAAATCGTTCGGAATGAACGGCAGCTTCTGCATCAAAACAGGCTAATCAAACAAAAGCTGTGACGTTATTCGTTTTTCACTCTTCAGTAACAATGCTCTTCAAAATCGTATATGGAGGAAAGAAGAAGTTGATTAAAATTGACGACGCTAATTACACCAGTTTAATGAAAGAAGGTAAGTTCTTAATTTATACACTTAGTTTAAAGCTGTTATCTTTGCTTTGTATTTTAAGTTTTAACGTTATATCGCTTGCTGCATCTCTCTTATCTCGTTTCAATCAAAGTCAAGAATACATTTTCCATTGAAGACAAGAATCTGATATTACAATATGACACCGGTGTGGAGGTGGATGAGGATGTTTTCACTGAGGTGCTGGAGGAGAGATCTCATGATATACTTTGGAGAGTTATTGACCAAGATTCAGGCAAGTCTATACAATACAAATATTTCCCCAGCACACTTCATACTTTACATTCTTTACAGAAATAGTTTACCAAGAAATAAAAACAAAAAATGCTCACTCTTTTATAACATTTTTTTCTAATAAGACACATTAAAGTTTAGGGATAGTTCACACAAAAATGAAAATTCTGTCATTAATTAACGTTACTCATTCCTGTGCCCGCTTGCATAAAGCACCTTAAGTTTTTCCCTTAAGTATGACACTTAAGGCGTGATTTCCCCTTACCTAAGGGAATGACTTAAGGGTGTTGCATACAATCCCTTAAACCAGTGGTTTTCAAACCTGTCATGCAAGCATCCCTGCCCTGCACATTTTATGTCTCCCTTGTCAGACACATCCAATTCAGGTCTTGCAGTCTCTAGTAACGAGCTGATGAGTTGAATCAGGTGTGTCTGATAAGGGAGACATACAAAATGTGCAGGGCAGGGGTGCTTGCAGGACAGCTTTGAAAACCACTGCCTTAAACCATTCCCTTAGTTAAGGGAAACTGTTAAGTATTTCACGACAGCGACCCAGGTTTTGCCATTGAACTTCACTATATGGAGAAAAATCCTGGACTGTTTTCATCAAAAACCTTACTTTCTTTTCGACTGAAGAAAGAAATACTTAAACATCTTGGGTGACATGGGGGTGAGTGAATTATCAGTAAATTTTAATTTGAAAGTGAACTAATCCTTTAATTGTAAGGGAAACTTAAGGGCGATCCTAAGGGAAACTTACACTTGAGGTGCTTTATGCAACCGGCACAGACCCTTAAGACTTTCATTCATCTTTCAAATGGAATTTTTTTATATTTTATAATGATGTCACACCGGCAGAAAAAATGGTCACAAAATGCAGTCTGGAGCCCTGGTTATAGCACATAATTACATCTTAAATTCAAATAAGTGAGGATTTATAATAATATAATTAGGTTATTTTAAATACCTTTAAAAGCAAATCATTAAGAAGTTTGGCTCAGAACTAAAGATTAAGAACTGTTCACTAGCATGTAATTCATTAATGTTTGCATGTTTCCAGAATGCCCAGTCCTCGATTCTTCTTGTAGCTCCCACCCTGACACACTTTCAGTGTCCTCTGAGCCTGATGACAGAGCTGGGCCAAGCTCTAAGAGACCTCGTTTTGATGAAGCTTTTGAGGCAAAACAGGTGATTGTTAAAATTCCTAATTTACTAGCTGAATTGTTTTGCAGTTATTCACATTTTTTTATTATGAGGGCATTACAGCACTTAAAAAAAAAAGTTTTATATATATATTATTATATATGTTATATAGTTTGTCAGTGGCATTTTGGAGGAAAAGGCAGGTGGACCTGCGATTTTGGCTGAATATAAAGAACATGGGAAACTCACAGACTCAACGCGGCGACACTTAGTCAATATTGTAGTTGCATACATAACTGACAAAGAAGGGTAAGGCAAAATGTAATCTTCATAATTGATAACATTTTTGTAATCAGACTATTTTTAGTGATAAAGTTATGTTTTAACTTCTCCCATATGCTCTTTTTAAAGCCGTGTCCCTTCCAAAGAAACAAAAACTCGCTGTGCCTTGGGAATTGTAACACTATTTCCATCTTTCAAGGATCCATACTCAAAAACTGGATATGTAAGTGTTGAAACCTTTTCACATTGTGCCAAAGTACCTAATATAAGCTTTAAAAATGAAGTGTGAAAGCATATTTCAGGTTCTCAGCAATCATGTCACATCTGTTGTTGCTATGAGTATTATATTTGGGCATGCACCGTAATTTCGTCCACCAAACATGGTATTTTTGACATCAAAGTCCTGTGAGGGCGATTCGAAAGCACAAGGAGCCGCCTGTTCTCTATAGCTCTCATGGATGTCATACAACAATCGGTCTGTGCAGCACAAACAGCCAAATCCTGGATATTTTAGGCAATATAGAACTGGCCAGGACGTGGCCCATAAAAATGGCACGTATGGTCACCCTAGCTAAGTTTTACAATCAATCATCTTTTGAATCTGTGCGCTTGAACACACACATACACACAAAATTGTCAAAATACCAGTCTCGGACAGTATTCTAGTTAGATATTTTCATTGTCCTAAGTGAACGTAAAGAGTTGAGAAAGAAATCAGGTGTGTACTTGTATATTGGATTTGTGCATTAGGTGTTAAAGTGACAGCAGCACTTTTAAAATAAGACGATTTTTAAAAAGCAGTTTCGGATTTTGGCCAAGAGCATCCAGAAGTTTTGTTTAGGCCCAGATTTTCATTTCGGTGCATCCCTAATTCTGTGCTTTTATTAATCTATATCAATGTATATTTGTTCATTGATGCCTTGTATCCACCTTATTTTTTTCCCGTAAGAGTCTGCACGGCCATTTGGAAATTTGTGTCTGGCTTCCATTCTCATCCACGTTCAGCTATTTTTAGTTGTACAAAACAGCTAATTTTGCTGCTTGACATTGCAAATTGGTTTAATTGGTTTAGATTAACACATTACCAGAAAACAGCTTACTTCTGCATTTAAAAATAAGGTGGATAGTAAGAAGTTCTTAAAATGTTTGCATTAATCTCATCCGCAATCATTTTGTTTTATGTAAAGGAACATTTCTATGACCCAAAGAGCAATCAAGGATATATATGCTGACGACTGAAAACAGTTTCACGCCAAAGCAAACACCACAGCTCAAGGATTGCCAGGTCAAGTGCGACGTCTGATAATGAGGGCAGTGGAGGGCCAACAGCTCATAGAGCCAATTGGGACCACTTGGAAAAGCAGCTTGAGGATGACCAGTGCAAGGAAGCTATATCTTTTATGAATCATTGTGCCGAAAAGGACCAGATTTTTGAGAAGATGAAATTAACATTCAAGCACAGGCAGCAGCTTATTCATGATGCCGTCAAGTCCAATACAGTGTTTTCGGTTTTTCCAAGATTTCTCGACACCAAAGGATTGGTAAGATACAGATGATAGTATAATATGTGATCCTGGACCACAAAACCAGTCTTAAAGTAACATGGGTATATTTGTAGCAATGGGTATATTTGTAGCATAGCCAAAAATACATTGAGTCAAAACTATTGATTTTTCTTTTATGCCAAAAATCATTAGGATATTAAGTAAAGATCATGTTCGATGAAGATATTTTGTACATTTCCTGCCGTAAATATATAAAAACTAAGATGAATCGCTTTATGTATTCCCCAATTGTAATTCACTTTGGATAAAAGCGTCTGCAAAATGACAATGTAAATGCTAAGGACTTCATTTGGACAACTTTAAAGGTGATTTTCTCAATATTTATATTTTTTTGCACCCACAGATTCCAGATTTTCAGATGGGTGAAATTGACCTTTGACTAGTTTTGTGGTCCAGGGTCACATATGTGGGAAAAGCATGGTCTCTAAGACTTGTATTGTTTTGTCATGTTTATTAATAATTTTTCTACAGGTACTTCAAGACTTTGACATCAAATTTGGAACTGAAACCGCTTCCAGGCTTCTAGAACAATGGGACAGTCTAAAGCCCAAGGTCATTGCAGAGGCGAAAACACTTACTTCCAACTTGCTTCTCAGCAGCCTGCTTGCAGCTGCCCAGGCCAATGGACAAAACCAGGAAAATGAATGGCAAGGTAAAGAATTTTGTTACTTGTGAAAATGTTAAATTTTGTCTGTTACACATAATGTATTATTAGTTGTTGATCTACCCTCTTTGTTCATGCTTGCAGGATGGGACAGTGACATGTCCTCTCTTTTACTCCTGGCTTTCCTTTTGCCACCTTCAGCTGGTGGTAGGAACAAATCCACAAAGATCAGCATCAGGGAGGCGATGGACTGTATTGTGCAGTTTCACAAGGTTTGTACAGAAACACTAGTGCAATGTTATTTTATGTTAGTTGTTTCTAAAGGTTTTTTCCCCTATCATTTCAGTCCTGCTGCAGTCTAACCGAACATGTTGAGAAGACTGAAGGCCTTCAGCCACATCTCCTTGCAGTTGGCTCAGCAAAGAACACAATCCACGATTTCTACATTGTGCTGGATGGACAACTCCTACCTTGTCAGGCAAAGTCTTCCCTTGCTGCTTTCAATGAACTTTTTAAGGCTTATTTTGTCTTCAGCGTATCATACCCCCACTGCTTAAATGCGATATTTACGTTCCTCCAAACAACAATTTACAAGATTGGCTTTGGCACAGTTCGTGAAACCCCTAGGGTTAAGGACCTACGAGCCAAACTTTTGAATTAGCTGAACTGTCTTGGACTAAAATGTACCACTGTTTTGTTTGCAGAGCGGTGCATTTAAATGTTAATGACCTTATTCGACATCTAAAACTAGTTTAAGGAAACCGAGTTTTTGTGGGTTGCAAACATTTGAACCAAGTCATTGTTTTTATATTTGATATTTTGCAGTTTTATATTGTTATACACTTTTCTTATTTGTCTGAACAGCATAGTTTATGAAGTTCTATGATGTAAACAATATAAGTTAACAAATTTACTGTAGTGTGAAAAGAAATCCACTATAATATAGTGGTATGACAATGTAACAAGTTTTATGAACAGATTTTATGAAATGTTTTTTTAATTAAATGCCTTGCTTTTATTTCTGAAAAGATTACTTGTCAAAAAGCAAATTTTCTAAATAAAAACTTTTCTACATGTTTATTTCATCTTTGTCGCTTGTATCACACACAAATTAATAAAAAAAATGTACAGTAAAAAAATGTATTGTACAATGAACTCAAATTTAACACTCCTGAAATGTATATATGACTCCCTCCATTCTAGAGTTAAAATAACACTTTTGAAAGTGTGAAATATGTACATTATTCACAGAGTACAAATAAACTCTTATGGTGTTAAAATGTACTCTGTGAGTAATGTACATATTTCACACTTTCAAAAGTGTTGAAATATTTACATTACTCACAGAGTACAAATAAACTCTTATGGTGTGAAAATGTTCTCTGAATAATGTACATATTTCACACTTTCAAAAGTGTTATTTTAACTCTAAAACGGAGGGAGTCATATATACATTCCAGGAGTGTTAAATTTGACTCAAATTGAGTTCATTGTACACTGGCGTTTTTGCTGTGTATCAATAGAGCACGCAGTTGCACGATCCACACCCTTTGGTGAAATGTTAGAAAAATGGGCATGAAAACAAGACGTGTTCAAATTTAATTGTGTGTTACCTTTTATATCTGAAAAGTTTAGAAGAAGAAACTCTTAATTTTGCTGGCTACCAGTTATTTTCTATAATACTGCAGAGTTAAAACGTCTGTTCCGCTATTCAGTTAAGCTTGTTGCTGTGTTTATAGCCGCTTTTGGGTTTTTAAATGTCTTTATTGTTAGATTGTAATATCGTACTAATAATAGAAAGGAAACCTGTTACAAATAATTTTAACTGTTAAAAATTGTTTTTGTAATGATGATTAAAAAACAAAAAAATAATAATAAGGGCTGTATATATAGAAGATTAGTTAAAACTGCAAGCACGGTTAGATAATATGTATTAAAGTTAGCTAAAACTGAAACTAAAATTAAAACCTTAAAAACATTTTCATTACTTGAAATAAAATATTTCAATGTTATTTGAAATAATATAAATGTTAAGTAATAAACTATTTCATTTTCTTATTCGGTGTCTTTCAATTTCTTATTAAACGTCAAACACGCGCACGCACACACACATATCAGGAAGAAGGGGGCCTACATTTCTGTCTTGCATACCCCCTTTAAAACTCGTCATGGCGCCCCTGTGTATATATATATATATAAAACTAAATACGACCTCACGTTTTATACGTTTGCAGCCTCTGAAACTTCCGTCAATCATAAAAATTAATTCGGATGGTTCGATTTTCTACATTTTTCGCATCCGTAGCAAATATTTTGAGGGGTGTTTTTGACAATTGAGAGCCACCAAATGACGAATATGAAAAAACGAATACGACCGTTTCGGACTCAGTCAGGGTGTAAGGACCTTAAACTTTTGAGGCTTGCGCAGCTTCTGGAGGAGAAATCAAACAAATGAGCGCCGTTTTCTAAAGTCTATGAGCGCAGCACACACAAATAAACTAAATTGACATACTGCAGTTAAATTTCAAAATGTGGTGTTTTTATATTTATAACATTTGAATACAGTTCAGCAACATGCATCACACGACCTGAGAGGCCTCACTTAACAACCATCAACACAACTCACATAAAACCAACACATATGACCAACAACACAAAAATAATTAACCGACTTGAGAAATAATGAGAGTGACAATTGACCATCACTTAATTTACCATCACCTCACAAACTCCCGATTGAAAATGTGACACTGATTTCATATGACAGTTCAACCCCAAAAGGGAAGTTAATAATATTAAGTCACTTACATTTTAGACGAAATAATGACTGTTTTGGTCTATTTTAGCAGCGAAAATAGATCAGATGAATCAAAAAAAAAAAAATCTGTTTTTTTTTCCTCCCATCCTGTAGCCCTACTCGCGCCCCCCCCCCCCCCCCCCCGGGAGAGTGTCCCCCCCCCCCCGGTTGAGAACCACTGATCTAGGAGGTACAGTACAATGGAGAGGGTATGATTTTTTTAGGTCACATTTTCAAAACACTAATGAAAGTGATGCACATCAAAAGGCATGTCAATAACATTAATGGTTAAAAAAATAAATACCAGATTGGTCAAGCAGTGTTGATGCAATCTCCAGTCTGAGTTGTGCTACGTCTTGTGGTGCATTGGAGAAGTCAATGTTGGTATTTTGCAGAATATGTTCTGCAAACTGAAAAAAAGTTTAAAGAATTTTTTTTTATTAAAAACATCCTCCTATTTCAATGAACATTTCATATGTGCCATGTCACACACCTTCAAAGCAAACACACCACATGACGTAGCATCCATCTGACGTGGATGAGACGGACTTTCACACACCCAGTGTGAAACTGGAATTCCCTTTATTCTCATCATTGCTCTACAAACAGACATATTTTTGCTCTTTTTTAATGTCAAATGGGTAAATTCCTTGAGTTTTATAATTGAAAATTTCCTCATACATTTTTGGATCCATTGTTTGGATTGTAAGAAAATGCCAGCAAGAATAGAAATTCAAGTGACAGTGTGGCATGGTCATATCCCCAATTTATAGCTCTTGATTAACTTCTTTAATTGATTTCATTAGTGTCCTATTAAATTAGGCTATGTGTCTAGTTACTATAATAGCTGTGTAGCCTATTTACCCTTGCATCTTGTATTGAGACCTTCTTGTGACAATTTTGTTAAGTGTTCAAATTCAAAATATGCCATTAAATTATCATTTAGAGGACTGATAGATTAAATATTATAATGTATTATATATAGATATGAGGCATCAAGTTTAGATGTTTGCACCGACAGTTTAGGCTAAATTGTATATGCAAAATTCAACTGCATAAACTCAGACATTAGACAAAAACAAAGGAACAATTGCAAGAATAATAAAAACCACAGAACATTAACGGGATCGTGAGAATAATTGTATTATGCTGCATTGTAGCAAGACATTTGAAAGTTGCGCCAACACTTTTGTCCCCTTTCGCTTTCCGTACATCCAGTTGTGTTTTGGTGTATTTTCATGCTGCAGTGTTGCCAAATCCACAGTCTATTTTCCGCAGAATTGGGCTACTTTGGGCCAATGTTTGATTAACAATTTGGTCGGGTTTATTAAGCAGACCTGGCAACCCGCTAAGCAGACACGCTTCGTCAAGGGGGAACAGACATTCCGAGGGGAACGGAATCGACTGCTACACCGGAAAATGAGCCCATTTCCGGTTAAACAACAGTGACGATGGTTTATGTATCAAATGGTAAGTGCTATAAACACCTCTTGGTTTGTTTAGAAAAATAATGTTAATTTTGCTGGAAACACCTGCATCATTCTTATTACATAAAATAAATAGTCCTACATGACTAAATGTATACTTTAGCGTCATTGTGTTAGTTTTAGGCCAGCCAAGAGCTAATGTTTGCCACTCTGACTAACGTAACGTTACAGTTTTGCTATAACACCTTATATTTGTATGAATTATCGATACGATCCGGTTAAACACATAGATATGTATATATATCGATGGTTAGACCGACATTTGTTTGTGTTATTGATAATATCCGGGTAGGAAGGCTATAATGGGGAATATGCACAGCTCCTCATGAATATTAATTAAATAAATAAAGCTGACGTTCTCGTAATCTTTCTGACTCGTCAGTTTATATATTAATGAGTCAGTTAGCTGATCCGTAAATACAACCTCTGCCTTTACGAACGTGATGTATTAAATATTCATAATAACGCCTCGCGTTGTAGTGCGCATATCAACATTTGTGTGGAGCTCATTTTATATTTATACATCATCTGAAAGCTGAATAAATCATATATTTTTATTGATGTATGGTTTGTTATGATCGGACATTATTTGTAAATCTGGAATCTGAGGGTGCAAAAAAAATCTAAATATTGAGAAAATCATCTTTAAAGATGTTCAAATTAAGTTCTGAGCAATGCATATTAATAATCAAAAATTACGTTCACAGAAGAAAATGTACTAAATATCTTCATGGAACATGATCTTAATATCCTAATGATATTTGGCATAAAGAAAAATCAATAATTTTGACCCATACAGTGTATTTTTGGCTATTGCTGTGCTGTTTAAGACTGGTGTTGTGGGTCTCTTTTGCTGTGCTGCTTATGATTGTGTTGTGGGTCTCTTTTGCTGTGCTGCTTATGATTGTGTTGTGGGTCTCTTTTGCTGTGCTGCTGAAGACTGGTGTTGTGGGTCTCTTTTGCTGTGCTGCTGAAGACTGGTGTTATGGATCTCTTTTGCTGTGCTGCTTATGATTGTGTTGTGGGTCTCTTTTGCTGTGCTGTGCTGTTGGTCATGTCTTTCTCTCTTCAGGTCAGGTTCTGGACAGCAAGACCTGTTCGCCGTGGAGCTTGTCTTTTCTGAGCGATCTCTTCTGGGGAGCCGTCCAGTTCGTCGGCTTCTTGTACGTTTGGTTTGTTTGCGTGTGTGTTTTCTCTGGCCAGCTGGGACAGTAACGTTAGTCGCAGTGTTTATACTGCCTTCCCAACATGTTCACTGATCTCACCATGATGAAATCAATGAGACAATACCTTTCAGTTTGAGTAATTTATTATAACATGTTTAAATATTATATGTGACCATGGAGCACAAACTAATAATAAACATCATCTGGAAGCTGAATCAATCATATTTCCATTGATGTATGGTTTGTTATGATAGAACAATGTTCTTCAAGGAACATAATCTTTACTTAATATCCTAAGGATTTTTGGCATAAAATAAAAATCAATAGTTTTGACCCATAAGATGTATTTTTTTGGTTATTGCTACAAATATACCCCACAACTTAAGACTGCTTTTGTGCTCCAGGGACACATTTTTTAACTTGGCAAATGTTATGCTATTAGCCATTTCATGAGGTACTACCGTAAGAAAAGCACAGTTTTGATCAGGTAGATCTCTGTTAATTCATGTGCATCCATGCTATCATTTAATTCATATAGTAATGAATAGATGACAGTGATGCAGAGGAAATATGTTATATAAAACTAGAAATTGTAATTACATATGCATTTATGAATTTAGCTGACGCTTTTATCCAAAGTGCATTCAGGTTATACATTTTTATTGTCAGTTAGTAATGCAAAACATTTCCATGCACATGCGAATAGTTTCTCTAGGGCACAAGAAAGTTTGTTGTGTGAGTGTAAAAGTCTGTATTTTATTATTTATTTATAAATGTACTTTATTTTGGGGGCTCTGTGTGTTGTCACTTTGATAAAATCTATTAAAGTAAAAATATTTACAGATGGCTGTACTATATACCAAATATAAAGGTGAAAATAATGCTCCGTTTATGTAAAAAATGGTCTGAAAATCTCCCGAGAGGTTTTGAACTCTGAGGTTTTGAAATGGACAATGTGTGAGCTTTAGTGTTCGAGGTTTGCTCAGATCGCTAGGAGCACTAGTACTAGTGCTGATCGACCTGCCCGAGCTAACGATCTGTATAATGTCTCCACAGCTTCCAGACTCTCGTTCAGCCTGATCTGTCTAAAGAGGGACACAGCAGCACATCGTCTCGCTTCAGCGATGGCAGAGGGTACAGCTAAACCCTACATCAGCAGACGCACTGCGTTTGTAGTCATGCCGTGATCAGGTTCTCTGTGTTTACACTGTGATGTTCTTGCAGTCCTCCTCGATTCCCTGGGCGCAGACGAATGGGTGGAATAAACCACGGCGCTGGTCCCACTCCTCCTCCTATGGGCGGAGGAGGATGAGGAAGGTTAGTAACACCGTGTCCTAACTACAAGCGCTTGCGTCAGACTTTAACATTGTCGGACATTTTGACGGACCGGGTCGTAAAAAATCCATCATAATCTATTATGACTAGAGATCGACCGATATTGATTTTTTATAACCGATACCGATTGTTTGTACGTTTATGTAACCGGTAACCGATATGCAGAACCGATATTTATTTACTGTTATAAAGTACATAAATAACTGAGTGAAGTCCATTCTTGTGTGTGTAGATGATATGAGGCTATTTAGACTTTTATTTTGACGGGTTTCCGTGAATAGTTGTGTGTGTATATGATATGAAGCTAGTTTAGACTTTTATTTTGACGGCTTTCCGTGAATAGTTCTGTGTGTATATGATATGAAGCTAGTTTAGACTTTTATTTTGACGGGTTTCCGTGAATAGTTCTGTGTTTAGATGATATGAGGCGAGTTTAGACTTTTATTTTGACGGGTTTCCGTGAATAGTTCTGTGTGTATATGATATGAGGCTAGTTTAGACTTTTATTTTGACGGGTTTCCGTGAATAGTTCTGTGTGTAGATGATATGAGGCTAGTTTAGACTTTTATTTTGACGGGTTGCCGTGAATAGTTCTGTGTGTAGATGATATGAGGCTAGTTTAGACATTTATTTTGACGGGTTTCCGTGAATAGTTGTGTGTGTGTGTAGATGATATGAGGCTAGTTTAGACTTGTATTTTGACGGGTTTCCGTGAATAGTTCTGTTTGTAGATGATACGAGGCTAGTTTAGACTTTTATTTTGACGGGTTTCCGTGAATAGTTGTGTGTTTAGATGATATGAGGCGACTCCAGTGTGTGTGTAGTAAACAAAACCATTCACACAGAGACGCAGAACATGCAGGATTCATATTTAAATACACTTGTGCGGTTTTTATATTTACAGATACTAGTCCATATCGCGATTTGATTCAAGTGTAATGACCTACTTCTGATTAATTCATTCCAAACTTGGACAAATTCCGTGACATTCTGCGTTAAACTGAACAGTTTTATGATTCCGAGATTCCGTCCGCTTTTTCTGCATCACAACAATCATAAAGCCGTACATAATCACCTGAGATTATCACTGTCATATAGTGTTGTATGTTGTTGTTCCAGACGCGACAGGCTCTAGTGTATATTTATGTCTAATCATTTTCTATTCTTAACTGCTTTCATTCATGTTAAAAGTTCCCTGTTTTAATGATTATTTACATTTATGTAAAGCACTTTGAATTGTTCATTGTGTATGAAATGTTCTCTATATATAAACGTGCCTTGCCTCAGTAAAAAGCGTGTCTCTGTCTGTTGCAGGTAAACGCCTGCTCCCGAAGCAGGCGCACAGGGGTGTGACACGCTGGTTGTAGGCTGCATGCTGCTCAGATAGGGCTCCTAGCAGACGCACACTCAGTACGTCACACTCCTCTTCCCTCGGCTGTCACTGCTGTCACGCAGGTTCTTGACGTTACTCTGGGAATTCCTCGTTCGAGGGGCCAGAGTGACTGGATCATGGCAGGCCAAAGCCCAGCCGCCATCATAAAAAAGCCAACACATACACCTTACACAACATCTCTCTCACTCTTTTTTTATTTGTAATGTCTTCTGAAAGATATGTCGTATGTACCCTTTGCATCAATAAAGTCCAGACTCGGTGCTGTTGTGTGAGGGTTTCTAAAAGTCAAGTAATTCTACAGTCAGTCATTTCTTTAATTATTTTTATAGTGATCTTTGTGACTCTATTCTGTTTAAATGAGCTGTTTATCTTTAGTCAGGAATAACATTAATTACAGACAACACAGTCAATTATGTCAGTACTCTTCGGGTTACTGAATAATACTAATTATTAATTAGATGAATAGTGTTTTATTCACTATATGAACAAATGTGTTTCCCAAAGGCATCGTAAACCCTAAGTAGATTATAGAAACATTGCCACCAATCTTACGATGCTTTTGGGAAACGCAGCCCTGACTATAACACAAACAGGGACTTAAATGATGTTGCATTTTAAATACATAGACACTATTAAATCAAATCAAATCACTTTTATTGTCACATCACCACAGCACAAGTGCCTTGGTGAGTGAAATTCTTGCGAGCGTGCTCCAGACAGTGCAAAAAAACAAAACAAAACAAGACACAACAATTTACATATGGACAGTACGTATTTACAGACTGTACAGAAGACAATGTGCAAAATACACATACATATGCTCAGTACACATGGTGTACTATAAAGACATACTTGTTATCGTTAACAACTACACATTAACACCGTATGTACACAACTACACATTATACACCGTATGTACACAACTACACATTATGTAATCTATGCATAGTAATAATGTGAAGGTGCAGCAGATTATAAATGTACAGCAGATTGGTTGAGCAGCAGATAGTTGTGCAAGGTGCAACAGATTATGCATATGCAGTGTCGTGGGTGTGCTTTTGTATGGTGTCCAGTGATAGCAGATGTGTTAGTGCAGTGTGTGCGTGTGGTCCGGTTGAACTGTGAACTGTGTATTATTATGAGGTCAAGCTCACAATCTCCGTTCATCCCGAAGGTGTGGCTCTGTGCAGACCATTCAAGTTCTTCCAGACCAACTCCAGTCCAAACAGCCAATAAAAACATACCAGTAATGCAGTCCATCAATTAACATCTTGTGAAGCAAAAGTAGACTTGTCAAGAAAAAGCAAAAAGCTTAACAGAGAAAAGTAAACAAGCAAAAAAATTTATTTATAGCACACTTATGAACAACACACCTTGCTTAAAGTGCTTTATAATACAAACAAAAGCATTAAAATCAACATTTAATATGACCTACAACAACCTGTTTATTCAAAAGAAACTGCGTAATTTTAGCAATTGATCTAAAAACAAAAAAGCTATAAACTGATCTGTTTATTCATATTTAGTGATGAATCCAAAATCACCCGTAGACTCTCAACATGATCATCAAGCTTTGAGGACGGGGAACTTAGCTGACCAGCAAAAGTAGGAGACGATGGAGAATCACAACCTCAAGACTTGCTCTCATTAAAATGAAGGAAGGCGTTAGAGAGCCAGTAACATCGTTTGTCCAAAGAACCTGATTCATATAGACTCACGAGAAGATACAAATGAAGTTAATTGGCATAAAAATGGTGTGAAATTCTGTACTTCTGAAAAATAGTGCATATACAAAGAGAACAGCAGTGGTCCCAAAACCGACCCTTGTGGAATGCCACATACTGAAGGAGCCAATGTGGGGTGGGGATTGGGTGGGTTTGGGGTGGGGGGGGGAGTCTCTTAAATGCACTGCAGCCGGCCTGTCCTTTAAATACGACGCAGACCACTGAAGGGCTGTGCCCTGAACACATCTTATGGTCTATGATCGAAGATCTAACAAAACTAAAACAGCATGTGATCCTGAATGCAAGGATAACACGATATCGTTAGTAGCCTAAAGTAGTGCAGATTTGGTGCTATGGAAGGTGCTAAAGCCTAACTGCAATGCATCTAAAATACCAATTAAGAGAAAAGTGAAAAGCTGTGGGTTGGTAATGAACAAATTCATCATTAAGATATTTTTGGCTTGGCTTCTAGCTAAAATAAAAGGCCTTTATCCATGATATTGCTATTCTTTCCCTATTGAGTCAGGAATTGAATACGCACAGATCAAGCACTGTTTACTAATCGCTGATTTTCTCACATCTGTGCCGATTAAGAAACCTCATCTGCATCTTGGGTGGCGTAAGAGAGAGTACACTTTCAGCAAATTAACATTTTTGGAAGAACTATTCCTTAATGCAGCACAACAATACTCTATTGTTAACAGCAATAAGTGATAGTTCATAAATCATAACAGATTTTTTGTTTTCAGGCCTGAGAATAGACTCGGAGTACATCACTAACGCAGCACATGACACTAATATTATTTATGAAGAGTCAACCTTCATTAGACGAAGAAATAATTATACAATTTTGGAAGATGTGAGGTGATTTTTAAATAGATTACACACAGGACTAAATACATCGCTTGCAAAATAGATACATAAAAGGTGATAATAAAGAAGATAAATTGGATATTAGGGAAAGGATTAAAAGAGGGTATTTGTAATGGAATATATAATAGAAACAGGATTAAACAAACTAATTTGATAGGGAATTCAATTAATAAATAAATAAGGCAAAGGAATTGGGGAACACACCAAGCTGGGTTTTTGCATGCGAGCTGAACACGGAAAAACAGCTTGGGTGAACCCGAACTAAAACTAACAGTGAAGTAAAATAAAATAAGAATAGAAATGTGACTATCATCCATGTGTGAATATAAACAGTTGATGGCGGTTTGTTCCTATTGTGCGGAAGACGACAACATTTCAAACAAGACGAAGAAGAAGACGACGCCTGTTTTACTCTCCAGCCCTGAAGATGGCGGGACTGTACATAAAGCTAGTTTACCAACCGCCACTAGACTGAGATAAATAGTGTGTTTACAGTCAGTGTGTTGCTAAATGTACTCTGAATTAATTTAGTTCAGCATTATCATCATGACACAAACAGACAGAGACGCGGAGGATGGAAGAGACCGAGAGAAAGAGCAGCGCGGAGTGAAGGGACCCATAGTCCCCCGCAGCGGTACCGGAGCCGTTACAGGAGGTGACGCGTACATGATTCACAACCGGAGCATAAACAGACAAACGCACTCCAAACATACACTATTTCAACACTTTCGGTGCCTGCACCCCTTACAATAACAACACTTTCGGTGCCTGCACCCCTTACAATAACAACACGTCTCTGTGCTTACAAGAAGTGACCATATCAAAATAGGTATTAGCATTATTTAATTATTATATCACTAATAATAATAAATATTTATATTTTACTAGTAAGCATTCATTTGATATTAGTAAGAATTAATTATATTTACTAACAACCCACATTAAATACTATAGTGTTTTTAACCATACTATAGTAAATTATATACTGTATATTATTTTCAACACTTTGTTAATGAATGCTACTATAGTGAACTGATAAATACTGTAGTTAAAGTATTGTAGAATAATTACCCTTTTAGAAAATGTAGTATAGTGTTGGTTAAAGTAATTTTTTTATATAACTATAGTACCAGTAAATTTTATATTATCAGTGTGGTTCAAAACCACTAGTATTTACTATAGTATTTTAACATGTGGGAGATATTTAATTTGTTCTAGTAATACAGGTACATCTCAAAACTTTTTTTTTTCTTGTAACTTATTTCTCAATTTTGTGTTGTATAAACTTAATGTACTCAAAAACCTGCTTTTTTGGGGGGGACACATTGAAATAGATAGTCATAAGCAGCTCAGAATTCAAACACACACACACTAGTTTAACATTTGATGTTAAAAAGGAGTATGTATTTTCACTTTCAGCAAATTCAAGCCAACTTCATCGTTGTGATTCATCCCGGATCAAAAACCCTGCGTCTGGGCCGGGCTACAGACACTGTCCCCATCAGCGTGCCTCACCTCATCGCCCGCAGACACAAACAGCCCGGTCAGCGCCGCTACGAGGACCAGAGCCTCTTACGAGAAGGACTGAATGCAAGTTACTTCACCGCCTCGATGCTGAACGTTTATAATAGTGTAGCTAAAGAAATACACTAAGGTTTTTGCACATGTTTTTAAAGAAGTCTCTTCTGCTCACCAAGCCTGCATTTATTTGATCCAAAGTGCTGGAATATTGTGAAATATTTGTACTATTTAAAATAACTACTTTCAATTTTAATATATATTTTTAATGTAATTTATTTCTGTGATCAAAGCTGTATTTCCAGCATCATTACTCCAGTCTTCAGTGTCACATGATCTTCAGAAATCATTATAATATCAAGAAACATTTATTATTATTATTACTATCAATGTTTAAAACAGTACATTTGTTTTAGGATTCTTTGATGAATATAAATATCCAAAGATCAGCATTTATCTGAAATAAAAAGCTTTTGTAACACGCTATAACATGCAAAAGCTTGGAGTCAGTATATTTGTTTTGGGGGGGGTCTATATCAGATTAATGCTCAATAATCAGCATATTATAATGATTTCTGGAGGATCATGTGACTGGAGTAATGAAATCGCAGGAATAAACTACATTTTAAAATAGAAAACAGGTAATTTAAATAGTAAAAGTTTTCTAAATGTTGCTGTACTTTGGATCAAAGAAATGCGGGCTCGATGAGCAGAAGAGGATTATTTAAAGAGGTGCTATTATACTCTTATACAAAGTTTTGATGTTGTTTTGGGGGGTGTACTAGAACATGCTCTCATGCTCGGTGGCTCAAAAATCACATTATCTTTCACATAATTTACATTATTACAATACCTGACACAAACGACTCGATTATTTCCGGGTTTGATGAAGCCCCGCCTTCCGAGAAACTAAATGTGTTGTGATTGGTTAGCTGTCCCAGTGCGTTGCGATTGGTCAACAGCTTAGACCACGGTTTCAGCCCTGCCCCTCGCCAAACCATCAACTTCGTCAATATTGCCATATTAATTAAGACCTCAAATATTGAACAAGAGGATCGCGCAGAACCTTTGCACGCACGGATATGTGGTAATGCTATTGTTGTGTTTTTTGGCTAAATCATGTTTTAGGATGTCAACAACAGCTTAAAAATAACTGCATTGACTACTATGTATGGATAAGTGCAGCGGTAATATGTATTATGTTTATTGTTCTTTAATTATAATATGAATGGCAGTGAAACTGTTATACAGTTGAATTTATTTATACCATAGTCCCACGGAGTTACACTATTTGTGGTGCATATATATATCTGCAGATTAATTATCTGCCAGCGGGAGATAACTTGAGGTTTCCACGCTAAAGCTACACACAAAGCAGAGCTCCGCTCACAAACGCTGCGTTATCAGACATTACACGCAAGATGAGATTAAAATTACATCTATAATTTTCTGAAAACAGTCGGTTTCCATCAGAAATACAGTGATATTAAACACCCGCACGTGCAGTGCTCAACCAAGCGCTCCCTTCACCTGCCAAACATTAGAATTTCCATAGGCGGGGTTTATCTTTGTGATGTCACAAATACAGGAAAATAACTTTGTAGTCCAAACAAGCCGTCCGTTGTAGTTCTTGAAAAGGGATTCAAAAATATCTCCCTTTGGAGTGGACTTTTGAGATTTGTAACTTTGTAGATCGCCTTGTTCCCAAACATACACACAGACTAAAATTAAAAAAGTGACAAAGCATAATAGGACCCCTATAAATAGCTGTTGAAAAACATTTGACTGCTAGTGTGCATCAGTGGCTGATTGACCTGTATATGTTCCCTCATCTGTCGTTCACAGTCAGCAGACAGTAATGAACAGAGACAAAATGGGCTCAAAATGGTCGACCAGGTGATCTGGTCCAAGAAAATGTCCAATGGCGTGAGAAGAGCCCCGGTGTCTGCAGAGCAGGTACATCACACAGAAGATGCATCAGTGTTGTGAGGTCTTACTGTGAATGCTTGTGATTTCTGAGTGTGTGTTTGCAGGCCAGATTATACAACAGACAAATACGTCCCGCTGTGCTTGACCAAAACTCTAAAGGGACCTGGACAAATACAGCACATCAACCTGAATATCTGGTCGGAGAAGAGGTGAGACAAGAACCTGGTCGTCAAAGTCATAAATGCCCTGAAAATACTACAAACTCTTGATCCTGGAGCATAATTATCCACTTTTTTAAATTGAGATTCATGCATCATCTGAATAAATATGATGTATGGTTTGTTATGATAGGACAATATTTGTGAGGGTGCAAAACAAAAATCTAAATAATGAGAAAAACACCTTTAAAGTTGTTCAAATGAAGTCATTAGCTATGCATATTAATAATACAAAATTAAGTTTTGATATATTTATGATAGGAAATGTACTAAATATATTCATGGAACATGATCTTTACTTAACATCTAATGATTTTTTAATGATTTTTTAACGATCTTGTGATGTTTGTTGACGAAAGGCTAATAATTCATTAAATCATACAATTGTAAAATGAAAACAAATAAGCATCCTTAAAACTACTTAATTTGGCATCTTTATTATTTTTGTCTGGATGTTTCAGCAGCAGCTATATTAGATGTTTTCTTCGAATATGTATCATATCACACTTAAATTTAGGAAAACGTCTAGAAAAACTGCGCTTTAGGAATATGTGACAAAATAATCACAACTTAATGTTTGTCCGAACTGTGTCCTTACTTTAAATAAATATAAAAACAATCAAAATAAAACACTTAAATGTAGAAAAATAAACGCAATTATGGAATACACCTATAGAAAAACATTGTGTGTATTATCTAAAAATCATCTTTATCTTGCATTCGTTTTTAATAGGCGTACACATGCCATAATTTTATTGAAAGGTAAAAGATCATAATCTAAAGGTCAAATTCAAAAGGACAAAATTAAAATGTGCCCCCCCCCCATGTTGTTTCAAACCCATAAGATTTGAATTCATCTAAATACAAATGAGGGTGTTTTTAATGACAGCGATGAGATTTTGCTCCCTTGATTATTAGTCCGCGCAACCAAAACTAAAATCAAGTTCATGAAGAGCTTGTCAAAGAAATCCATGTGCATCGAGCGGCTTAATCCAAGACTTAGCAGCTTGTATTGATTTATTGCTAAACACCTTAGTTGTCTGGCTATATATGTGACCCTGGACCACAAAATCAGTCTTAAGTGTCAAAAAATTCAGATTTATGCATAATCTGAAAGCTGAATAAATAATATTTCCATTGATGTATGGATTGTTATGATTGGACAATATTAGAAAATCTGAGGGTGCAAAAAATCTAAATATTGAGAAAATCATCTTTAAAGTTTTTCAAATTAAGTTCTCAGCAATGCATATTACTAATCAGAAATTAAGTTTTGATATATTTATGGTAAGAAATGTACTAAATATCTTCATGGAACATGATCTTAGTATCCTAATGATTTTTGGCATAAAATAAAAATTTATAATTTTGACCCATACAATATATTTTTGGTTATTGCTACAAATATACCCCAGCGACTTAAGACTGTTTTTTCACTCCAGGGACACATATGTCCAATCAATTATAAGGAGTGAAATACAGATGCATAGACACCAGATTAATTAATTTAATTTCTATATAAACACTGGTCAGTGCGCATCCACAGAACATGGTAAACAAGCTCAACCGTGTCTGCTTGACATGCGGTAACACACCTCTCTCTGTCTCTGCTGATCAGGCGCTGTATGTGAACCCTACAGACTGCTACAGCATCCACAGACCCATCTGCAGGGGTCATCTGAACACCCACAGCGGGCCGGGCGGCTCTCTCAGCGCTGCGCTGGCGGACCTGGAGACCATCTGGTCTCACGCCGTACAGAAACTTCTAGAGATCCCGCTGAAGGATCTGAAGGTACAGGTTTCATTTCACAGGCATATGGGGTTGAATCAGGGATGGTTCGATACCATAATTTTGGCTTCGGTACGATACCAGAATGTAATACCAAATAATAACCAAATAATTTCTGCACAAACTGTCAGAAACCGTCTCAGGGAAGCTCATCTGCATGCTCGGCGTCCTCATCGGGTTCTCGACCTGACTACAGTTTGTCGTTGTAACCAACTTGAGTGGGCAAATGCTCACATTCGATGGCGTCTGGGACTTTGGAGAGGTGTTCTCTTCATGGATGAATCCTGGTTTTCACTGTACTGGGCAGATGGCAGACAGTGTGTATGGCGTCGTGTGGGTGAACGGTTTGCTGATGTCAATGTTGTGGATCGAGTGGCCCATGGTGGCGGTGGGGTTAAGGTATGGGTAGGCGTATGTTATGGACAACGAACACAGATGCATTTTATTGATGGCATTTTGAATGCAAAGAGATACCGTGACGAGATCCTGAGGCCCATTGTTGTGCCATTCATCCACGACCATCACCTCATGTTGCAGCATGATAATGCACGGCCCCATGTTGCAAAGATCTCTACACCATTCCTGGGAGCTGAAAACATCCCAGTTCTTGCATGGCCAGCATACTCACCGGACATGTCACCCATTGAGCATGTTTGAGATGCTCTGGATCGGCGTATACGACAGCATGTTCCAGTTCCTCCCAATATCCAGCAACTTCACACAGCCATTGAAGAGGAGTGAACCAACATCCCACAGGCCACAATCAACAACCTGATCAACTCTATGCGAAGGAGATGTGTTGCACTGCGTGAGGCAAATGTTGGTCACACCAGATACTGATTGGTTTTCGGGACCTCCCCAATACAGTAAAACTGCACATTTTAGAGTGGCCTTTTATTGTGGCCAGCCTAAGGCATACCTGTGCAATAATCATGCTGTCTAATCAGCATCTTGATATGCCACACCTGTGAGGTGGATGGATTATCTCGTTCACTAACACAGATTTAGACAGATTTGTGAACAATATTTGAGAGAAATAGGCCTTTTGTGTACATAGAACAAGTCTTTGATCTTTGAGTGCAGCTCATGAATAATGGGGCCAAAAACAAGTGTTGCGTTTATAATTCTGTTCAGTGTAGTTGCATCTGTTTGATCCATAATGTTGTTCTGTTATCACATTTAACGATTGCGCAGCAATTTGGGAAGCACTGCCACCTAGCGGTGCTCTTCGGGACAGCAGCGTATGAAATACAGAATTGAGCAAAATTATGATTTCATTATGAAAATTCTGATATCTTATGATAAATCATGATATCGTACCATTTTAAATATTATATATACCGGTATTTTTCCAGTACCGGTATACTGCGCATCCCTAGTTTGAATGATTTGACAACTTTGTTTTGATTTTTATTTTTTGTTTTAGTATTACAGATGCATCCTTCTGATCCCTGACATCTACAACAGGCAGCACGTGAAGGAAGTTGTTAATATGCTGCTGGATAAAATGGGCTTCTCAGGTATGACACTAAAACCTCTTGCACCTGCAGGCGAGACAGTGGTCACGTGCACCTCATATTCATATTCCATACACCTTGTAATGCTCTGTTGCTTTCAGAATGTGTTATATTGCAGAAATCAAATGCAAATATAAAGCTCTTCTTGTCCACACTTGTGTGATCCCTGTTGATTAGTCCAGTGCTTCTGAAAGTTAGGGAACTGGACTAGATTTCAGAAAGCATTCTGCTTCAATGACAATCAGTCGTGGTGTTTAGTCAGTGGTAGTTAATTTAGGTCTCATTCAGCACTGAAGCACAGACATACACAGAGACACAGACACACACACACACACACACACACACACACACACTCTCAAGGCCTGTACACACCGGGACGAATTTCGCGCGCGATATTCGCCGACGTTTAACGCCTCGTGACTAAACAAAGGGCGCCAATGTGAGTGTGCACACCGACGCGAAAAATGCCACGCGTAAAAGCGTCATTTTTGTAAAAACGCCTCGGGTTCGTTTTTTTGGTTTGACGCGCCGCGTCAAAAACTATCCGACCAATGAGATTGGCGCTTTTGCTCACGTGTCTGGAGCTGCTGAAGTTACAGTAAAACACAACTTGGGGGCGCTCAAACACAAAACAGTCTTGCCGAGCACACATACGTAACGACGAAGAAGATATACGCCAAGTAGCGTCTACACTGCCGGGAAGAAATAAGAAGACAAAGAAGATGCAAGGCAAGATGAATGTAGAGCTGCTGGCCTCGTTGGTGTCTGAACACAAAGAACTTTGACATGTTTTCTTTGTATGATTTTGACAAGCGCGTAAATACTTGCTCTCTTCTTCTGAGTGACAAGCGAGTGTCAGAAGGTTAAAGTTGCGCAGCGCCACCTTGGGTATTTCTGTTTTACATTTAGCGCCATCTAATGTCAGGGAATGAATTTGCATGTTCACTCGGCTCATCGTCAGCGAAAATCGCTTGGGTGTGAACACAAAAAACGCGTTGAAAAATGCTGGCGAATAACGCGCGCCGATATTCGTCCCGGTGTGTACGGGCCTTCACACACACACACACACACACACACACACACACACACACACACACACACACACACACACACACACACACACACACACACACACATTTAACTTTTTTCCCACCAATTAATACACTTGTGACAACAACAGAGTTTCTGATTAAACTGCATATGTTACAAGATATGATATTTGTCAGTGACACTTGGATCTTACGTTGATCTTTAACATTAAATCTTTATATCTTGAGCAAATCAAATGTTTAAAAATTGTGGGATTATTATTATTATTCTGAACACAATCACAATAAAATAGTACAATGACAAACTTGCATATACCAAACATATAACTTTTATTAACAAAAGCGGACTGAAATAGATATTTTTTGACCACAAATTAAGAATATTTTTTTTATGACCCAATTAATTTCATTGTCTTATTCAGTCGTAGCCACACTGTACTTATTTATTCTCTTGTTTCTTAATTTAGTCGAATGTTTAAAGAGAGAACAAATTAGTAAATCATGGAAACATATTCTTAATTCGTGGCATGGATATATATATTATTCCACATGTCATGTGTTCGCTTCTGTATATAACTGTGTTGCAACACAAAAAGGTTTTACCTTTACTTTAAAATGGATGCTTAGTTTGTGGTGTATTATTATTTTGGTCACACTATTAACTACAACCTTTGCACCAATAAACTCTAATTTGCTGCTAATAGATAGTTAGAAACATAGTTGTTAAGTTTAGGTAATTAGGGAGGATCTAAAATAATGTCATGCAGCATAAGGCATTAATATGTGTTAATAAGTACTAATAAGCAGCCGATCTGCTAGTAATAAGCATGCTATTAAGTAATTAGTTAATAGTGGGAATTGGTCCCTAAACTAATGTTTTTTTTTTTTTATGCAAACACAACAAAGGTAAACTTACATTAAACGTAGACCTATTGCATATCCTAATTTGTTTTTTAATTGTATCACAAGTCTTAAATTGTACACAAAAGTGTTAATTATGATTTCAAGAGATCTTAAATTTGGGACCAGAGTTGCGATTATTGCTTAATGTGACAAACGTTAAATATAAGCGCTGCGTGTTTTAAAGTCCGGTGCTGCGCTGCTTTGTGTTCTGCGTTACTGGAAAACAGTTATATGTCTGCCGCTCCGAAAGCGCCACCTGCTGACTGAGAATGAATGTGCATTTTCAATACGCCTGATGTTTTTGTTCAGACCAATGTTTTTACCCTGGAAAGGTGGATCACTGGTGGATCGATAATAATGCATTATACAAATCTAAACAGTAAAATATATGTATTTAATTAATATAAAAATTATTGATAATTGTTTAATTGCCTTAATATAATAATTAATTATTTTGACTCCATACAATACTTTTGACGTTTAAAGGCAGAAACGGGAATAATTGTATAACATTTTGTTTTTGTATAAACTTGTATCTTAACTCTAAATCATGCTTTTGACAGTTTTATATATGTTACTATAGACATTGACCAACCTGCTCATATGCTATTCATTTTTTGTGCTGGTCTTAAATTTGAGCTTTGGATTCTTCGCCATCGTCTTGTCAGTCATCTCTCCTAACTGATAGTGAACTACATAGTTTTAATTTAAAAGTCAAAACACTGGTGGGATGTCATGAAATCGGTGTAAGGCCCAGCACTGTAACACAGCCTAACTTGATCTGCTCTGCAGCTGTTGTTGTGCATCAGGAGTCGGTGTGCGTGACCTTTGGCAGCGGCCTGAGCAGTGCGTGTGTGGTGGATGTTGGTGACCAGAAGACCAGCGTGTGCTGCGTGGAGGACGGTGTGTCCCACCGCAGCTCCAGGTCAGAGAAACGCACTGATGCGCTTTATTATACGCTATTTTCTGAAGACAATGCTTCCGGTGTAACACTCAAACCAAAACAACACACCTCTCCTCAACAAGACATACTGACGCACAAATGATGATGCACACACATTAGTGTTTTTACATAAAAAACATAAGTTAGAAGTAAAAGCTCTTTTCTGTCCTGTTTTTGACCCCCTCGTCAGAAAGCTCTGCTTGAATAGGCGTGTAGGATTACTCTGAAGTAAACACACACTGCTGTGATTGGCTAAGAGCTGTGTATGTTTGACAGTCTTCATTCCCCACAGATGGATGCTGCTGTGATTTAGGTTAAAAACATAAATAACTCAATACATATCAAACGATCTGTTAAACAGACACAGCAACAGTGATCATGTAATAAAAACAGTTACTCACACTTGTGTTGTGATATGAGACATTACTGACAGATCCAATATAGTTGGCACAGCATTGTCTTTTAGTTTCAATATTTTTGAAAAATTATAGAGAGAGAGAAAATGAGAGGGAGAGAGAGAGAGAGAGTGTGAGAGACAGAGTCAGAGAGAGAGAGAGACAGAGTCAGAGAGGGAGAGAGAGAGTGAGAAAGAGAGAGATAGATGTACCAAGTATTGAGTACATATACAGTAAATTAACATACTTTCCAGAAGGCCAACAATTCACTAAAAATGTTTTTTTTTATTGGTATTATAATTTGTTGAGATAGTGAATTGGTGGGTTTTTGTTAAATGTGAGCCAAAATCATCACAATTAAAAGAACCAAAGACTTAAACTACTTCAGTCTGTGTGCATTGAATTTATTTAATACACGAGTTTCACAATTTGAGTTGAATTACTGAAATAAATGAACTTTTCCACGACATTATAATTTATTGAGATGCGCCTGTATATATATATATATATATATATATATATACAGTGGGTACGGAAAGTATTCAGACCCCCTTCAATTTTTCACTCTTTGTTATATTGCAGCCATTTGCTAAAATCATTTAAGTTCATTTTTTCCTCATTAATGTACACACAGCACCCCATATTGACAGAAAAACACAGAATTGTTGACATTTTTGCAGTTTTATTAAAAAAGAAAAACTGAAATATCACATGGTCCTAATTATTCAGACCCTTTGCTGTGACACTCATATATTTAACTCAGGTGCTGTCCATTTCTTCTGATCATCCTTGAGATGGTTCTACACCTTCATTTGAGTCCAGCTGTGTTTGATTATACTGATTGGACTTGATTAGGAAAGCCACACACCTGTCTATATAAGACCTTACAGCTCACAGTGCATGTCAGAGCAAATGAGAATCATGAGGTCAAAGGAACTGCCTGAAGAGCTCAGAGACAGAATTGTGGCAAGGCACAGATCTGGCTAAGGTTACAAAAAAATTTCTGCTGCACTTAAGGTTCCTAAGAGCACAAAGGCCTCCATAATCCTTAAATTGAAGACGTTTGGGATGACCAGAACCCTTCCTAGAGCTGGCCGTCCGGCCAAACTGAGCTATCGGGGGAGAAGAACCATGGTGAGAGAGGTAAAGAAGAACCCAAAGATCACTGTGGCTGAGCTCCAGAGATGCATTCGGGAGATGGGAGAAAGTTGTAGAAAGTCAACCATCACTGCAGCCCTCCACCAGTCGGGGCTTTATGGCAGAGTGGCCCGACGGAAGCCTCTCCTCAGTGCAAGACACATGAAAGCCCGCATGGAGTTTGCTAAAAAACACCTGAAGGACTCCAAGATGGTGACAAATAAGATTATCTGGTCTGATGAGACCAAGATAGAACTTTTTGGCCTTAATTCTAAGCGGTATGTGTGGAGAAAACCAGGCACTGCTCATCACCTGTCCAATACAGTCCCAACAGTGAAGCATGGTGGTGGCAGCATCATGCTGTGGGGGTGTTTTTCAGCTGCAGGGACAGGACGACTGGTTGCAATCGAGGGAAAGATGAATGCGGCCAAGTACAGGGATATCCTGGATGAAAACCTTCTCCAGAGTGCTCAGGACCTCAGACTGGGCCGAAGGTTTACCTTCCAACAAGACAATGACGCTAAGCACACAGCTAAAATAACGAAGAAGTGGCTTCACAACAACTCTGTGACTGTTCTTGAATGGCCCAGCCAAAGCCCTGACTTAAACCCAATTGAGCATCTCTGGAGAGACCTAAAAATGGCTGTCCACCAACGTTTACCATCCAACCTGACAGAACTGGAGAGGATCTGCAAGGAGGAATGGCAGAGGATCCCCAAATCCAGGTGTGAAAAACTTGTTGCATCTTTCCCAAAAAGACTCATGGCTGTATTAAATCAAAAGGGTGCTTCTACTAAATACTGAGCAAAGGGTCTGAATACTTAGGACCATGTGATATTTCATTGTTTCTTTTTTTATAAATCTGCAAAAATGTCAACAATTCTGTGTTTTTCTGTCAATATGGGGTGCTGTGTGTACATTAATGAGGAAAAAAAATGAACTTAAATGATTTTAGCAAATGGCTGCAATATAACAAAGAGTGAAAAATGTAAGGGGGTCTGAATACTTTCCGTACCCACTGTATATATATTAGTGCTGTCAATAGATAAAAAAATATTAACTAATCGCACATTTTTTCTAAAATTAATCGTGATTAATCCCACCTAACATTAAAGTTTTTAAATATACTCACATTCAATCTTCAAATTAACTATGTACAAACAATATAAAGACAGTAGTCAAGTCAAGTCACCTTTATTTATATAGCGCTTTTAACAATACAAATTGTGACAAAGCAACTGCACAATAGCAAAAAGAGAAAATAGTGTCAATAATGTAAAATGACAAGATTAAACACTCAATTTTCAGTTCAAGGCATTTCATTATTGAATTCAGTGATGGCATCGTCCAGCTCAGTTCAGTTCAAAAAGTTTCTGTTCAATCAAGTCGACGATATTGCTGGAAATTAAGTGTCCCCAACTAAGCAAGCCAGAGGCAACAGCGGCAAGGAACCAAAACTCCATTGGTGACAGAACGGAGAAAAAAACCTTGGGAGAAACCAGGCTCAGTCGGGGGGCCATTTCTCCTCTGGCCAGACGACACAGCAGTTCAATTCCAACTGCTGCAAAGTCAGATTGGAGGGCTCAATTGGTTCCCGAGGTCTTTTCCTGTTGGCTGTCTAGGTGACGGGGTCCTCACTGGGGGTCTGTCTCTGGGGCTCATTTAGGTGTTCTGGTCTCCGCTGACGTTCAGGGCTGTAGAGGTCGTCTCTAGGTGTTGATCCACCATCTGATCTGGTGAATGCAGTGACCTCGGAATAAGAAAGAAACAGACTAATATTAGCGTAGATGTCAATCCTTTTACGATGTAACAAGTACATCATGCGTTATGCGAAGTGTTCCCGGTTCCGATTGATCTAATTAATGCAGCCTAACAATCCTTTAGCGGATTTGAATAATGGAAGTGTATTATTGTGCATTATGTGTACGCCAGGTTAAAGAGATGGGTCTTTAAGCTAGATTTAAACTGACAGAGTGTGTCTGCCTCCCGAACAGTGTTTGGTAGATTGTTCCAGAGTTTGGGCGCTAAATAAGAAAAAGATCTGCCGCCCGCAGTCGATTTTGATATTCTAGGTATTATCAAATGGCCAGAGTTTTGAGAACGCAGCGGACGTGAAGGACTATAATATGATAAGAGCTCGCTCAAATACTGAGGAGCTAAACCATTCAGGGCTTTATAAGTAATTAACAAGATTTTAAAATCTATACGATGTTTAGTAGGGAGCAGTATATTCTTTATATTTATTTAATTGCATTTTTTATGACTGAAGGCCAGCATCACTGACATCAATACTACTGATGTCTCTATAAAACAGTCTTTCTCTTAATATTTAATATTGACTGTAGCCATTCAGCATTACAGTATAACTGAGAGCTATCAATTTGAACATTTATTAGACTTAACTTTAATTTAAGTGAACTTAAAACAATCTTCACATGAGCCCATTATAATAAATGACATATTTAGCTACCTGTGCCTTCAGCAGAAATATACAGAAAATGAATAGCTACCAAACATTAAAATCTAATCTAAATATTGATGAGCACAATAACGCTATAAAAGTTAATGATTTCCTCTTTTTTATGGTCTTGCATTAATAGACCTCACAGCAGCTGGTTATGAGCGTATTTACCTGCTATTGCTTTAAAAGCTGCTGAATGTGACGCGGATCTGACACGCATCTTATTTTCTCTTAACTCTCATCGCCTTTTCTGACTCGCTTCAGGTCTTAAAGTCTTTACTAATGAGCGGATGATTGAATCTGGGGGGGGGGGGGGGGGTAGATGAGGCAGACAGTGCTGGGGTGCCTCAGTACAGTTTTAAAACAATTTCAGAGACATGTTCTTAAATGTGACGCATATATAACATATTGCATGCATGCACACAGTTTAAAGCACAGGGTTCGTACGGTCATGAAAAACCTGGAAAAGTCATGGAATTTTAAAATGGCATTTTCCAGGCCTGGAAAAGTTTTGGAAAAATAAATTAACCCACAAAGTTTTGGAAAAGTCATGGAAATTTGTTTCACAATCTCTGTGTATTTGAATATGTTTTAGTTGATAATATTGGTTAAATTACAATAGTTAACGTTCACGCGATCCCTCACGTGATCTCTGCGTGGGGTAACGGCGACTCGCAGACGCTGTTGCAGCTAGTATTATGTAGTAAACTCACGCAATGCCAGGACAATGCCGATTTAACAATGTATGGCTTCATGATGAAAAGTATAAGGGGTGGCTTGAGAAAGATCAGGACCTGTGACGTGCGAAATGTACACTGTGCCGTAAAACGTTCGACATTTCGAACACGGGAGAGGCAGCGCCGTCTAGCCATTCTAAAGGTGCAAAGCACCAGTCTGCAGCTGCAGCTGGGTGCTCTACAGCTCCCAACCCGATCACCGGCTTTTTCACTCGTGTGACTGACGTGACACCAGCTCCCAGCTGCGGTGCTTCCCTTTCAGCCCCTGTAAAAAAAAGACCATTCCGAGTGCCGTGTCCAGAAACGAAACCCTAACTGCAGAGGTACTGTGGGCGTTAAAGTCAAGTCAAGTCACCTTTATTTATATAGCGCCTTTAACAATACAAATTGTAACAAAGCACTGCACAGTATCAAAATAGGCAAGTTGTGTCAATAATGTAAAATGATAGGATTTAACACTCAATTTTCAGCTGAGTGCATTTCATTATAGAATTTAGTGATGGTATTGTCCAGCTCAGTTCAGTTTAAATAATATTTGTGCAATCAAGTCGATGATATTGTTGGAAATGAAGATTCCCCATGTTAAATGTTAAAGGTGGCTAATTGCGTTTATTGTGTTACTGTGCAATCGTTATTTAAATAAATGTTTTTTTTTGTATTCTAAACTACAAAGCTTGTCATTTATTTTTGTAAAAATATGCTGTGGTAAAACATTGATTTTTCTTATTATTTAACATGTATACATAGGTGTGACGAGATACTTATCCCACGAGACGAGATTTTTAGACTTATTTTTTTAAATCCTTAATGATTAAATATATAGGGAAAATAGTATTTTATTCAACTGAAAAACACAAAATGCAAAAAAATGTAGGTGCATTTTGAAATCAACTTGTACTTTATGAAATTAAGCTTCTATTTTAATGAATTATAAGCAGTAATAACAACATGTAAACTACAGCTGCACGATTCTGGATAAATTGAGAATCACACTTTTTTATATAAATTGGAGATCACGATTCTCTCACAATTCTGAGAAAAAAAAGATTAGAAAACTAAACAAAATAATGTAATTTATTAGTGGGTCTGACAAAATGTTAATTGCTGAAGTATTTTAAAAAATATATTAATTTGAACAAAATAATTAAATAAAATAAATGAAGGAATCAGTGTCTCACTTCATAAAGACTTTACTAAACTATTGGAATCTCCTGAATTAATGATTAAATTACAAATACTTTTTAAATGGGTTGTCGTTAACAATACAAGTGTTATGATGCTTTCGTTTTGATCGCTACTGTAGACTACTTATACTTGCTACTATTTGATCGCTACTGTAAGTGTTTATACCCAAACTACAAACTTTTATCTCAGTACTTCTTAGGGATGCACTAAAATGAAAATTATTGGCCAAAGCTGAAGCCGAACAAAATGAAACACTGGGCCGAAGGATGAATACGTTTTTTCGCATTTTTCCCCCATGTAGGCATAGTTTGTAGTAGGCCTTTAATTTGTTCACCATTGCATAAATTAAATAGCCAAAAGGTGCTTTTAACACTGCAAAATGTTTTCCAAGGATATCGTCATGTTCTCGCGAGACCAGTCGGATCTCGCGAGACGCATCGGATCTCACGAGATCTCGTCACATCCCTAATACATAGACATTTCATGAAACATTAGGTCATGAATATTTACCTCAAAGTTATGGAAAAGTCATGGAAAAGCCATGGAATTTTATTGGTAAAAATGTGTATGAACCCTGAAAGCAGCTTTAATCGCCTTTTTGGTAACTCCATGCCTTACTAGGACATTGCATGCACGTAGTTTCTTTGGCTAATATGCCCCTTATTTCTCTATGAAAAACCATATCTGTCCCGTATTTTCTTTTTCTGAAGTTGGCAACCCTATGTATTACTCACTCATGATCTCTATTGAGTGTTCTTCTGTCATGCAGCACAAGCAAGAATACTTTGAGCTCTCTGTTGAATGGATGTGTTTTTTTGTGCAGGTTGTGTCTTTTGTACGGAGGCTCGGATGTGACACGGTGTTTCTTCTGGCTCATGCAGAGAGCTGGTTTTCCCTACAGAGAATGTCAGCTCGGCAACAAACTGGACTGTGTGTTACTGCAGCAGCTCAAAGAGTCCTTCTGCCATCTGGATCAGGTGACCGCACAGCACATGAGCTAAACAAACGAGTCAGCCTTTTGTCAATATTCACTAGGGCTGGGCGGTATGACCGTATATATCGTTACAGCGGAATAAAGTGTCCATCGTTAGAGATTTTAGGGGCCTAGGAAATCTATTTTATTTTTTTTTAAATTCATTTTTTTCTGTTTTAATTTTTATGAACACCTTTTTAATGGTCAAATTAAATTGTATTAATCAAAAATCATGTCTAATTAAATAAAACATGAAACTTATAGAATTTAACATTAATATATTCAAAGTGTAACAAAAATGACACGTTTAGGGTTTATGTTGAATAGTTTCCATGAATAGTTGTGTGTGTAGATGATATGAGGCTAGTTTAGACTTTTATTTTGATGGATTTCTGTGAATAGTTGTGTGTGTAGATGATATGAGGCTAGTTTAGACTTTTATTTTGACGGGTTTCCGTGAATAGTTGTGTGTGTATATGATATGAGGCTAGTTTAGACTTTTATTTTGACGGGTTTCCGTGAATAGTTCTGTGTGTAGATGATATGAGGCGACTTCAGTGTGTGTGTAGTAAACAAAACCATTCACCCAGAGACGCAGAACATGCAGGATTCATATTTAAATACACTTGTGTGGTTTAATATTTACAGATACTATTCCATATCGCGATTTAATTCAAGTGTAATAACTACTAATATGTATGCAAATATGTCTGCGTAGTATAATATTACTTAAAAGTTATATACATCTTTGAGTGGTAAGGAAACATGCATGAATGAGAAAATAAAGAGTAGGACGCAATAGATAGAGTTATTAAGTGCAATAAGCAGTGAAATATAACTCAATGCGCTGCTCGTGCTGAATGACACGCAGCCGAAGCGCACACTATAAGAGCCCCTCTCTCTTTAGTGTTTTGTTCTGCTTTAATGGTCAAATGCACACATAACTATGTCAAAATGCATCGTGTGGAGTATTCACGTAAACTCGGTCGGTTGTGTTAAATGTAAACAGACGTTGGCTCCGTGTAGTTGGTCTTAAAGGGACAGTAGTCTAATTTAGCTGTTGCTGTCTGTCATTATTAATGTCAATCACTCACTGCACTTGATTGAATCTCTTTTGGATCTTTAATAAGAATCAGTTCATGTTTGATTGATAAAGCAAAAATACACTTAATTCAATTTCTGTAATATTTCTTACTACGTGTTAAATAAACCTAGCCTTCTGAAATGCTGAAATTATAAGTGCATTTCACATTTATTTGTTCTATTGTGTTTGTAATTTTCTATTTTGATCTTTTTAATAACAAAAATAAAATAAACATGCTATGTCGAGATGCATATCGTTATCGTGAAATAAGATTGTGGTCATAGCACCCACCCCTAGGTGTCATTTTCCTCTTAAATGGCCTAAAAGCGCTGTATTTAATGCAATAAATAATTTATACTGCAGTGAAACATACCCACAAGTCACTAGACAAAAACAATCCCAAAACTAGTTCAGTTAGTGAATGGCAGAAATGAAGAATTGAATCTTATATAATTATATGTGTCTGTGTGTTCAGTATTTACTGTATATCATATGCATAAATGCTT
This sequence comes from Ptychobarbus kaznakovi, assembly GCA_027422405.1. Taxonomy (NCBI): domain Eukaryota; kingdom Metazoa; phylum Chordata; class Actinopteri; order Cypriniformes; family Cyprinidae; genus Ptychobarbus; species Ptychobarbus kaznakovi. The sequence continues at coordinate 34,011,614 of CM049799.1, read as the reverse complement.
TGTAATCTGCCGTACTTGATGTTTCTGCAGGATATTTCCGGGCTGCAAGATCACGAGTTTCGCACATGTTTCCCTGATTCTCCAGTGCTGCTGTATCAGTTACGATTAGGAGATGAGAAGCTCCAGGTAGAGACGGACCGGGTTGGTTGCCATTAGTGGTGGTTCGTTCAGCGCATGTCTGCTAATTGATCGTTTTCACGTGACGTCACACTCTTAAAGGAACGTCCACCTGGAGGGCAAAACCAAGCTTTGCTCCACTGACAGTTATTTTTAATGTAGTAAAATGCAGATATTAAAAGGTGAGATCACTTTAATGTTGATGTATATTTTGTACAGGCGAGAAGATGAAGCCAGAATATAAACACAATGTGCAAAGTTTCACATTAAATTACTTCCCATAAAAAAATATTAAGCAGATTGCGTTCATATTCCAACCTCATCTGCTTGGCTATGTAAACTATGCATAATTTAATATGGTGAATACTGAATTTTATTTCCGTTTTAAATATATTTAGTTACTTTACATGTTTTTACGACATTTTGTTGCACTGTTTATGATTGAAATATTGCCGTAGGTGCTTAATATAGATGGCCAAAACGTGCATTTTGTTCAGAAATACCGTTGTGTTATTCTTTTGAGAGGTGATCTGAATATTTGCGGCTGGGAAAAATCATAAATTGACAGGCGCGTGCAGCAGTTCTGTGGATGTTTTGAGTCTTCGAGTCATCTGCGATCGTTGTTCTGTCTTAAAGGCTCCCATGACATTACTCTACCCTGCTGCGTTTGGGATAGTGGGACAGAAGATGACGTCGCTGCTGCATCGCTCTCAAGGAGACGCAGAGGATCCACACGATGAGCACTTCCTCCTGACCACACAGAGCAAACAAGACCAGGTGCAGCTCTCTACAGTTACTGAGCGCCACAAACATCGATTTCAGCCCATTGTGGGATCTGAGTCGGACTTGACTGTGTTAGTAGCAGTGTCAGGGAAAGTTACTTTTAAAAGTAATGCGTTACAATATTGCGTTACTCCCTAAAAAAGTAACTAATTGCGTTACTTAGTTACTTTTTATGGAAAGTAATGCGTTACATTACTTTTGCGTTACTTTCGCGTTACTTTTTAAATATGAGCAGGGCTTAATTGTTTGTTTTTAATACAAGAAGTTCTATTTATAGCAAATATAAAAGCCTTTCACACCAAAAAGTGTAATGAATAAACATCAGTTTGAAGGACGAGTAAATCACGTCTGAACAGAAGAACACAGGAGAAGATTCAACACTCTTCAGCAATTAAAAACAACGAAGCACAATCGTTAGTTCATCTAAAGTAATTTTTGTTTATTAGTATGGTTGAACTGGATCATCAAAGGTCAGCAGCAAACACATCGGTTAATAAAATGAGATTAGATATATTTGTGTTGTTTAACATATTTAATTATTACAGGTTTGCGTCATATTCTGAGTTTGCATTTCACTATTTTAATTCATTTTGATGAATACTGAATCTGTTTTTTGCGAGTGGGATGAATTAATACACATTCATATTTAGTCCAGATTAGATCTACAGTAAGATCATGTTCACACAGCGCACTGTCATCAATAAATGGAGAAAAATAACTCAGATATTTTCTAGTAAATTAAAAAGTAATGCGTTACTTTACTAGTTACTTGAAAAAAGTAATATTATTACGTAACTCGCGTTACTTGTAATGCGTTACCCCCCGACACTGGTTAAGAGTATATCACGGGGCGGTGCAAAAGCACGATACTTATGCAGCTGTGCACAACAGCAAACATGCAACCGCTGCAGTCTGATTCAAATGAGCAGTTCTGTCACACCCAGAGGGAGGACATCTATCAGGATGCATCTATCAGGCAATTCACAATATTAGAGGATCGTCTGACGTAGGGATGTAGCGATTAACCGCGAGCCGGTTGAAAAAGTGATTTATATATGTGATGATTCAAATCGGTTGAGATGCTAAACAAATCACGATTCATTTTTTAGTGGTAGGAGTGTATATGAAGGGAACTTACTGTCTTTAGAAAAGGTGGTATTTTTTATTCTGTATAACGCATATTAAAGTTCATAAGTGCAGCACGTCTCATTCAGCTCGTCTGCTGTTTCTGTTTCATGCAGATATTTTTTTTATGCATAATGTAGTTTCACAAAACTGAAGTCAGACCATTCTGTTTTTGCTTCATATTTCAGAATTATACAATTTAATGTAGATTAAAACTGCTCATGTTGCATGTGTGCAGCATCTTTGTGTGGATGATGATTAAAATGCAGGGCTTCCTCTCATTTTTAATGGAGAAAACCTTATTTTGTTTATATGAAGAGATTTATTTTATTTGTGTAACTTAGTCGATTTGGAGCTTGTTTTAAAATTTCAATGTAATTTTGTTATTTAGCAGATGCTTTTATCCAAAATGACTTACATGAGGACAACAGAAGCCATCAAAACCAACTAAAGAGTCTTGAAGTGCTTTATTATTATAGCGTTATATTTCAACTTCACAAAGAAACATGCTGCATTTTGTCCAAGCAATAATAAAAGGACACATTTAATTTATAATTTATCTTAAATCTCATTTTGTAAAAAAAAAAATCATGAATCACATCGTGAATTGAGTGAATCGTTACATCCCCATCTGACAGACATTAAAATATTAATTATACTCAACAATACTAAATTAATATCTAAAACCTAGTGCTGTCAGTGTTAACTTAGTTAATTAGTCATGAAAAAATAACGTGATTCAAATATTTTAACGCACTTTACACGTCATCTTACATTTCATACAGTTGACAAATATAACGCAAGGTAACAAATTCATAAATGCAGTTAATGCCCTAAAATTCAAGATATTAAGCCAAAAATTTCATATTTATATCACATGATGTGCGATATCACATTAGCAGCGAGAGCAATATCACACGAGTGCTGTTTGTCCCGAATATAACGAGTGCAAAGGCGATTTTACACAACAGTTAAGTAAATAAGAAGTGAATATTGTGTTATATTTTAAACCCAATATTGTCTGTTTTTGCTGTTTTGCCAACAAAAATGTTATCTATAAAGCCACAGCAGAATTGCTGAGCGTCTGTGAGTTTAGTTTCTGAATGAATCGAGTGAAAGACTCAGACATTTACCGCCCCCTGCTGGTATTTAAAGGAACAGTTCACCCCAAAAAAATGTAATTATGTCATCGTTTACTCAAACCTAAATGCCTTTTTTTTGTTGAACATAAAAGAAGGTATTCTGAAGACATAGTTTATGTTCTATAGTTTAGCCTAAACATTTATGTGTAATACATTTTGTTGAATCAAATTAAATATTTATTTCTAAAGATACTATTTGTAGTGTCTAATTAATACTTTCTCATTTAGCCCAAAAAATAGCAATAAATTATCTTTTGGGAGTATTTTCACAGCCAAATGTGATTTGTGATGAGTTAGATTAATTAGATTACAAATTTTGATCGACTGTCAGCCCAATTAAAAACACAGCATTCACTGTATAATCAGCTGGAGATTCAGGAATAGTTCACTCAAAAATGACCGTTTTCTCTGCACTTTAATATGCCTTCAGGTAGATGATGGGTTGATTTAGTGATTCAGATCTGGAGAAATGTGTCTCCGCATTAGTGTCTCAGCAATGGATGCACTGCAGTGAATGGGTGCCGTCAGAATGAGAGTCTGATAAAAACATCACACCACTCCAGTCCATCAGTTAACATCTGGAGAAGCGTGTTTGTAAAAAAAACCAACTAATTTATCATTGTTGCTTCTGGCTAAATACAAGTCCTTTATACATAATAAAAGTCTCCTCTGAATTAAAAGAGAAATATGCACTGAGTACAAGCCAAGACCGCTCTAAACTAATCTGTGGCTGGATGTGAGAGACAACGGGTGATGGGCTTTTTCACTTTTATCCAAAGCAACTTACAAATAGTAATCAAAACCACATACTAGCAACAATATACAAGTACTGTGACCAGTCTCAATCAGTGTAATGCAGTGCACGAAGCAAGGGGTTGTTATGGACTCATATTTTAGCCAGAAGTGACAGTTTTAATGATCGATTGGTTTCCTACAAATACAGCTTTTGTCTTCTCAAGACGTTAACTGATGGACTGGAGCGGTGTGGATTACATGTAATGTTTGTATCAGCTGCTTGGACTCAAGTGAAGTCTTTAAACACTATCCTTCTCTTCTTTTAGCCCGTTTAAACTGAACAGGTGAGGAACGGAGGAGTGTCATCTCACTGTGTTTCTCTCTCACAGTCTTCGAAAGCCACAACAGACCGCAAATTATTCCCTAAGCCTGAGGGGGAATCCAACATGTGCGACCCATCGGAGAAGGGAAGTCTTCCTCGTGATCTGGAGCTGGGTCACGCTCAAGCCGAGGGCTTCGTCGGTGGGGCGGATGCAGAAGAAACCGCGTCAGCTCTGTTGTCCAGGAAGATGGCCGTGACTCAGTTTGAGGGAAAAGCGCTCGGCGTGGATAAAGCCATCTTGCACAGCATTGACTCCTGCGGTAAATACTGACTTTACCAACACATAGTAAGACCTGGGGGCAAATCTGACCCCCTAATTATAGCGATAGCTCACCCAAAAATGAAAATGTGATGTTTATCTGCTTACTCCAAAGGCATCTAAGATGTAGGTTTCTTCAGTATAACACAAATGAAGATTTTTAACTCAAACCGTTGCAGTCTGTCAGTCATATAATGGCAGTCAATGGGACTCACGGCTTTGAGAGACAAAAAACATACACAGACAAAACCAAATCAAACCCTGCGGCTCGTGACGATACATTGAGGTCTAAAGACACGAAACGATCGGTCTGTTCAAGAAACTGAACAGTATTTATATAGTTTTTTACCTCTGATCCGCCGCACTGCTAAATTAATTGTTAAAATACTGCTAATTGCATTTGGTCCAAAACCATTTATATTGAGAATAAATATGCATAAAGGGATAGCTCAGCCAAAAATGAACATTTTGTGTTAGTTGACTCATTCTAAGATGTAGCTAACTCTTTTCTTCAGTAGAACAGTGTAACGCTCAGCCTATATAAGGCAGGCTACACAAATAAAATTATCCTGTTACCTCTTTAAGCAGTTCGTTAGATTGTATGCCGTCACAATAAACAACCAGCAAAACATTGAATAAATGCCAACCCCGAGTGTATTATACAAAAAACACACAGAAAAACATATATACAGTCTGTACAAGTATGTATACAAGTGAATAAGTCCATTGGTGTGTGTGTATGCGTGTGTGAATGCTTCGGTCTCACCGGTGAAACACTTAGTCCGGGAGCACGATAAGGAACAGCGCTGTTCTGTGACGAAGTCCCAGGAAAAATAATTCCAGAAGATCGACCATTTCCACCAGGACGAAACTCATGAGTCACAGTCAACAAACAGCAGGCTGCAAAGACGATCGATCGCTATCATCCACCTTGAGCATGAAGAACATAACTCCCGACCGACACTAAACTGGCTTCTTTTATCGTACGTGCACAATCAGCTGAGTAGGATGACGTCACGGGATTCCCATGCCATTCCGCGAGCGAACTCTCGCGAGAAGAAAACAGAGTACACAACACTTGACAGGGCAATACAAACAAAGGGACAAAGATAACAGCTGTGATAAATCAATAATCAAATTAGCATATTGTCAACAGCTTTATAAATCTCTCCCTCTTATGTGGCCGTGCTACATAGAACCCCCCCCCCCCCCCCCAGCCAATGGCGTCGGAGGTGAGCGTCCATAATAACGCTTCAAATTAACCACATTCATAACATCTGTTTTAGGTGGGTTGCCCCAGCCCACTGTGTAATTTATTGGCCCTGTTTTACTTTTTATTTCAGCTGGACCCTCCCACTTGGGCGCTAGCTTGGCGGAGAATTTGTTAGAGGAACTGGAAAGAGGATGGGTTTTTAACCAAACTAGGTCACCCGGCAGAAACTGCACATTTTTTCTACGGTAATTGTAATACCTAGCCTGTTTGGCTTGGCTCATCCTCATCCTATTCTTCACCTCCTCCGCCATGAAGTTCTGTCTTTCCACCAGGGAATACGCAGCCTGATCAGGTGAAGGTGGTCGGTGGATTAGGCGTTCCAGTGGTCCCAGCACTTGCCTGCCCAGCATGATCTCCGCAGGTGTCTTCCCTGTGCTTTCCTGCTGGGCGGTGTTAATGGCATAGCGGAATTCTGGTAGCCACTGGTCCCAGGTTTGATGTTGTTGTCCCACGTAGGCAGCAATCATTGTTTTTACAGTCCTGTTGATTCTCTCTGTTAAGTTTGCTTGTGGATGGTAGCTTGTGGTTAGCCTCTGCACACAACCCCATGTCTTACACAGATCTCCCAGAAGGCTGGAGGTGAACTGTGGACCCCTGTCTGACACCAGGAACTTAGGGACTCCCCACCTAGTAAAAATCTCCTCCCGTAGTATTTTCACTATCTTCTGGGTCTTGGCATCCCTAAGTGGAAACATCTCCACCCACTTTGTGTAATAATCAACAGTGACAAGGAGGTAAGTGTTCTGTTTCTTACTGGAGGGGAATGGTCCCATTAGATCAATCCCTAGTGTGTGTCCAGGCTCTGTGATCTGTGAACTTTGTAAAAGTCCAGATGGTTTTGTATTGCTGGGTTTGTATTTCTGGCATACCTCACAGCTTTTGATGTACTGCCACACGTCCCTCCTGACGGACGGCCACCATGCCACCTCTATAATCTTCAACAGTGTTTTTAGCTGTCCAAGATGGCCTCCAAGGGGATTATCATGGTAATAGTGCATGAAGTTAGTTCTCATTGACTGTGGTACCACCAGCTGATATTTTCCTCCTTTATTTTTCAAAGGAACTTTGCGGTACCACACCCCTTGGTGGTCTTCAAAAGTGATGGGCTGTTCTTTGGCTGAACGAGGTTGGAGGCCAGAGTGCAGGTGAGTGATAGTATTATCCATACCTTGTGCTTTAGCAATCTCTTCCAAGGAATGAGGTAAGGTAGACCAATGATGCGAAGTTATGGAGAGACATGGGACAGCATGACTTGAAGCTGGCTCGCATACCCTGGACAAGGCATCTGGACCCATGTTGAGGCAGCCTTTCCTGTGATGGACCTGAAAGTTGAATTGTTGTAGTCGGAGAGTCCAGCGTGTGAGTCGTGAGGAGGTTTTGGGGCAGTTGAAGGCCCAGGCGAGTGCAGCATGATCTGTAAAGACATCAAACATCCTCCCCTCCAGGTAATGCCTCCACTTTTCAACAGCCCAAACCACAGCTAGACATTCTTTTTCCGACGTACTATAATTTCTTTCTGCCCCAGTTAAAGTCCGTGAAGCATACGCCACCACCTTTTCTCCTTCCGCAGACTGTTGAGTGAGGATAGCACCCAGTCCTACATCACTCGCATCCGTGTGCACTTGGAAGTTTTTGTTGAGGTCTGGTTGGATGAGTACAGGTGAGTTTTGCAGTGCTTGTTTAAGTGCATTCATGCTAGCTTGACATTCTGGAGTCCACTCCCACTTAACTCCTTTCTTTTTAAGGTGGTTCAATGGAGCAGAGATATCAGCAAAGTGGGATATGAACTTATGATACCAGCCTGCCAAGCCCAGAAATCTTTGCAGAGCTTTAAGGTCTTGTGGTTGAGGGAATTCTGCAACAGCCTTGGTCTTTTCTCGGTCTATCTCCACACCCCTCCCGGAGACTATATGGCCGAGGAACTTAAGCTGTGGTTTGAAGAAGTGGCATTTCTTCATATTCAATGTCAGGTTGGCTTGGGTGAGTTTATGGAAGACTGTGTTTAGATGTTGAATGTGCTGCTCTAATGTTTTCGAATAGATGATGATATCGTCAATGTATTCGAAACATATCCTTCCCCTCAAATCTGCCAGAGCTCTCTCCATCAAACGTTGAAAGGTGGCTGCAGAGTTTCTGAGACCATAAGGCATATACTTGAATTGAAATAATCCTTTGGTGGTTATAAAAGCGGTCTTCTCTTTACTTGCATCTTCCATCTCCACCTGCCAGTATCCAGACCGCAGATCCAATGCACTGAACCAGGAGGCGCCTTCCAGGGATTCTAGGATGTCATGAATCAGAGGCATTGGGTAAGCGTCAGGTATGGTGTTATTGTTTAACTTCCTGTAATCCACACAGAACCTGAACGAGCCATCAGGTTTGGGGACCAGGACCACAGGTGAAGACCAAGGCGAAAAGGAGGGCTCAATGATGTTTTCTTCTATCATTTGGTCCACTTGTTCCTCGATGATCTGTTTTTTGAGGGGTGAAACTCTGTATGCTCGAGATTTAAAAGGTATGTCATTAGTCAAGGTGATCTTGTGTTTTACAACTGATGTCTTACCCAGGATGCTTGAAGTGGTGCGTGGCCAGGTGGAGACTAACTTCAGCAACTCTTCCTGATTGTCTGAGTCCCAGTGTGTACTCTCAGGAGTAAAGGACAATAGTTCAGGGAGTCTGCCATTTGATGGTAAGGCGTAGTATAGGTTCACCTCAGCACCTGTCAGTGAATGAGCTTGACCCGAGGATGTAGTCCGACCTGCTGAAACCTGTGATGGCATGAAAGGGTAATACGTGTATCCTTTTCCAGATCTTAATCCATACCTGCCTTGGCCCACTTCCAACACCGCTCCAGTGGCGTTCAGGAAGTCCAACCCAGCTATAAGTGGAAAGGCTAGGTGAGTGTTTTTCAGGATATATGTATCCACCGAGCACTCTTGATCATGCCAGTGATACTGTAATTTCCGCAGGTCTCTGGACTGATGAATCGTTCCATCTGCCATTATGAATCTCTGAGGGACCGAGTTAATTACTGGTAGACTCTCAGCCTTCAACTGTTTCCACAGACTTTCCTGCATCAAGGTGTAAGAGCTTCCGGTGTCTAACACAGCCTTCACCTCCTGTCCATTCACCCTTACAGGAATGACGAGGAGAGAAGTGACTGGATGAGGTTGTGCCAGTGTCAGTCCAGCCAGGTTTTTGTTGTAGGTACGCTCTGCAGGTTTCTTGGTCTTATCTTTGCTACCTTGAGTACCGACCTTTTGCCAGTAGTCCTTCGCTCCCATGCAATCCCTTTGCACCATTGACCCTACCTTCACCAGCTGCTCTACTGTGTTCACTGTCCCACGTATACATCCGGCAACCCTAGGGTTGATGTTGTTGAGGATCCGGCTGACCAGCTCTTCCTCAGAGATCTCTGGCTTCCATTTCAGACAGAGAGCCCGGTAATCATAAGCGAAGTCCCTCAGGCGTTGTCGCGGCTGCTGTACCAACGTCCTCAGCTTCTCCTCTACTTCAGAGAGGTAATCGTCTGAAAGAAAAGCCGCCATGAATGCCCTTTTGAAGGACTGCCAATCTGTTACCTTTGCCTTCTCTGCTTTCCACCAGCTCAGAGCGGGTCCCTTCAGGACTGTACTCAGAGTACCGATGAGCTCGACGCTGGGGAGAGGCCTGATCTCTAGAAAGTTATCGCACTGCTCGATGAAGTTGAGCACATCTGCAGTCTCGCTGGAGTCGCCGAAAGAGGGGAACTCTAGGCGGATAGGAGGACGAGCACAAAATGAGGATGAGCCAGCCATAACTGAGGAAGTAAGCACATTATGCGGATAAGTATGCACAGAAGGAGTTATATTATAAGTAATATTTGAGCTGGATGAGTTGGCCCTTTCTCTTTAGCATTGACCGGCCTTGGGGTCTGTGAACAATAGAGCGGAGAAATGTGGGAGGAAGCTGGTGAGTATGCCCGTAAGCTGGAGAGTGTGGGGTTACTGGTAAGTCTTAGCTTTTTCATCTGACTTTCCCATTTAGCCTCTCTCCTTAAAAAACAATCAGTAACATCCCTTCCTAATTTTTCCAATGATTTTAGGAAATAATCCTCCAACCCCGCCAAGCTAGTGTCCACCGCCTGCCTGAAACTGGTCTCACGGTTTACTGTACTGTCTATTGACTGTTTAAAATCATGTTCCATATTTTGTACTTTTTGATTGAGTGCCAATAAATCCACCTTTACTTGTGCTATGTCTGCCTGCATTATTTGCACAACTTCACCACTTAAAATACAGCTCCCTTCATTATCATCATCATCCGACTGATCGGAGTCAGAAATGTACAATGAGCTTATCATAGAGGATATTTCAGCATTAGGATTGCGCCTGGTGACAAATGGGTCTGCTGTAAAATCCACATCTGGTTGTTCAACAATCTCTTTTTAATTTACAGGTGTACTTATGTTTTCGGTATTTACAGGGTTCACAGTTTCAACATCAGTAATAGCATCTATACTTGTTACATCCATTCTGATATTTACACAAATCAAACACAACAAAAGAGGATCCCCGTACGGGCCACCAATCTGTAACGCTCAGCCTATATAAGGCAGGCTACACAAATAAAATTATCCTGTTACCTCTTTAAGCAGTTCGTTAGATTGTATGCCGTCACAATAAACAACCAGCAAAACATTGAATAAATGCCAACCCCGAGTGTATTATACAAAACACACACAGAAAAACATATATACAGTCTGTACAAGTATGTATACAAGTGAATAAGTCCATTGGTGTGTGTGTATGCGTGTGTGAATGCTTCGGTCTCACCGGTGAAACACTTAGTCCGGGAGCACGATAAAGAACAGCGCTGTTCTGTGACGAAGTCCCAGGAAAAATAATTCCAGAAGATCGACCATTTCCACCAGGACGAAACTCATGAGTCACAGTCAACAAACAGCAGGCTGCAAAGACGATCGATCGCTATCATCCACCTTGAGCATGAAGAACATAACTGCCGACCGACACTAAACTGGCTTCTTTTATCGGACGTGCACAATCAGCTGAGTAGGATGACGTCACGGGATTCCCATGCCATTCCGCGAGCGAACTCTCGCGAGAAGAAAACAGAGTACACAACACTTGACAGGGCAATACAAACAAAGGGACAAAGATAACAGCTGTGATAAATCAATAATCGAATTAGCATATTGTCAACAGCTTTATAAATCTCTCCCTCTTATGTGGCCGTGCTACAACAGTAATGAAGATTATGAGCTGAAACTGGTCCTTGGTGCATCGTAAAATGCAGTGGCTGCTTGTTTTAACACCAAAAAATGCATATTTAGCAAAAACACAAGATTAAAACCCATGGCGCCTGATGATATATTGAGAACTTATAAACTGGAAAAAGTTTCCATTTTCACTTCATATGTACAGTTAGGTTCAAGTGACCCAATTCTGATTTTGTCCTCCCATGTGGCACAGATCGGAGGAAAAAAATCGCATGGATTCGGAAATCGGATCAGATATGTGACATGAATCGAATACGTGCATTTGCGCCTGCTGTGTAAGCGGTCAGATCGGATATTCCCCTCCAAATATGACTCCTACGTCATTGAAAAGTGAGGGTTTTTTACATTTCGCGGTACAGACATACCTGTAACAAACGAAACATCTCTAATTGAGTATTAATTTAGTTGGTTTGTGTTAAATAAAAGGCGAGTGCTCATTGCTGCTGTTGTCAGGCGAGCGCTTCAGACCCGTTCCTTTCATTGAAACATGCACATAATAAAATGCACACAAACACTTTGATATACAATCACTGATGAACGCGTTTGGTTTTACTAATTACTAAAAAACACAGACGATATGACATGCTTTACAATATCTACCACAACATTATTCCACTCGCAAGCTTTCAGCAGAGCTACATCACTGTCCTGAAGAATTTGTTCTTGGATATATGTGACCCTGGAGCACAAAACCAGTCTTGAGTCGCTGGGGTATATTTGTAGCAATAGCCAACAATACATTGTATGGGTCACAATTATACATTTTTATTTTATGACAAAAATCATTAGATATTAAGATCATGTTCCATGAAGATATTTAGTACATTTCTTACCGTAAATATATCAAAACTTAATTTTTGATTAATAATATGCATTGCTAAGAACTTAATTTTTAACAACTTTAAAGATGATTTTCTCAATATTTAGATTTTTTTGCACCCTCAGATTCCAGATTTTCAAATATTGTCCAAACCATACATCAATGGAAATATTATTTATTCAGCTTTCAGATGATGCATAAATCTCAATTTTGAAAAGTGACACTTATGACTGGTTTTGTGCTCCAAGGTCACATATAAGTATTTTGATGTATAAATGTAACTATTGCATTAAAAACGTTTCTGTATGAAGTCCATGTCAATAAATTAAACTCGGTGTATGGATTGATTTGTGATGTTATATATGCTATTTTTGGCTTGTTTCACCAAGCGCAGTGTAAAATGCACGCATCGGAGACCGGTCACTTTTAAAAGAAAAAATGTGATATAGTCGCAAAATTGTAATTGGTCATCAAGACCTGCAGCCTAAGAGTTACTCGGGACTGTAGTGTAAAGTGCTCTGTGATCATTCCCGCGCAGGACCTGGATTCTCGTGTGGTAGCGTGGAAGGGTGGAGCCGTGCTGGCGTGTTTGGACACCACCCAAGAGCTCTGGATTCACCAGCGAGAGTGGCAGCGCTTCGGTGTCCGTATGCTCCGTGAGCGGGCCGGCTTTGTCTGGTGATCCCAGGCCACACATGGCTTCACGGATGCAGTCTGTTTCGTTCTAATGTTTGGGACGTGTCAATCTGGCAATATAATGATATAAACAATGCAATAATATTGCAAGTCATTTGTTTAGGATAATAATAATAACCATAATAGATGTTTATGAAAAAAGCACTGGCAGTTTTTCATAAAAAACTAGGCATTTTTATATCACTTTAAACTCTAACCAGGAACAAACATGCACTAAGATCATTGCACACGGAGTCAGAAATTTTAGCGTGCACTTTAACATTTTTCCATATTCTCAATCCGTTCCTATCAAAATGCATGCTATGGATGCGAAAAATCCAACATAATCCAGATTTATTTTTTGTCGGACGAAAGTTTCGGGCTCCGTGTGCAATGACCTTAACAGTAGATGTAAATTGTTTCTTACAAAAGTAATATGCATTTAAAATATACTTATTAAAAGTTGTTCTTTATCTTTATTGGGGGTGTTGTAGCATCTCATAATGTACTAAATGCGCATAATGTAATAAGTCATATGTAGTGCTCATAATGTACTGATTGTCTTAAAAAATTTCACATTGTCACAGTATAATAATGTTTAGGCTCATACATTTATTACATTTAATTAACTTATCATGTAACAACGTGTAATGCTATGACTGCGTAATGTTTTAAGTAAAATGTTATAATTATTAATTAGTAAAACAGTATCAGGTAATTAATCAAATTGTTGCATAATGTAGCAAGTTATTTTATGAGATCCCTCAAAACGGATTATTTCTAGAGATCATAGATGTGGCAGCTGTTGACAAACCATAACACTGTTTACATTTATGCATTTAGCAGATGCTTAAAAGCAACTTACAGTAGAGAAACGTAAGCAATTTTGAGCCAACAGTATGTGTAATATCTAAGGTTTATTAGATATCATGATTAGAAAGCATGCTGTAGAACATTGGAGCGATGCAGATAATAGTTGTTAAAGCACACAGCTTGAGTGAAAGTACAGTTCCTGCTGGTCAAGTATTACTCCATTGCATGTGAAAGTTGTACGTAAAAGTAATAAAAGTACATTTCCCTTTTTATGTCAGCGTACTGTTTTATTATTGCTGTATGCACTTGCATTACCTTATCTGAAGCAACTTACTGTACATTACACCTACTGAATACACTGACTAGCTTGTTGTAGTATCAATCTCCAGTGAAACGACCGGATAATCACAATCTGGTAAACGATTTTGTGGAGTGTACTGCCGGATGTACAGCATTTCATCCGCGGTAAAACTGATCTTGTTTGAGAAACAAACACTGAAGAGCCAAGCGCCGTAGCTGCCATGAGCGGCGCCATCTTGTTATTACTACAGCAACGCCGCTTTAACATCAAAAACATTTCACAAATGCTCTCGAATCACTCTTGTGGTAATGTAATGTCGTATACAGTACGTCGGTGCAGTGCTGCTTCAGTCAAACACCTACAGTATTGGGTTTTCTAAGCAGACGCACAACAATTTACATTTATGTATTTAGTTGACGCTTTTATCCAAAGCGACTTACATTTTTATTTTGTCAGTATGTGTGTTTCCTGGGAATCGAACCCACGACCTTTTGCGCTGCTAACACAATGCTCTACCACTGAGCCACAGTTCAATATTTTTGTTTAAAAATAAATAAGACAATATTGTGCCTAATATATACGACAATATCAAGTACTTATTATTGAATTGTTGTAAATAAATATCACATTTGCAACTGTTAAGTGTTCAAAAAATGCTGGGAAATAATCCTAGAGGAGTGATAACTAATAGACTTTCTGAAAAAAGTCACATTTTAATATAACAATAATAATAATAATTTGTATTTATAGAGCACATTTAAACACAACCAAAGTGCTTTACAAAGAGTACAACACAAATACAATAAAAAAGTTACAAGGAAATCAACAGACAGGAATCATCAAAGAACAGAAAGAAAATAAAACGGGAAACATACTAAGGAGTGTTATAAGAAAAAAATGTGTCTTTAGATAAGATTTAAAAATACTAGCACGTCTGATAAAGGGAGGAAGGCTATTCCAAAGCTTCGTTCCCGCAGTAGCGAAGGCACGGTCAACACGTTTTTACATTTAACTTTAGGGACTATCAGTAGGCCAAGGTCACAAGATCTCAAGGATCTAGACGGGGTATACGGAAACAGCAAATCAGTTAAGTAATGAGGAGCCAGGCCATTGAGGGCTTGACAGGGAGCCAGTGTAGGGACATTAAAACAGGAGTAATATGGTCATGTTTTCGCTTCCCTTCAAGCAGTCCAGCGGCTGCATTCTGAACTAACTGAAGACTAAGAAATACCAAAATACAAAGAGCTACAATAATCAAGCCGAGATTATATAAAGGCATGGATAGCTGAATCAAGATTGCTTCTAGATAGGAAGGGCTTAACTCTACTGAGAAGGCAAAGTTGGTAAAAACACGACTTAACTACAGCCGAAATCTTTTTATCAAACTTTAAACTGGAGTCAAATAAAATGCCCAAGTTCCTAGCACAGTGTGTATTATATAAGCCAGGATCAAAATAGGAAGCAGTATTTTCCCTAGGACCAAACAAAATAACTTGATTTATTTTCATGCGGGTGTAAGACGTTGCTTGAAAGCCATAGTTTATACAATCTAACAATGGCCGAAGTGAATACTTATCATTACGCTGTAGGGGAAGATATAGCTGGGTATCATCGGCATATAGATGAAAGGAGAAACCATATTTTTCAAACATAGAAGCCAGGGGAAGTAAATACATTGAAAACAATACAGGCCCAATGATCGAACCTTGTGGAACACCACAACGCATTTGAACATTAAAATACCTATTTGACAAATATTTTAGGGAGGAATAAAATCAACCACTGACTTTCAATGCTGCTACATAATGACTTTCTACTTCAAGGACCTTGGTCGAAATACAGTGGAGTGAAAAGTACAAAATGTGTCTTTCAAATGTTGTGAAGTTAGCCATAAGTGTCCAGAAAAAAAAAGTTAAGTACAGATACTCAAGTGTACTTTAAGTACGGTAATCAAGTAAATGTACTTTGCTACTGTCCGCCTCTGGCTGTGTGTAATAGGTGCTTTGCTTTGAGGCTGTTGGAGTGGTTAAGTGTTTGAAGAAGAACTGTGTTTTACACCAGAGATGATGGCGATGTTATTCATTTAAACACATGTTAGATGAATAGTACAGTTTCTGTTTGTTTCATTTATTCAACCATAGGCAAAGATCTCCTATATTAGTGTTCACACTGGCACATACAACACCAAACAAGAAGCCCGTTCACATAATAGCCATATTATATCAGACACTGATACAAAAGTCTGTTAATTTGACATTGTTTTGCTACTGTGTACCCTGAATGGTGTTGGGGGTAATGCATTATGAGTAATAACTAGTAAAGTAATGCATTGTTTTTTAATTTACAAGAAAATATCTTAGAAACGTCAGTTTCCCATGCTGAGAGAAATGTGTGCTGTGTAAACATGATTATATACACAGCACACACTGTAGCTCTAGACTTAATGTCAATATTTTCTGCTGACCTTCGATGATACGATAACAATAAGCAAAACTGACTTTTACATGTGCCAAATATTAAAAACGAGCAAGCAAGGCCATCCCAGATTAGAAAAAGTAACATAAAGCATAACTTTCCATTAAAAAGTAAGCAATTAGTTACTTTATATACAATATTGTAATGCATTACTTTTACAGTGCGTGCATAATTATGATGCAAGTGATTTTCTAAATATAAGGCATTTTTTACCTTATCATATATAACGTATAAATCATTATATGTACAATTAAAAGTAGTTATTAAGATTGACGTGATTTGGAGTTCAGAAAATCGACTTGCATGATAAATACAGTAACTTTCTCCAAACGGACCCCGAGTAAGTCACTTCAGAAGCACAAGTTGAATGTAAGTGAATCCAGAATCGGGCTGTTCATTTGTGACACATGTTTGCAGAAGTGACCTTTAGCCTGTAGTGGTCTGTCAGCAGGTTATGTGATGTGTATTTGAGTAAGCAGACCATCATTACCTTCCTCTAATCCAGTGTGAGAGTGCTTCCATAGGCACAGCTCAAGTGCTTTCCTTTATTAAACCATGAAGAGATGGATCATCACTCATGCTTTCTATCGATACACGTGCAGGAGATCATGTGTTTGGTGAAGTGGTCCGAGTCCACACATCACATAAACAAAGCAACACAAGAACTGCAGGCAGAGGTCACTGCAAACCAGATAAACTCTTCTGATATATGTCATTATTCTGATGATGATGATCTGTTAAATTAGTGTTATATTTAGTGTCGACAAATTATCAACCCCCAAATTTCATTGTAATTCATGCAATAACAGTGAATTATTGGTGAATGTTTTATTTAACTTTGCAAACACATGAGTAAATCACAACCTGTCTTATATCGATTTTTTTTATTAATAAGACATTTGCTTATTTATTGATACATGTATATTATGTAAGAACAATTTCAGAAACATTTATCACATAGTGATAAATCTATCAATTTATCTATCAATAAAGATAGATCCTTATATATATTTTTTTTTATAATTTAAGCTTTTAAGCAAAATTAACACTTAACAAAAATTACCAAAAAAATGTACCCCCAACTAACTCCCTAAAATTGACAGATCTCCAAAAAAGAGAAAAATATGAAGTAATACCTTAATAAGAAGCAGTGCAGTATACTTGCATCAATAAAGCTCAAACGAAATGGCAAGCAGCAGAAGTGATAGTCTATATACTCAAAAGTGTCCTCATCTTGTATAGCCAGCTCGACTCCAGAAGGGCGACCGTACCAAAATAAACACACCTGAACCAGCTGATCAAGGTGATCCGGTTTACTTGAACAGAGCAGGCAGAGTTATAACTGAACCCATCAGGAGCAGGTCTGCCTCCATATCTTTAGGGACAAATGTAAAGAAATATAAACACAAAGTCACTTGTTATGAAAAGAGATGAGGATGTTTGTCCAGGCTGTTGGATTCAGCCCGACTGACACGCGCAGGACGGGAAGTCTGCGTTTATTTCCAGCTGCTCCAAGGCGTTTTTACAGTAGAAGGACCTGAAGCATCTCTGGACACCACTCAACAGCTGCCTGTGGAGCTTCTTCAAGTCTCTGGGCAGAACGAACGCCCTGCAGCCTATGAGTTCGGTCTGTACACTCTTCTCGTCATGGTCCAGGTGGATGACCCAGAACTTGTCCCGGTCGTGCGGGTCATGGGCAGCACTGGTAACTAGGTTGAGCGCCAGGGCAAAAAGACTGCTGGCGGAAGCTGAAACCGTGTCATCAGGCACGCCAGGAATTAGTTTGGATTTAAGCTTATCTGCAAAGAGAAGTTTTCACTTTATTTGATAGTCCACTTGAGAGCTGTTGAGTAATTATGACAGTCTGCTTAAACACTTTAATGTGATGGTTCCCCAACAGACATAATACTGACTAAGCAAGTGCATGCCAAGCAGCAGTCTAATGCACTAATGAGAGTTACTGTAGGTGCAAAGTTACTCATAATTAGTAAAATGTTTAGGTTTCACTTTAATGTTGCACCTAGCTCTCGTTAGTGTTTGTAGAGTATTAGTAGACTGTTAGGGTTAGGATAAGTTGACGTACTTGCAAAGTTACTTATAGTCAGTATTATGTCTGTTGGGAGCAGTGTTGGGCTAGTTACTCAAAGAATGTAATATAGTACTCATTACTAGTTACTAGATTAATAGATTATATTGCATTATGCATTTTATGAAATCACAAGTTTGTAAGAAACTGAGGAATTTTCCAAAAATATTTTTAATTATAGTAATATAATGTAGCACATGCTGATCAGAGGGATGTAATACCAGAGTAAAGTACAGCCACAACTTACACAATGGTGTTCAGATCATCTTTTTTCTTGACAAAATCAACATAATGCAATATTTATATCTGCTGAATGTAAGCTTTTCCATATTCCAAGCTTGCCTGCTGCACCGGGGACATCACATGCATGTGTGAGTCGTGAAAATTCTGAAAATTAATCCAGCAATTATTTGATTGATGATTTTAAATCAGCAGGGTTGAGGCAACACAAGTAACTACGCTGTTTTATGGATGGTAATTGTAATATTATTACTGAAATCTTATTAGTAATTAGTTACACTACTAATTACTGCAAAAAGTAATATCATTACAGTAGATACTGCCCAACACTGGTTGGGGGAGTATCACAATAAAGAGTTTGTCTACTAATACTCTAATGAGAGTTTGTTAATGTTGGTGCAGAGCGTTACTTGTCAACAGAATGCTCAAAAGAGACAATCAAAAAGTGTTACCAATGTTTAAAGTGGAGTATTTCAAAACAAGCGTTTTCTATATATGAGTCTATCAATAATTGTCTTATACTGATCGAGACACAAACAAATAGGTAATTCATAGAAAACTGTCAACTGAGCATCCCCAACTTGTTACTGAAATAATCGACGGGATGTTTTTCATTGATATTTCAACCAGTCTGTATATCCCCAATCACGCTTTACAGAGTGGAAAACATAGAAACCCAAGTTTGGCTTTTACTATCTGTATGTTGTTTCTAAAATGCAAACATATAACTTGTTTTTTGTTTTTTTTTAACCATGTAAAAGATGTATTACTATAACAAGAACTCAAATCAGACCAGGATTTCAGAATTACACTATGTATGTTGCCAAAAGTATAGGAACACCCCTTTCTAATGAACAGGTTTGACTACTTTGAGTACACATCTTAGGCCCGGTTTCACAGACAGGGCTTACACTAAACCAGGATTAGATAATAGTTCAATTAGGACATTTAAGTCATTTTTAGAGATGTGCTTAGGAAAAACATTACTGGGGTGCATCTTGAGACAAACCAAAGGCACTGATATATTTTAAGATCAGTCATTGCAAGTTTATTTCAATTGAAACACCTCAGACTTAGATTTTAGTCTAGGACTAGGCTTAAGCCTTGTCTGTGAAACGGGGGTTAATGTTTAAGCATATAATGATATTGTAGGGAATCTAATTGTATAGCAACATTTTGGACCGAACCCTTTTCTATCCTAACATGACAGTGTCTCTGTGTATAAGACAAGGATCAAAGAGAAATGATGATTCAGTCAGTGTGGAAGAACTTGACTGGTCTGCAGAAAGCAGCTGAACACCTCTGGTGTGACTTTAAATGAGATACAAACTCATCACCAAACACTAATGACTTGTACATATGGATACATTCCTTTCATACACTTCAAAACTGTTGCAACAGAGATGGAAATACAATCTTAAAATATATTAATTATGTTTCCATCTTTGTTGCCACAGTTTTAAAAGTGCCTTTTTCTGTTCTAAAGAAGGGGGTGTCCCGATACATTTGTCTATATAGTGTATGTACAAGTCATTGGTGAGAATAGAAAAGGCTCCTGTGCAAACTATTGCTATAAAATTAGAAGCACACAATTCCCTAGAATATCATTATATGCTTAAACATTAAGATTTGTACTCATGGAAATTACGAAAGTAGTGTAGCACTTGAGTGGACAGGCCCACATTACCATGGACTCTCACACATCAAAGGAACACGATAAAATTATTTTCTTGGAACATGTGCGAGTCTTAAACATTAACCAACTCCAATAATGACGCCGCTCCGTCTGGAGGACCCCTTTGCTTATCTCTGCAAAAGACACAGGAAGGGAGAGATTTTATAGAGCCACATCCTTGAGCGAGCTAATAACTGACCCTTGCTCGCCAGATCCACTTAGGAACAGAATTTCATCGTTGTTCCTGATTGGCTTACCATAAATAAACACAGAAGAAAGGAACTTCTTATTTGGAGATAGGACAGCGACTACACTCCCGGAATCCTGTGACCGTGTAACGCATAAGTCACTGACTTAATCTACAAAAGGACAGTTATGCGTTGACACAAACGCTCAACAGACCTCCACAGGAAATTACTTTTTAACCCCCAGAATGTCGCTCCCTCTACAAAGGACACTCACTCTCTCTCTGCTGTGCTTCCCAAATCACCCTTGTGTGTTACTTTGACAGAACAGAGACTCAAACTTTTATAAAGTTTTCCAAAAGGACAAATAATAATTGCTGCTGCTATCAAAAGCAAGATATACAATAAATGGACAATAAATATTAAGGTTGTATTTTATGACATTTATGAGCTTGCTGTGTTATTGGAACCGATGGTATTTTCTTAATATGTGACGTATAACTTTTCCCTGTGTTTCGTACCATGTGCTTGGAGCGATTAGTTAGAACTTAGGATAGTTTAATCTATGCTTTAACCACGTAGTAGATAAAATTGGGATATGTACTTTGGGTATACCCAAAGTATGCCAGATGTCTGCTTTTTGAGTTTGAATGAAAGCTGATTTCATTGGCAAGAATTTGGTATGGATGAAAGTTAACTTTTCTCATAATAATGTGTGATTACAACACATATAGAATGTGTTAGGATATTTTCTTCATGGGATTAAAGAAACTACGCAAGAGTATTTACTGCATGGAAAATTAGCCGTGTGGGGCGGGGCTCTGCACACAGGAACAATGTCATTGGAAGAGCATCAAATGAGAGGAACCAAAATTCGCAATCTAAAACGGATCACCTGCTCTCTGTTTCGCTGGCTGACTTGCAAAGACTTTGGCTTCGGTTCACTGATTGGGCTACGAAGCGCCTTTAGCCATATACCATCTGGCGAGGATCCATACATGCCTCCAAAGTTCTGACCCAAAAGGAACTTTAACATCTGAAGCCATAGGCCCTGTCCCAAATGGAACACTTCATGTGTACTTGCGGTCTTACGGACTTACAATGGCCGCCGCGTGTCCGTTAAGTCCAGGCGACCGTAGGGTGTCCCATTCCTAATTTTAGCATTCAGAAGGGTGCTGGCGAGCGCCCCCTTTGCGGCCATTATGCACCCTTGATCCGCACTGCTGCCGAGCCCGCACTGGGGCGAGCTCCGCAGCAGACTTCTACCCGACAGTCAAAGCGGCACTACGTCATGAAACTCAGACTCAGACTCAGAGGAAGACCGCAAGGGTTTAGGGTGCCATTTGGGACAGGGCCATAGAACTCCAACAGACTTCCTACGAACGTCATCATGTCACAGAGAAGGCAACCACCAGTTACAAGAGGGCATTCCCAGTGACATCACGCAACGAGCCAATAATCTGCCGGGATTCCCTCAGCCATCTGAAGGAACAACAAGATCTGCGGTCATCTCAACTGAAAGCAAGTAATCAAAAAATTATCCATAATCTTACTGAACTGGGTGCATTCATCTTTAAAAGTAAAGATAAAGTTCTCTGCTCGATGATCTGCTCGTGGTTTCCTCAGTAGTGTCAGCAACTAGCAAAAGAGTAAACTTTCTTCAAAACCGCAATACTTCTGAACTGTGTGTGTATGTGTGTTTAAACAAGTTAGGTCCTGTATCTTAGTAGAATAGCAAATAAAACTCATCAGTTCAATCAAATCAACCCTAATTTTAAGATTTAATTCCCAAGCTAAAATTCTATTTAAAAGCTGAAATAAAAGCTTAAACCAAGAAGCTAATTCTTACAGTAGTCAAACCTGTTCATTAGAAGGGGTGCCAATACTTTTGACAATATAGTGTATTCCATGATGAAAGAATGAGAGAGAAAGAAGTATTCAGATTTCTTTGCACAAAACAAAAGGTGCTATCAGCGTCTAGTATGGTTTAAGTCTGGCCCTCGGGTTCCACTTTCCAGCAGAGTTTACCTCCAACCGTGATCAAACTCGCCAGCCAGTAACATTCTTGTAATTTGAAGACCAAGGGCTGGAGCTAAACTCTGCAGGAAAGTGGAGCTCGTGGGCCAGAGATGAGAACTGCTGGTTTGGGAGATAGACCTTTATTTATAAAAAATAAAAGGACTGAATTTATAGTGCATGTGCCACTGATTCTTGAGGATGAGCCAAATGCATTGGTGCTAAAAACCAACGTTGTTACCAGTTTGTGTGCGTGGAGGTGGTGAGACGATGAGGACTCTCTCTGCGAGGTCGGCCTGTGTGTTGAGCCAGCGGAGCGGCCCTTGTTCTGCTAGACTTCCTCTCTCCCACACGTCGATGACGACGCTTACACCACCACGACTCTGCAGACGTTCAGCCAGCAGCATCACAGAGCGCTGGAACACACCATCTACTGCAGGGTACACGAGCAGCGCTCGCACGGACCCAGTACGCCTCGATCCACGAGCCCACCGGATGATCTGATCTGAGAGAGAGAGATCACAGGAACATACCAACACACTACTCTCGATTGGATCTGTGTTTCTCAGTCATGTGTTTCACGTCTGCAGTTGGTTCAAAATACAGCGGCTCTGCTCCTCTGGGAAGCGTAAACATGCGTCTATGGTGTTTGAGGCTCACGGTATGTCATTTCCATGTACAGAAATCGTATTAATATTCAACTATACCAAGGTAAATACAGTTTTTCATTCTAAGGCACCTTTAAATCCTTTTCTTTTTCACTTACAGGTGATGCAGCAACAGAGAAGCACGAAGAGAAGCGCCAGCACACATCCAACACCAATGTCCAAAGAAGATCTGTCTGAAATTAAACATCCCGAGAGTAAGCACAGAGTTGTTCTGAATAGAGAAGCGAGTGAAATTAGATTAATTACAGGATACTCATTTGGACAAACCACTTTTTGATTGTTCCTCTGTATTGCAGCCCGACAGTGTTTAAAGTCAGTCACTATCTGCCATTAAACACCAGACCAATGTTAGTAAAACCCTTCTTCAATCAATTTTATAGCTATGTTTTTATTTTTGCGTTTGTCTCACTTTTGGATCAGTTTGAAAATTAACTTTACTTGTTCTTATTCCACTGGCATTTTATTTTTCAGCCTATATCCAGCAACATTTTGTGAGATTTATGATTTACCAATGAAGTTCAAGTTACCTTCTCTGGAATTTAATATATAAATCAAATTATTTTAATATCTCTATTTTGCTTGTTTCAATGGATTTTAGATATTAGTATTGGAAAACAAAATAAAACTACTGACTGAAAAAATCAATATGTATAATCATGTATAAGAATCGTGTATGACCCCAATGTTTCCGTGACATTTCCAGCCATTCATAATAATATAATCAATTATCTAAATTGTTTAATCATCTATTAATTTCAAGTCATTGAAACATGTCCATGATTTTTCCCTTAAATGTCCAGGTTTTCTTTGAGCGGAAAACCCTGCTTGCTAATAAAGCATATATTATTATGAAGATAATGATGTGCGTCACAGACATCAGTCGGATAAGAATTGGGTCTTATTTGATAGTTACCCTAATCATAAGGTCTTCACAGGGACCCATGTGTTCCATGTATTCCAGTTCCACTTCACATTTTTCTAGTTTGCATCCCTGTAAGACAAAGAAACAAATATGGGGAAAAAATGACTGTGTATGGCAGATGTATTTATTTTTTGCTTGTTTATACTTAAAACTGAAAATAATCTACCAGTGCAATGTATAAGCTATATACACTTGTATTAAACATACAGTATCTCATAGGAGTGAGTAAACCCCTCACATTTTTGTAAATATTTTATTATATATTTTCATGTGACCACACTGAAGAAATGTCACTTTGCTACAATGTAAAGTAGTGAGTGTACAGCTTATATAACAGTGTAAGTTTGCTGTCCCCTCAAAATAACTCAACACACAGCCATTAATGTCTAAAGCACTAGCCACAAAAGTGAGTACACCCCTAAGTGAAAATGTCCAAATTGGGCCCAAAGTGTCAATATTTTGTGTGGTCGCCATTATTTTCCAGCACTGCCTTAACCCTCTTGGGCATGGAGCTCACCAGAGCTTCAGAGGTTGCCACTGGAGTCCTCTTCCAGTCCTCCATGATGACATCACGGAGCTGGTGGATGTTAGAGACCTTGCGCTCCTCCACTTTCCGTTTGAGGATGCCCCACAGATGCTCAATCGGGTTTAGGTCTGGAGACATGCTTGGCCAGTCATCACCTTTACCCTCAGCTTCTTTAGCAAGGCAGTGGTCGTTATCATGTTGGAATACTGCCCTGCGGCCCAGTCTCCGAAGGGAGGGGATCATGCTCTGCTTCAGTTTGTCACAGTATATATTGGCATTCATGGTTCCCTCAATGAACTGTAGCTCCCCAGTGCCGGCAGCACTCATTCAGCCCCAGACCATGACACTCCCACCACCATGATTGACTGTAGGCAAGACACACTTGTCTTTGTACTCCTCACCTTGTTGCCACCACACACGCTTGACACCATCTGAACCAAATAACTTTATCTTGGAATTTTATCTCGACAGCCATGAAGACCAATTTGATGCAGTGTGCGACGTATGGTCTGAGTACTGACAGACTGACCACCACCCCCACCACCACCCCTTCAACCTCTGCAGCAATGCTGGCAGCACTCATACATCTATTTCCCAAGCAAAACCTCTGGGTATAACGCTGAGCACGTGCACTCAACTTCTTTGGTCAACCATGGCGAGGCCAGTTCTGAGTGGAACCTGTCCTGTTAAACCGCTGTATGGTCTTGGCCACCGTGCTACAGCTAAGTTTCAGGGTCTTGGCAATCTTCTTATAGCCTACGCCATCTTTATGTAGAGCAACAATTATTTTTTTCAGATCCTCTGAGAGTTCTTTGCCATGAGGTGCCATGTTGAACTTCCAGTGACCACTATGAGAGAGTGAGAGCAATAAGTCAATTCAAGATAATTTGTATAGCGCTTTTTACGATACAATCGTTGCAAAACAGCTTTACAGGCAATTAAGTTTCTACAATAGATTTATATGATAACACCAAATTTAACAGACCTGTTCCCCATTCACACCTGAGACCGTGTAACACTAACGACTCACATGACACCGGGGAGAGAAAATGGCTAATTGGGCCCAATTTGGACATTTTAACTTAGGGGTGTAGTAACTTTTGTGGCCAGCGGTTTAAACATTAATGGCTGTGTGTTGAGTTATTTTGAAGGGACAGCAAATTTACACTGTTATACAAGCTGTACACTCACTACTTTACATTGTAGCAAAGTGTCATTTCTTCAGTATTGTCACATGAAAAGATATAATAAAATATTTACAAAAATGTGAGGGGTGTACTCACTTCTGTGAGATACTGTCATTCTCTGAAATCAGTTCTTAAAGGGGTCATATGGCGTTGCTAAAAATAACATTATTTTGGATATTTGGTGTAATGCAATGTGTTTACGCAGTTTAAGGTTAAAAAAACACATTATTTTCCACATACTGTACATTATTGTTGCTCTTCTATGCCCCGCATTTCTGAAACATGTCGATTTTGACAAAGCTCATCGTTCTGAGAAGCGAGGCGTGCTCTGATTGGCCAGCTATTTAGTGCGTTGTAATTGGCTGAATACCTCAAGCGTGAGATGGAAATGTTACGCCCCTAAACGTATTGTGATGCCCTAACGCCGACGAGACTAAACAATAAAACCCATTACAAACGAGGCATTTGTTACATCCAGTGGGTACATAATTTCTGATTATAATGACGTATACTGTTTTTTTACGCATCGCGCCGAGTAAACATTACCATGTCTGCATTTGTGATCGGAGAGACGACAAACAACAAGCACTACTCTACACAGCTTAAAACTCGTGTTTGAATCGTCAGTAGCAGAAACATACTCGAGTCAGAAGCACCAGACTGTCCTTGCAAAGTTAGTACTGCCCCACTTAGGAGAAACCGAAACAGCCTTTGTGTAAGACAGCATTGTAGGTTACTCTTCCAGGTTCAGGACACAGTCCTCCGTAAATTGTGCCACACACACTCTAATATTTGGGTTGAACTGTTCAGGAACAGTGTTGTAAATACAACTTAACCACTGATTTATTTTGGAAGCCCAAACAAAGTAGTTTCTCTTTCACAATGAAACACAGCGTCTCCAGGACACGTCGCCGGCGGCAGCAACAACACTACAGCCAGAATAATAGCCTTCTTTCATTGCGTGTACGTTTGGGCGGAGTTATGCAAATCTCCCCACACCGTGACGTAGACATGTGGGGGCGTGTTTAAATGAGCCGTTTTAGGAGGGACGTGGACGAGTCTTAACTTTGATAAAGAATATCTCTTTGGTTTTGAGACTTAAGTCTTTGCAACTTCGGGGATCTTAACTATGCACAAACAGCTTGTAACACGCCAAAGTGAAAGCAAGACTTGAAATCGCATCATATGACCCCTTCAATGCCTTATGCGGTATAGCTTCTCGAGTAAATGTATCACATTTATTTAAATGTTTGATCTAATTTAAGTACAGTGTTTATTTCAGTTTTCTCCTAATTGCCTGCTGTGCACTGTTGCAGTGTTGAGTTGTCCTTTGAATACATTTCAGCATGAAATGAAATATTGAGGAGAAACATACCCCTCTCCACTCAAGAGTTTTTAGTGGATGTATCCCTTTTCTCAGTTCGATGTTGTGTTTATCCACCACGAGGCTCGTATTGAAGCGCACCACTATTTTATCCCCATGAAGCACTGAAGAAATGTCAGCATCCCACTGAAGTTCAGCTAGCAAATCAATCAAACAATAGGAGAACAGACAGTCACCAAAACATTGAACAGTGTCTGATGAAGCCTCTAGCAGTGAGTATTAAACGTGATTGTGTGTTTGTGTTCAGATATGATTCCTCAAATCCTTTGTGCTGTGGTTATTTAACTCATCAGATTTCACCTTCATCACCTTTCCACCTCGATCACTAGCAGAGCGGTGTCTCAAATGCCCCATTCATATTTATAATGCACTATTTCAGACATTTAGTACTGATGTGTGAAACCACAGTGTGATTATGATTCACATTTATAATGCACATAGCATACTTAGAAGTGAGTTTGCATGCTGACCCCGTGGTGCTCAGGTTCCCCCTCAATCCAAAGATATTTAACACAGGTGAACTGAAGACGCTAAATCACTCGTTGGTGTGAGAGTGAATGTGTGTGTCTGTAAAGTGAATGCAATGGACTATATGACATTCACTAGATAGGGAATAATGTACGAGGAGGTGTATCACAGAATATTGCACCTCTCTTATTTGTCTATACTTTACATTTCAGCACAATGGGTGGAAGTTTATTGATTTGGTGCATTCTGTCTCTAATAAGACAAATCAAATTATGAAAAGTACTGCGAGGCTATTCTAACCTGCTGTGGCCCTCTTTGAATATTCATTTGCTGCTTCTGATGGAGTTGGAAGATTATATGCATCTATATAATAACTGGTTGAAGGACAAACAGGTACGTTTGGCACAGTGAAACTGAACAATAACTGCCAAACAAGAGAAGAAATAGATTAGGACACAGAATCAATTACGCTGTAAAACTAGTTTTAATGCTAATACAGAAGAATAAAAAACATGGTTAGTATATGGTTAACAGTATGCTCTTAATATATGGTGGGAAAAACTGTAACGGAACTAAGATAACATTTAAATATTAAAATACTGTTGAATTAACAAACTTTGCCGTGCATATGGATAGGATTAGGGTTGGGGGGTAGATGCGTATCATATGCATGCCAACAAATTTCGTATCATATGCACGCCAAAGTCAATTATTGCATATCAATACCACCTTTTTTGGCATAATATTAATATGCATTTTCATGAAATCGGGTTCGACATCTCCCATAATTCCCTGATTGGCTTTCTTCTCTTTTTTCAATGTTTCTTCTTTTTCAGTTATGCAGTACATTAGGGTTTATGTTACATCTTATGTGGTTAAATTAATGTTTAATGTATTATTATATTATTATAGTGTTAGCATGCATATGAGTTTTCCCTCAGCTTGTGGAAAAGTGAGCGCTGATCATCATGTGGCCAGCCGGGGCTGTCAGTATGTGTTAAACGGGTCAGAACAGAGTTTACTAGCAGCATAGTTATGCCACTTTAGTTAGGTTTTAACTGGTTTATTTATTTATTTTGATTAATAGTTTTAGACTGTAAGAAAAACCTGTAAAAAATGGTTATCCTATAAAGTTGCTCGCATCTGTACTGTATTTGTACAGATTGTTTTTACAGTGTAGCCTGTGGTATGTAGTGTTGTAGTAAAGGCTTTGGTGAATAGTAGTTCAGCTCAGCATGTCTGTCCTTTCTTTACCTGTTCTTGACCAGTCAGGCTGATTTGCTCTGAGGTGAATGGAGGCTGGTATTGACATCTGTGAAATGATTCATACTCTCCAACAAAAAGAGATATCCATGTGCCAGTAAGATTGCGAATGCTGCCTAAGAAGACAAACACAACTCTGAAATATTGAATCACTGTTAACATTTGCAATGTATAGCCTCATTTAAAACATAGATCTTCAAAATAAAACAGCAAACAACCCCTTGACATTCACACCGGCTTTCCATGCAACACAAACAATACACATGATGAAAATCTGTAATTCAAGATGTCCACTGTCCGATGCAATACTATAACTGCTGAAGTCATGTTAGTAGTGCGGCGTGATCTTATGTGCATCCGTGCAGAGTTCCTCAGGGGCTCGAATGTAAAAAAGGGGCAATATGAGGGGAAAATATATACACACTATATTGCCAAAAGTATTGGCACCCCTTCTAATGAAAGGTTTGACTACTTTAGTAATTTCCAAGAGTACAAATCTTAATGTTTAAGTGTGTCATAATGCTGCATAATTATAAAAAATGGTAACAAAGTAATTTTCACGTCGCCGTTTCACCAGCCTGCTCTTCACATAACAGGCCTGTAGGTGGCACTTGGGCTTCATTAACTAAGATTTCATGAAAGAGTAAACGGTGCATCATACAGAAATATAAGTGACTTGAATACTGATTACCATATTATTACGACGTTTGGCGCTGCATGGTTTTGTGCCGTGCTTTTGAAGTCGTTTAGCGTACATTTTCCCATCGATGTAATATGATTTATAAAATGAGACAAACCACAGATCCAGATCACTCCACAAATAAACTCTTCTCTGTAATTTTCAACCGATTTATGAATAAGAGCAGAAAATAACCGCTCCACTTCACATTATTGTCCAATGAAATTTGAACTTGTGCCAGATCATGATTGGCTGGTGTAGCTACATGATAAACGGCCATTGGTGAATTATGTAAAATTCTAAAATATGTAATATATTAATTAATTCATTCATTCATCTTCTTCCGCTTATCCGGGGCCGGGTCGCGGGGGCAGCAGTCTAAGCAGAGATGCCCAGACTTCCCTCTCCCTAGACACTTCCTCCAGCTCTTCCGGGGGGACACCCCGAGGCGTTCCCAGGCCAGCCGGGAGACATAGTCTCTCCAGCGTGTCCTAGGTCTTCCCCGGGGCCTCCTCCCGGTGGGACGCGCCCGGAACACCTTCCCGGGAAGGAGTCCAGGAGGCATCCGGAACAGATGCCCGAGCCACCTCAGCTGACCCCTCTCGATGTGGAGGAGCAGCGGCTCTACTCTGAGCTCCTCCCGAGTGACTGAGCTTCTCACCCTATCTCTAAGGGAGCGCCCAGCCACCCTACGGAGAAAGCTCATTTCGGCCGCCTGTATCCGGGCTCATGACCATAGGTGAGAGTAGGAATGTAGATTGACCGGTAAATCGAGAGCTTCGCCTTGCGGCTCAGCTCTTTCTTCACCACGACAGACCGGTACATCGACCGCATTACTGCAGAAGCTGCTCCGATCCATCTGTCAATCTCCCGTTCCATCCTTCCCTCACTCGTGAACAAGAACCCCAGATACTTGAACTCCTCCACTTGAGGTAGCAACACTCCACCAACCTGAAGTGGG